>PVHT021183595.1:300606-330016 GCA_004024745.2 Catagonus wagneri
TGCAACCATCAGCCTACGCCACAGCTACAGCAACGCGGGATTCGAGCAGCGACTGCAACCTACACCACAGCTCACGGCAACGCCGGATCCCCAACCCACTGAGCAAGGCCAGGGATCGAACCTGCATCCTCATGGATACTAGTTGGATTCGTTTCCACTGTGCCACAACGGGAACCCCTTGTTCTGTTTTTCCACGTTAATTGGTCATCGGTCCAAATTTGACATTTGTGTCATCCATTGTACTAATTCAACAGACTCTTGTGATCACAATTTCCAACATAAGAAGCCGATAAATGGGGCACAAATATCTTCCTTTTGGAGAGCTAACTAAAGCAAGTTGGTTCTGTCAGCAGTTCTCAATAAAAAAAAGATCACCTGGTCCCTGCCCTCATGGATGCCAAACAACTAATTTAACTTATATTTCCCCAGTGATCCGACAGCCCGACTGGCTCTTTCAGCAGAGTCTTGATCTGATACGCTTCTTGAAATGGTAAAATTCTCTTCGCCCAGAGAAATTTCCTGTCAGGAAATTGGGGCAGACTGTGCCCCACTGAGCAGCCCTGATGGCTGGGACTGACCCCCGGGGAGCCCACACTGGATACGAGAAAGGGACAGTGTGAAGGGCAGACGCCAAACAGCAGAAAGACCCCGCCTGCTGGACGTGCTGGCGGGAAACCATGCCGCTCCCACTCCCCCACTGGTACGGGGCACCAGGAGGGCCCAGAGCCTGCGCCACCTGTTAGGGACTGCAGCCCCAGAGAACACACAGCGCTGCCAGGGAGGCCTCTGGAGGCAAGGGACAGGTGCCTCCTCTGGCCTGCCAGCCTCCCCTCCAGCCTTAGCCTCCAACCCCAGCCTCGCCCTCCAGCCTCACCTTCAAGCCTCACTCTCCAGCCCCAGCCTCCAGTCTCAGCCTTCAGCCTTAGCCTCCAAATGCAGCCTCAACCCTCTACCTCAGCCTCCAGTATCACCCTTTAGCCTCTAGCCTCACCCCTCCAGCTTCAGCCTCCAGCCCTAGCCTCACCCTTTAGCCTCCAGCCTCCAGTCTCAGCCTTCAGCCTCGCCCTTCAGCCTCAGGCTCCAAATGCAGCCTCAACCTTCAGCCTCAGCCTCCAGTCCCCAGTCTCAGCCTTCAGCCTTGCCCTTCAGGCTTAGCCTCCAAATGCAGTCTCAACCTTCAGTCTCAGCCTCCAGCCCCAGCCTCCAGCCTCACCTTCTGGCCTCACCCTCCAGCCCCAGCCTCCAGCCTCACCCTTGGGCCGCCAGCCTCGCCCCTCCAGCCTCAGGCTCCAGCTTTGGGCTCAACCTGACCAGATTCCAGTTGGAGATGTGGCTGCCTGGCTTCAGAGCCCAGCAGAGGGCAGGTGGGGAGTGGCTCTGAGGGCAGCAGGTGACCAGGCACAGTGCACGTGTGTGAGTGTGAAAGTGTGAGGTGTGTGTGTGTGTGTACATATGTATGTGTTTGTGAACTCGGGTCTGGCCAGAAAGAGGCGCTGACACTTCAGTTCATGCTGGTTTCTCAAGAAGCACCAGGAGGTAGTGAGCGGAGCCCATTGTGGGCTCCTCAGATGCTTCCAGGCTGCCAGCCCTGTGCTGTCAGCCCCCAAGCCGGGGACAGAGGTGGCAGCTCAGAGCAGGGGTCTGGGGTCCATGAGGACAGGAGGCGCCAAGGTGCTGAGCGCAACAGTGCCCCCACATCCACAGACACGCCTCCTGCTCACAGGCGTGCCCTGCTCACACGCATGCCCTGCACACTCAGACACACACGCGTGACCTGTGCTGAGACTCACTCCACGGGCTGTCGATGGTTTTTAACGCAGTCTAGAACTCTTCTGTGTGACATGCGAGGTAAGCGGGGTATCAGCTGTGAGAGTGGTTTATAAAACAAGTGCAGAGCGGAGCCCGGGCTGTCACTGTGTCTCCATGTCGTCTGCACTTGGCCGGCCGTGAGTGAAGGGGCAAGAGTTAGAGGTGGAGTCGCTGTAGCGGTCACAAGGCTTGCAGGTTCTGGGGTGAATCAGCAGAGCGAAGCCCCGACGTGGGGAGAAGGCCACCAGGACAGCCCCGCCCAGCCCCGCCTCCACCTGCAGGACCGGGCATCTCGTGGAGAGGCCAGCACTGCTCTCCTGGAGGTGAGGTCACCTGGGGCGGAGCTGCGGGCAGACCGGGGCCAGGTGTGGGTCTGATTCTACAACCCGCCCACCTCCAGGGGACCCGGACCCGCAACGTCCTCATCCTGTAGCCACAGGGGCAGGTCCAGCCAGGGAGGGGCTGGGGCTCGAGGGCCGAGCAGGAGAAACACGGCTGCTCAGGTAGGCCTGCGTCTCATTTCATCGAGGCTTCAGGAATTCTGGAACCTGTTGGTGTTTCTAAATGTCTCGAGTTCCGCCTTAAGTGCACCGAGTTCACTCAAGCCCTGAAACTACGGAGTGAGATGCTGCGTGTCCCACAACCAGCCACAGGCCTTGACCGCCTCCTGCCCCACACGCGGGGCCGAAACGCCACCTCGGAACACGCCAGCTACTGTTTCACTCTCCTCTTTAGTAGGTTTCAAGGCCACGGCTGAGTAGAAAGAGGAGCGTGTGACTGTGGACTTAGAATGCGGCCCTCACAGCTTTGAGGCCCCACGAGCGACCCTACCTCGCAAGGGCTTTGGGCACAAATGGAGGGGACCCCCCGGGCCCAGAAGGCAGGTCACGGGGACAGAAAAGCGGGAGAGCCGGGCACTCAGCTCTTTGGCCAAACTTCCTTTGGTACTGGGAGCCTCTGGCTGAACTGGGGGAGGCGCCCAGGATCCCCACAGCCTGGTCGCCCCATGGGCACGAGCTTCCTGAGTCATTTAATCACTTAACAGGTGGAAGAGGGAAGGGGTGGGGGGGGAATCCGAAGGCCGCTAAATCAAATGGATGAACTATCCGCCAGGGTTCATTACTGCATTTCTGGGGCTGGGAGCGCTTCCAGCAGCCAAGACGGCCACGTCCCAGCCATGCTGGGGGCCTGAACCCCTCCTACCTCAGGTCTGGAGGCAGCTGTCAAGGGAGCAGAGTGAAGGGAAGGCACGGCGGGCGGTCTGGGGTCACTGCTCTGTGTGAAAACCCACCCCCGCCTGTCACTCTCTCGTCCCTGTCATCAGCACGGCTCTGAAGGCAGCAGGCAGCCACAGAGCCCCCACAAACCTGGGGGGGGGAGGTGGCTCGGCGCATTCCCCCTCCCCATCAGGTCCCCACGTGCCACCCCGAGCACCCCCGCCACCCACTCTCGTGGGCAGGGCCCGCTGGCGTCCACGGGGCGTCGGCTGGTTGGGAGGGGCGGCCAGACCGGCCCGGCCCGAGGGCACCCCTCGCCTCCCTGCAGCTTCGCCACTCCATCCTCGCCCTGAACAGAGCCAGGCAGCCGCGGTCGTCCCCACGGGGGGTGTTTTTGTTTCTGTTTTTGTCTTTTGTCGTTTTGGGGCCGCACCCGCAGCATATGGAGGTCCCCAGGCTAGGGGTCTAATAGGAGCTGCAGCTGCCGGCCTACACCACAGCCACAGCAACACGGGATCCGAGCCGTGTCTGCAACCTACACCACAGCTCACGGCAATGCCAGATCCTTAACCCACTGAACGAGGCCAGGAATTGAACACGCAACCTCATCGTTCCTAGTCGGATTCGTTAACCACTGAGCCGTGACAGGAACTCCTTGTTTTTGTTTTTAATAAATATACTTGGAGTATAATTGACTTAGAAAGTTGTTAGTTTCAGGCGTACAGCCAAGTAAATCAGTTCTACATGTGCACCTATCTGTCCCTTCTCCGTGTAGATGGTGACACGCCATGGAGTTGATCAGCCTGTGCTATGCAGATCCTTCCCGTCATGGCTCAGTGGAAATGAATCCGACTAGAAACCATGAGGTTGCAGGTTCGATCCCCAGCCTCACTCAGTGGGTTAAGGATCCGGCGTTGCTATGAGCTGTGGTGTAGGTGGCAGACGTGGCTCAGATCTCACAGCTGTGGCGGTGGTGTAGGCTGGCGGCTACAGCTCTGATTTGACCCCTAGCCTGGGAACCTCCCTATGCTAAAAAGACAGACACACAGACAGAGAGAGAGAGAAAGAAAGAGAGAGAGAGGAAGGAAGGAAGGAAGAAAGAAAGGGAAAAAAGAAGCTGAAACGGAGTTTCTGAGAAGAGAGAGCAGAAGGCCTCCTCACTGAACAGGTGTGCGTGGCACGCCGGCTTCAGGGCTGGAACACATAACTTAAGAAGCAACTGAAGATGGCCTGAGCGCTATTACAACATCATGCGCCTGAAACCTCCGTTACCTTCCAGGAAAGGAGCAGCCATCTGTGCCTAAACGAGGCCCCAACAAACCCCAAGCAGATCGTTTTGTCCAACAACAGTCTTGACCCAACCAGTGCCTCGCCTCCCAGAACGGATCGAATGACGCGGATGCTTCTGTGTCACGAAGACCTACACTCGCCCCGTGACATGTTGGCTCCAGCTGCCCGGGGAGAGAGAGGCCACGGCCACCTCGGGGTGACCTCAGGAAGCAGCCTCGCCACGTGGGCAGCCGCACGCAGCCTGGCACTCGAGGATTTACTGCTCTGTCCCCACCGCTGTTCCCGCTACCTCTGGTTTCTCAGCCTCTAACGCATTTTCCACTTCTGTACACGATTTATGGGCAGCAGGGAGACTTATTTAGCACGTTCACGCTCAGCAGAGAGGACGATTCCTCACCGAGCTCTGAGCTCCTCTGCGTTAGAAGCCGGGCTATGGCGGTGGGCGGCGGGCCCAGATGGGGTGAACGTGCGTGCAATTCCGGGGACGGGATCCTGCGGGTGGCTGGGAGCACAGGTGGGTTAAGCCGTCCCCGCGTCTGGGTGTCAGATGGCCCGCCGGGCACGGGACCGTGAGGACAGATGCAGAAGCCCATGGTATGTGTTATCTGCGTTCTGTGCAAAGACGTGAGCTGCCTGTGCCCATCACGGCCATGAGCCTCCTGATCTGAGCAAACGGTGGGTGTGCCGTCCACTGTCAGCCAGAGGGTCCTGGCTAAAGAGTAACCAGAGCATGCACTAGGTTACCTCCGGGCTCCCCCGTACCACGTATGAAATCTCTCGTCCTGAGCCCAGGACCCCCCACACCACATCCACTCCGGCTGTGGTTCAAGTTCGAGACCCCGCAGATTCGGAGTCTGGGAGGGACACTGCATCGACGGCGTCTTCTCACTGTGTCCTCGGTGGAGGACAGCAGGGGGGCTTTGGGGGGTCTCTTCTCACAAAGTCACCGATCCCCCCATGAGGGCTCCACCCTCAGGGCCTCGCTGCCCCGCCGCCCAGTCCCCGGGCAGGCCAGGCTTTCGGCGCTCGGACGTGGGGACACGAGCGCTCAGCCCAGAGCCTGGTCCCTTCCCGCCGCACGTTTCTCAGAGCACTTACCACCGCCCGGGGTGGTCCCGACCCGCCCTGCCTGCACGGAGCACAAGCTGCACAGAGAAGACACCTGCGTACCACGGTCCCCCCAGGGCGGCACGCGGCTCCCAGCCTGTGTGTCAACCACACCACCCACGACAAGGGAAGTAAGAGGCAGAGACCACCGTGGACGTTGGCCAAGTGAATTAGAAACGAGTCTGCAGGTGCCACACATCAAAGTTCAGTCGTTCACTCGACAAACCCTCCTGAGCACCCAACAGATACTGCAGCTGCCCGCGCGACCTGCAGCAGGCCTGGCTTCCAGGGAGCTCATGGACACTTACCTAACCAGACGTAAAACTGTGCAAGACTGTGGATGCCGGACCAGGGACGCAGCTGCACGGGGGCTCCTGGGAGGCCTTCCTGGGCCGCAGGCACAGCCAGGCGCTGAAGGGCACGGACAAAGGCCACACTTGGCACTTCCTGCCCCTCGTGTGTGCGTCCACTCGCTGAGGTCACTGGGCTCTGAGCATCGAGCAGAAGGCGTGTGTTGGGAGTGAAATGGGTTCTGACGCCCAGAGGAGTCCTCTCCGGCCTCCTGCCTGTTCTCCCGGCTTCCCCATGTCCTCCGCCCAGGCCCGCCAGCGGGGCTGACACACCTGAACCAGGTAGAGCTCCTGAACTGAGGCCCGCCCACCTCCCTCCCCTCCTCTGCCCATTCCCTGCAGTCAAAACACACACACACACACACACACACACACAGAGCCGGGAGCCCTTCGAGGTGTTGGGGACCAGAGGCTGGATGGGTGAGGACCCCACAGCCTGGCCCAGGGAGCCCAGAATATCCCCCCAAAGCCCATCTGCCCCACCGGCGCTGAGCGCCACTGGCTTTACCAGCTCTCACACTCCCACTGTTTGAGCACCCCTCTGACAGATCGCTGGTCCCTCCAGGGCGAGAACCTTGCCTTCTATTTCTCTGCCCACCTTCCAACTCCTGGCACAGACCCTGCCTCAACCCACATGGACCGGTCACGCTTCTCTTTGCCTTTTCTTGCTGAGACGAATGCTTGAAGCAGGTGGCGCGAACCTTACATTTGGCATCAGAGAGAACCAGGCTCAACTTTCTGGAGAGCAAGCTCTCATAAAAACAAGCTTTTCACTAGGCTACCATTTGGCCTTACTAATAAAAGGCTAAGCTGAAGTCAAACTCACGGTATTGCTCAGAGCTCGTCCTCCCTGCCTGAAGCCGAATCAGACACGACGTGCATAAAAAAAAAACTAAGTTCTGCTCAAAATTCCACAATGTGATGCTAAGCGGGAGAAGCAAGTGAAAGAAAACTATAGATTATAAAAGACTATAGGGAGTTCCAGTCGTGGCTCAGAGGAAACGAATCCGACTAGCATCCATGAGGACATGGGTTCGATCCCTGGCCTTGTTCAGCGGGTTGGGGATCCGGCGTTGCCATAAGCTGCAGTGTAGGTCGTGTTGGTCACAGACACGGCTCGGATCCCGAGTTCCGTGGCTGTGGTGTACACCGGCAGCTACAGCTCTGGTTCGACCCCTAGCCTGGGAACCTCCATATGCCTCTCGTGTGGCCCTGAAAAGCAAAAAATAAAAATAAAATAAATAAAAGACTACAGACTGTTTGGGTTTTAAACACACACGTGACAGGCCATCCCCATCAACATCTTCTTACAACATGACTCTGACATGGAAAGACGCCTCTGTCCTCCCCTCGAAACTGGGTGGGTTTTGTGACCAGTGCTTACGCAGAAGCGACACTATGAGGCTAAGATTAGGCGACGAAGTGCGCTGTGTTTCCACCCTGGTGTCCCGGGACCCCCATCCTCGGAACCCGGCCACCATCACCTGGAGACGACACGGCCGCCGCCCGTGGACAGCAGCACCGCGCGACCACACGTGGACCCGCTCAGGCTTGAGTCTGCACAGAGGCAAGTGCTGTCTGAGCCGCTGAATCGGGGAGTTTTGCTGGGTGGTCTCATCAAGCATGTCAGGCACCCTCTGCCCTACGGGACAAAAGCACAAAGCCGGCGCCCCGCACTGCGCACGTTCGCGGGGACAGGATCGGGGCAGGCGCCCCAGTGAGGACCGCGGCTTTACCTGCAATGCTTTCCGCCCACGCACGTATTTTTATAAGGAAGAGCGTCTGTGTGTATTATCTGTGTTATTTTTAAAATATAGGGAAAAAACTGACAAAACATTACAAGCTGTTAATTCTGTGAAATAGGTGTTATATTTCTCTGCTATTTTAATTTCCTGAAAAACTTTTTTTTTTGTCTTTTTGCCTTTATCTAGAGCCACACCCATGGCATATGAAGGTTCCCAGGCTAGGGGTCTAACAGGAGCTGTAGCCGCCGGCCTTCGCCACAGCCACAGCCACGTGGGATCCGAGCCGCGTGTGCGACCTACACCACAGCTCACGGCAACACCGGATCCTTAACCCACTGAGCAAGGCCAGGGATCGAACCCGCAACCTCACGGTTCTTAGTCGGATTCGTTAACCACTGAGCCACGAAGGGAACTCCTGAAAAACTTTTTAATACGGCGGCCGGTAAAGGTTGATTCCACGATCACGTGAACCCGGATCTGGAGTCTGAGACGGTTCCCCCCAGAGGGTCTCCGCCTCTTCTCCCTTCCTTCTTTCACTCGGAGGCTTAGCCCGCCCCGCCTCCCCCAGGACCGGCTCTCACTGGCCTCTCCCGCCTCCTCCTCGGAGCCGCCCCTGCCCGAGCCACCCCGCTCCCGCCAGGCCGGCCTCCCCCGCGCCTTCACCGCAGCCCTCCCAGCCTCTGTCCCTCCTCTTCCGTCTGCAGAGGGTCTCCCACCGATGAATCCACTAGGCCGCTACCCACCCCCCCAGAAACTTATCCCACACCCCTGGTGCTGGTGGCCCCGCGGCCTCTGAAGGACCCGTTTCCCAGGGACCCTGGGCCCTGTCCCTCCCACCCCCAGCATGTGACATCTGACAGCAGCTGCCCCTTCACCCCTTCATCCCAGCCCTGGGGCAGCACCTGTCCTGCTGCTCACCCGCACCCAGCAGCTCCCCTCAGAGGCCCCCACCCCAGTGGGGAAGACCCATGTCCCCTGCTGGCCTCTCCCCGGCACCAGACCCGCTGCTGTTTGCTGGGTCACCTGTGCACAAATGGCCCAGGGCACCTCCACGCACAGCGGCCAGAGCTAAGCCCATCCTTACCCTCCACCCGCCCCTGTTTCCGGCTCAGCCCTCCATCGCCTGGTTCAGGGCCTGGGGTCATCTGCTAGCAGGGCTGGGGCATTATTCTCCGCCTCAGCCTCCCAGAGGCTGGAACCTCCCCAGGCGCCCACAGTTACCTCCAGTCTTCCTGTCCCTCCCCGTCCAGTGAAGAATCACATTTCTTCCCAACACACGCGGTCCTGTCTCACCCACCAACATCCTGAGCGGGTGAGACCCAAACTCCCAGCCCCTCGCAGATCCTAAGCCAGCAAGCCGCGACCCCCAGCACTGCCCTGGGAGGTGGGAAGTGGGGACGAGCAGTCTTGAGCCCCCTCCCCTAGCACCACCCTGGGAGGTGGGAAGTGGGGTCCCTGGTGCAGAGCTTCTGGGGGGGCTCTCAGAGACTTGCTGCAAGGCCACATCAACACGACCGCATCAGCTGCCGCCACCCAGCCAAGCGCAGGCCCGAGGTCACAGGAAGGTCACAGCCACAGCCCTGTGGGACCCTCAGGCCATTCACCTGGGTCTCCCAGGCCACCCTTGCTCCAAGGCCGGCCCTCGATCCATGGCCCCGTCCTGTCTTCCACCGGGACTGCTGCCCCGAATCCCTCCCTCCCTCGGCGAGGGCGTGCCCGTCTCCTGCCGGTCACACGGCTGTGCTCCACTTGTGACCATTCACCCAGCTGTCCTCTTACAATCTGTGCACTTCTCTGTGCTGATGGCGTAGGTCAGTCAAACATCTTTAAGAAGACAGCGTGTGCAAAGGCTCGTCCACAGGACCTTGTTTGCAGGCGTCCCGCTCCCCCTTGGCCCTAGACCCGCTGGGACTCGGGCCCCCCCGACTGGCACGTGTCCTGACCTGCGGCAGGGCCTCCAGCTCACTCCCCAGGTCCTGGGTCTTAGCTGAACCCCTCCCTCTGCCCTGACGCCCTCCGGAACGGCACCTGTAGCGGGCTGGGGACCTGCCCAGAGGTGTTTAGGAAAGTCAAGACGGCGATGGGCTCTGGGTGGGCGCCGGGGGGTGACCAGGAGGGAGGGGGCGGGAAGCCGTGAAGAGAAGGCACAGGAGAGAGAAGAGCCAGGCCCGGCGGCCCCCTGGGTGGGAGGGCCCTCGGAGGAATCAGACTCTGGGGTTCAGCCCTCTCCCAGCAAAACCACCGGCCAAGGAAGTAACTGCCAGGACAAACAGCACTTTTTACTTTACTTTAGGACTGAAATAAGCTAAAGTCGAGCTGTTTCCTGCTCGCCGGGTGGCATTGCTCATTCTGCACGCGTGTGGACATTCTGAGAAACAGGCGGATGCGATTTGCAGTAGCCAGGACGTGGCAGCAACCTAAGTGTCCATCGGCAGGGGAATGGATACGGAAGGTGTGGTATATATACCTGCATTTATGTGTTCTTGGAATATTACTCAGCCATAAAAAAGGATGAAGTAATGTCACTTGCAGCCACATGGGTGGAACTAGAGACTCTCCTACTAAGTGAAGGAAGTCAGAAAGAGAAAGACAAATTCCGTACGATATCACTTCCATGTGGAATCTAAAAAATGACACAAAGGCCCTTACAAAACAAATGTCGAAAACAAACTTACGGTCCCCAAAAGGAGGAGAGTGGGGCAGGATCAATTAGGAGTTTGGGATTAACGTATACACACTACTATAGAAAAAACAGATAACAGGGGACCTCCTGTGTGGTACAGGGACCCTACTCAATACTCCGTAGTAATCTACAGGGAAAGAGAATCCAAAAAAGAATGGAAATATGTGTATGTACAACTGAATCACTGCGCTCTACACCTGAAACTAACACAACATTGTAAAGCAATTATACTTCAATATAAAATAAAAACTAAATTATAAAAAAGAAACAGGGGCGGCATGCACTGACAGGAACTGATGTCGCCAGTGCCCCCCGGCCTCCATCCCAGGCCCCCATCCTCAGCACCGCCACTCACACCAGCGGGAGGTCCACCAGCAACGCTGGGAAGCACTGGGTCTGACCACCCAGGCCTGGTACCAAACATCCCCATCCTTCCTTCCCTATTTCTAACGTCGCCTCATTCTGGAAATACCAGGGCTTGGGTCTCATGGTGTCTCTGCCCAGAGGGCACCCCGGGTCAGCCTTTCTCGACCGTCCACAGCCTGCCCCGTGCGCCTCGCCCCACCACGCCCCTCACCTGCAGGAAGGGACGTGGGGGTGAGGAGAGAGGAAAGTTCAGGGTCACGTACCCTTGGAAGCCGGTGTGGGCGAGGTGCCCACATTTCTCCTTTTCGATGTTCTGTTGCAGAATACGCTGGGGTGTTTTATTTCAATCCACACTGAAGCACATTCCAGGGCGAATTTCCTATCGCCTGTCACAGCTCAGGGGACAGATGAATGCACACTTGCCAGCTCCAAAGGAAACAGGCTCAGTGTTGGAAGGCATGTCCCAGCCAGTGTCCGGGGGGGTATGGCATCAAGGGAAACGGTCTCACGGGGCCCACGGCGGGGGCTCATGGGACAGGACCGGGAACACCTCCGGAGAGGGGCCAGCCCCAGAACGTGGCCCTAGTCCCATTAGCACTGTGGTCCCCAGTCCTCCACGTCTCCCTCCTGCCTTAGTCTGGCTTCCTTGCCACCCCCACCTTGCATCCTAACCAACACACCCACGGAAAGGGTCTCGAGGAAAACGGACACCTTCTCTCTCCTTCTTGAAGGTGGAGTCCTGCTGTCTGGATCTCCAATGGCCCGAGAAAGAGGGGCCACGGTCTGGGGCAGGGGCTCTCCACTCCCAGGTCCAAGCGGCCAAGGACAAGATATCCCGAAGCCCATTCCCTAACTGCTGGGCCTGGGCAGGCAAAGGCCACCCTGCTCCCATCGGTTCCCACTACTCATCAGCTCTAGGGCCTCCGCCCTAACCGCCCGGCCCTTGCGGTCACCCCTTACACCCCCTAGGCCACTCTCCACAGCCTGGCAGCACAAGGAGCCCCACATGGTCCCCGCCCTCCTTCTGCACACACATGTACACTACACGCACACGCATGCACGTGCACTCTGCACATTCATGCATGCACACACATGTGCATTGCACACACAAGTACACTGCACATGCATGCATGCGCGTGCACACTGCACGCATGCCCACTGCATGTCCATGCACACGCATGTACACTGCACACACTGCACACACACTGCACACACACGGCCCCACCCGCCCTCTCCAGCCTGCAGCCCATGCCCCCGCCCCTCTCCTCCGTAGCCCCTCAAGCCCCTCCAAGCCCTCGTCCCGTGAATCCCTCCATCCATCCGGAAAGCGCCAGCCCTCCTGTAGGACATCTTCCCTGACTCCCTCAGCAGAGCCGACAGCCCCCCCGCTTCACAGCTGTACCCCATACATTTCTCTCGGCACAGCCTCTTGGGCTGAGATCACCTGCTGGTGTGCTTGGACTGTGCGCTCTCGGAGGGCAGGGGCTGTGTCACCTTCACATCCCCGTACCTGGCGGAGCGCTGTCCTTGGCTGGGTCCTCAACAACACACGTGCTACGTGAATGAGCGAGGCTCCCAAGGACCCTGTGTGTCCTTGAGAAGGTCCCAGGCCCCGGCAACAGCCCTGGCTTCCTCCCCGCTCCCCAAACTCCAACAGGGTGCCGAGGCCCCAAGCATCACTTCCTCCATCTCCATCTCCTGCCCGGGGCAGAGAGGACCCCAAAGTCTGGCCCCCGCTGGGTGTGTGGTGGACCTTCAGCTGGGCTGGTAGCAGAGGGACTGAGGGACAGAGAAGGGACCTCCCCTGACCAGACGCTGGACAGGGGGCCTGCGGGTGGTGGCAAGAGGCTGTTCTTTGGGAAACAGCCTCTTGTGCTCCTTTATAAAGAACAGAAAACCTCCCACACCATTAATTTCCCCTTTGGGAACCTGAGACCCTCCTTTTCTCCCCCGCCCCAACCCCAGCTTCCTACCTGCCAAGCCCTTTGCACCAAACACTGAAATGAAGCTGAAGTAAGAATGACCATCTTTTCAGCCATTGCAATCCTGAGGGCACGTTAAATGAGGGGGACAGTGCCCCCTGCCCGCGGCAGAAGCTGGGAGGACAGAGACCCAGGGGCCGGACCTCAGGCAGAACACAAACAGCGTCCTCCGCCCACCTGCAACGAGGGCTATGGCCACACTGCTGTGGGTCTCAGTTTGCCATCTGTAAAGTGGGCTGATGCACTGCCTCGCCCTCCTCCTCCATGCCGGCACCAGAGGGGAAAGCCTACCGAGGACGACCCTCTGCCCACTCCAGGGAGGACACCGGCACGAGCAGGGGACCGTCCTGCAAGGCTCGTGATGGCCTCCTGGACAGCAGAGCCCAGACCAGACCACAGACGCAGGTCAAGCTGGAGAGGAGGGAGCAGGACCCCGGGACCTGGCGCTGCCCCCAAATCCTGCACCGCGTTTAGCTAGCATCGTTCACAGCCTCCCGGGCCGCGACATTGCGTGAGGCCTCGAGGGTAGACCCGCAGGCCCAGCGGTCACGTCGGGAGGCGCGGGGCGGCGGTGGAAGGGGCTCTGGCAAGGGCGGAAGCGGATGGTCAGAGGCACCAGCCCGGCTCTCTCGGGTTTTCAGAGCTGGCGAGTGTGGGCTGAGTTAGGCTGTCTGTGCCAGAAGCAGTGTCCTCAGGTGCCCTCCCCGCCTCCCCAGTGGTGATGCGAGAACCGAGACAGCGTGGCAGAGGGAAGGTCAAACCCGGAGTCAGGACGTGTGGGCCCTGGTTGCGGCCTGCCAGTCTGCAGAAGGTAGTTAAATGCTGACGGGAGCAGCTCCAAGGGGCCAGCCTCGCTGCACGAGCCCTGGGGACGGGGCTCAGTGCACGGGCTCTGATATACTCTCCACCCTGCAGAGCTGATCCGGAGGCGGGCAGGGGGTGAAGGGGAGATTGGTGCACGCCCCAAGCACACACCTGGGGCACACACCTCACCTAGGCAAGGAAAAGCCAGCAGACGCTGCCCAGACACACACGTTCCCAGCCTCCCTCCCTCCCTGGGGACCAGCCAGCCTTCTCAGCACAGGGGTTGATCCACGGACTGCTCCAGGCTGTAATTCTATCCTGGGATCCCAGTGACATCATCCACGAGCCACCAGCTGTGTGACCTTAGGCAAATCACTTAATGCTCTGAGTGTCCTTCCTCAGGGGCACAGTCAAGCCTTTCTAGGGGGTTAAGTAGCCAGGGGGCAGGGAGCACTGCAGGAGAGGCGGTCTGCCCCCATCCTCTGTCCACCATCAGCACCCCATTAGCCCTTCTCAGACAGCCCAGGGGCTGCCTGCTGCCAGCCCTCCCGGTAGCTCACCAACATCCACGTGCTGGGCAGTACAGACACCCAGCAAGGCAGGAATTCCAGTCCCAGAATGAACACCTATGGGCCCTGCCCCCTCCCCCAGAAGGTTCACCCCGAGAAGGCTGCCCCACGTCCCCTTGCACAAAACTGCCTTCTCTCTGGGGAACACCCTCCACCCTGTGGTGCTGACAGTCAGGGAAACCCAGGAGTCCCACGCCTACCAGGAGGGCAGCGAGGAACATCTGATCACACAAACCTGCACGGTCCCTGCTGAATATTTCACACAGGAGCCACGATCCATTAGTCACCATCAATTATTCATCCCCAGGAGGCCAGAGCCAGGGACACAGCGAGGGAGCAGCTGGAGCAGAGCCCCACCCCCACCCCCACCCCCTCACTCTCCCTGAAGGCAGTCAGTCATCTCTCGGCCTGCCCGGGGTCCCGCAAGCACCCCCTCCGGAACGTGTACACACACGGCAGGCAGATGGACACAACCCCACTGAACAGATGGCTGGCAGGGCACAGGCCAGGCGGAGGCCAGGACGCAGGAGCCTCAGACAAGGATTTCCAGAACCAAGAAATAGACCCATTCCCTTTTTTTTTTTTTTTTTTGGTCTTTTCAGGGCCGTACCCACGGCATATGGAAGTTCCCAGGCTAGGGGTCTAATCGGAGCTGTAGCCACCAGCCTAACCACAGCCACAGCAACACGGGATCCGAGCCACATCTGTGACCTACACCACAGCTCATGGCAATGCCGGATCCTTAACCCACTGAGCGAGGCCAGGGATTGAACCCGCAACCTCACGGTTCCTAGTCGGACTTGTTTCTGCTGTGCCATGATGGGAACTCCCAGACCCACTCTCTTTATCAAGGTCAACAGTCATGTCTGGCGGCAGAGGTCGCTGGGCAAGAGGACCGGGGGCTGTGTCCCTGAAAAGACGCCCACTGCCAGCCCAGCCCCAGCCCGTTCCGAAGGTCCCCTTTTCTCAGGAGACATCACAGAATCACGGATTCTCAGCGCCAAAGAGGAATGGCCCTCAGCGCCCAGGGTCCCTCCAGCCACGACTGCCAAGTCCACCCACGGATGAGGCCCCTCCTTCCCCACTCGTTCAGGGGATGTTTACTCAGTATCTTCCAAGGGTTGGGGGCCAAGCGGGAGCCTGGTTTACACCCAACACAGTCCTTGCTGCCCCTCTTCCTAAGAGGGGGTCACAACTAGTCTTGATGGCTCTGATGTTCACTGCGCCTAGTTCTCTTTAAGACCAGAGCCCGGGGAGTTCCCGGCGTGGTGCAGCGAGAATGAATCCGACCAGGGACCATGAGACCCCTGGCGTCGCTCAGTGGGTTAAGGATCTAGCGTTGCAGTGACTATAGTGTAGGTCGCAGGCGCGCCTTGGATCCTGCATTGCTGTGGCTGTGGCGTAGGCTGGCAGCTGTAGCTCCGATTAGTTCCCTAACCTGGGAACCTCCATATGACACGGGTGCGGCCTTAAAAAGCAAAAAAAAAAAAAAAAAAAAAACCAGAGTCCAGAGCTCACTGCATAGACGGGGACCCTCAGGTGCCCTGTACCCCAGAACCACCTCCTTATCTGGCAGTGGTTTTCAGGATGGGACCTGGGCAATGAGTACTCCTGGTGCCAAAGGTTTATGCCCCCAGCCCTCCCCATCAAGGATACTGTAGGTATATGTGCCCAGAGCATTCTGCGTGACCCAAGGTCTGTCTCACCTCCCCCCTCTTCTCTTCTCTACCCCTAGGACCAGCTCTGCATACTGGTGAGGAAGGCAGGGAACCACCTGTGTCATGAATGGACTGAGAAGCGTGACCAGCAGCCTGGGGGGTGGAGGAGGCGAGCCGACCCCTGGGGAGGGGCCTGGGCAGCAGGACAGCAGGCAGGTACCTGACAGCTCTGAGTGGAGGGGAGATGGCAGGAAACCTGAGTACTGTCTGGATTTCCCCTTTTGCTGGGTAAGTCCTGGGGGGTCCTAGCGACCCCACAAGGAGGGGGCGTCCAGGCTGCCTCTCGCGACTCAAGGGCTGACCTTCACACCTTCTGCCCCAGGCAAGCGCCCTGGACAGGGACACAAGCAGGGTGTGGGTCATCGGTTTTGGAGACACAAGGTAGCCCAGGAGTTGCCACAGGTGCGGGGAGGATGGAACGAGAAGGAGCAGAGCGAGAAGCGATTTCCTCCGCAGGCAGGGTGTCTGCTCTGGCAGCAGAGGAATGACCCTGTTTGCTGAGATGAATCAAGAGGCTGCAAAGCCGGTGCGGCCCCACCAGGCCCCTCGGAGCTCCACCTGCCTTCCCCAGCATCTGGTCCCATCCTCCCGCCCAGCCATGCCTCCTCCTGCAACAGCCCGCTGCCCCCCTCCCACCGCTGCTGCCGTGGAAGGGGCCTCAGTCATCTCACACAGACTCTGACCCCCCAGTCTCGAATCCCCGCATCACTCACTCCCCGCCAGGGAGGCCTCGCAGAAGAAGGTAAGCGCGCCCCTCCCACCGACCCGGGCTGGACTCCACCTGAGTGGAGTGGGGTAATGACACGTCAACAAGCAGGACAGGGATGCAGGTCACGGATCCGGAGACCACAGCCAGGTTCCAGGGCCTCGAGCCGTGTAACCCTTCCGCCCACAAGCTAAGTGCCCCCCAACCCAGGCCATGCAGGTCTCCCGGTAAAGGCGGTGGGGACACCACAGCTCATGTAGAGGCCCCTGGAGTCCAGGGGAGGAAACGGTAGTCACAACGCCCGTTTCCCTCACCCTGCCCCGCCGACCGCCCCAACCCTCCGTCTGCAGCGCAGCGCGGGCTCTGTCCGTGGTGCTGAACCGCCGCCCGCAGCGTGGTTTGCATTTCTCAGCCCTTCGGGGCCTGGGCATCTGTCACTGGGCACTGCAGTGGGTGCTTCCCGGGGCTCTGTCCGTGGTGCTGAACCACCTCCCACAGCCCGGTTTGCATTTCTGAGCCCTTTGGGGCTTAAGCATCTGTCACTGGGCATCACAGTGGGTGCTGTGGGGATTCAGTCCCTTTGCACAAAGTGGGGGGGGGGACAAAAGGCAGACATCCACGAGCATGGGGAGGGGGAAGCGCACCGTCTCAACCCCTCATCTCTGCTCATCACCTGAACTGGGCGTGGCCACCTGATCTAAGATGCTGGGATACGGTCCTTTCAGAGAAGATAACAGTGAGAAAACAAGATTGATGTGGTCAGCCCCATGCTTTCCAAGGGGAAACTTTCTAAGGACAGGCAAGAGAAATGTGGAGGCTACGGGGATAACAGGAGACCCTTTCAAAAATGTGGGGGGATTTTTAAGAGTCCTACAAGAGGCTGGGGGCTGGCTACCAGGATCTTTCAAGGTCACAGCTCCAAAGCCCAGAACCATGACTGTGACCCTTCTGTGGGTCCTTGGAGTTTAGTGAGGAGGGGTGTCAAAACATTAATGCATTGTCCATCCCTTTGCTGTATTAGCAAAGGAACCTCAGATTAACTTTATGTATTTCTGCATGAACCCCGAGATTCACTCAGAACATCAGAATAACACCAGGGTTGGGTTGCAAAAAAAGGGGCTAAGTCTATCCTGAGTCCCAGACTGGAGTCTCTGCTGAAAAAAACGAGAAGACACATTCCTCGGGGACCTGGCTCTCTACTGTCCCCTTCAATGTTGAGGTTGATAATGATGGCAAATTGCAGGACAAACAGTAAGCACACGTCAGGGGACCACATGCAAAAGGGCTGTTTTAGCAGGAGATGCACAGCCTCCTGGATTTAAGTTGGCAGCACAAGTGGTGGGGACACCTGCGTGTCATCTTGCAGGTTTCACTCTCATAACTGAAGCCTCTCAAACCCGAGTCTACACACACACACACACACACACACACACACACACACACACTGTCCCCCATCCCGGAGATAACATCACAGCACTGAAGAAGGAGGAGCTTTGTCCAGCGTTACCCTCCCCCACCCCTCCCCCACCTTGATGCGCTCACTGGACACAGGGAACCATGACACTGGCACACAGCTCCCTGCATGTCTACAGCCACACCCACACTGACCCTGGGACAGAGGCGGGCGTGGCCGTCAGTCTAGCCTTTCCTAAGCTGACCCCGGTCCAGACTCTCCTTGTCTTGGAAGGAGGTCTCACCACCTGCTCGGTCTTCTGTCACAGGGTCTAACCACATTTATTCCTCAGAAATTCCTCCTGCATCCTCCTAAAATACTTCATGCTTTAGGTTAACCCTATTGCCTTTCTGACATGGTGAGTCATTTTTAAAGACATGGAGTCTCCCTCACAGGAAGCGGGCATGGGGTTTCAGTTGCCTTTTTGGGGGGGGTCTTTTTTAGGGCCACACCCATGGCATATGGAAATTCCCAGGCTAAGGGTCACATCGGAGCTGTAGCTGCCAGCCTACACCGCAGCCACAGCAATGTGGGACCTGAGAGGCTTGTTTGACCTACACCACAGCTCACAGCAACGCTGAATCCTTAACCCACTGAGCAAGGGCAGGGATCGAACCCACGTCCTCATGGATATTAGTTGGGTTTGTTACCACTGACAGAAGGAACCCAGGAACTCTCAGGACGTGGGATTTCATTGGACCCCTCACTCACATACACACAGAGAAACTGCGGCCGTGGCCGACAACAACAAAAAGTCCAAGGACACAAACCTCCCCCAACAGAGGGCATCTCACCCGCCCCCCTTTCTAGAGAGGATACTGCCCCAGGGTCCCCCGAGGAGAGCCCATGTGGGCTGTGCAACCCCACAGCCTGGAGGAGCCCATCTCCCGCCCCGGCTTCTGGGTCTGAAACCTGAAACACCCTGGCCCCCCGCAACCCCCAAGCCCAGCTTCCCCAGCGCTCACATCGCCAGCCACGAACACACTTCTCAGAAGCCACATTTCTGTTACAGCAGGACAAGAGAGCAAAGGTATAACTGGGCCCGTGTGATTGAGTGTGACAACCGCACCGGCAGCCACACGTGCCATCAAGAGACGGGAACTGGGGATAGTTTATGCTCCAAGACTCATTTCCAAGAGGACTGACATCTCCGCCCGGAGCCATCCAGACGGCGCTGACATCAGTGGGAGCGTGAGGAGCGATCCGAGGACTCGTCTGGGGGGAGACCTTGGAAGGTCATGCACACAAACACTCCCTCTGAAAAGCTCTTTCTCTGCTTTTCTGGAACATCTGACACCCTCGCTTCACCCCTTTGATCACCTGCCAGATGTCTCTGTGCAACAAGCAAGAAAGTGCTGCCTAATATCTGCCCCAAACCCTGCGTGCTTCGGCTCTCGGCCATTGCTCCAGCCCTGTCCTCATGGCCATGCCAGCCGCCTTCTGTCGCGTCTCCATCCCCGATCCCAGCCACACAGGGACCACGCCGGCCCCCACTGGGGACACCCCTGGCTCTGGGCCTGGCCTCCGTCCCCCTGGCCTCTGGAGTGAGGACTGAGGAGCCGTCTCAGCCCTGTCCCTGAATCCCTGTCTCACCCTGCAAGGGATCAACCATTGTTTGGGTTTTGAAAATCTCAGAAGTTTCTCTAGGACTCTGAGAAGGGGCAGCAGGATTTTCTAGTCCAATCTCCATCAAATGTTGCAGAGGAAGGAAGAGCTGCGAAGAGGGAAAGCAACGAGCTCAGGGCCACCTGGGGAACTGGGGGCACAGCAGACACCGCCCTCCCTGCCACCCAGACCCTGCCCCCAACTCAGAACCCTTCCCATGGTCCCACTGCGCAGGCTTGGCGCCACACGGGTGCACCTGCGGCCCCGACACGCCAGACGGACTTCACGTCCCACAAGAAGGCTCTTCCAGAGCCTGTGGGGCTGGGCTCTGCCCCTCGGGCTGGCAGGCACTCCCCTCATAAGCCCCGAACACTGGGCACATTTTCCTTCACGCCGCTTCTCGTAATTATAGTCACACGACCCTCCTTTGTACACTGTCCTGCTCCCTCAGACTGCCCGCGGGCCCCGAGGGCCGGGACTGGTCAGCTCTGGCCCGGCAGAGTGCCTGCCCGTGGTCGCTTCTGCAGGAGTGACCGACTGGGGGCCGGTGGGGGCGCCCAGGCCAGGGACACACAGCTGAGAGGCTGGGAGGCCAGGGGTCCTGGCTTCTCCGTCGGCCCCAATGTGGTAGACAGAGAACAGGAGGCACTGCGACCTTCCTTTTCTGCAGAATTGAGTCACAGAAAGGCTTCCTGGCACCATGGGCTGTATCTGAAGAGGCACCTGCTTCAGGGGAGCCCCTCACAATGCTGAAAGGGTTCACTGAGTTGACACCCCCTTTCTTTCTCTCCCCAAACACGCCTGTCACCTCGGGGACCCCAGGTCCTGACCCAGACACACCATCACCCGCCTTCCCCCTGGGCCCCAGCTTCAGAGCAGCTCAGCCCCTGAACAGCTCCTCCAGAAGGAACTACAACCTTTCACTCTCAACTTCCAAGGAACGAGAGAGAGAAGAACCAGTGCCCAGGGACAAGCTGCCGACAGTGTGTGTGGCAGGTGTGTGTGCGTCTGTGCAAAGCTGCCATCAGGGTGTGTGTGGTGGGGGTGTGTGTGGCAGATGTGCGTGCATGGTGGCATGTGTGGCGGGTGTGCGTGTGTTCCTGTGAGGTCCTGGCCCTTCCCCACTCTGGCCCAAGTGCCCAGAGGTGTCGCAAACCCGACAGGAAGGAAGTGCCTGAGCAGGGCAGAGGCGGCTGGGCTCTGTCTGGGCCAGAGCTGGGAGTCGACGATCCAAGCTGCCCTGGGGAGGCCCCGCCATCCTCTGAGCATTGACTGCCCACCAGCACCCAGCCCAGGGTCCTGCAGTCCTCTCTTGGGACAGAGGACAAGCCACAGGGAGGAAACCCTCAGGGAAGCTTGGAGAGCAGAGTTCCCACAGCAGCTGGAAGACCCCGCAGGATGGCCCGCCAGGAAAGGACGGACTGCTCCAGTGACCCCTCACCCAGAGGTCTCGGGCTCTCCCCGGCCCCGGACCGCAGTGGGCAGCACAGCACGGCTGAGCCAGGAAGCAGCCCCACGCCAGGGCGTTCGCCCAGCCCGTGTGGCCGCCGAGAGCAGGACGTGTGCAGACACCTGTCCCCGCCCGAGGCGCCCCTTCCCCCATCTTCCCAGGATGAACCCACTGCCATCTCTCAGTGCGGGAGCCACGAGAGCCACGAAAGAGACGCCAAGGCCTCGGGCTTCTCCTCTGGGAAGAGCGGTCGACTCGGGCCCCACAGACCAGGCGCTACTCAAACAGGCGCTGTCCATCTAGACGTGGGCCGTCGCTCTAGGCCTCTCTGCAGGCTCTGGACCGTGTCCTTGACCCCCCAGCTCCGCAGACAGGAGACGGGAAGGTGCACAAAGGAGACGGGCCCTCGGCCAGGCGGGAGGACCGGGCGAGGCTGCCTCCCTGGCAGAGGTCAAGGCCTGATTCCACTTTTCAGCCGCTGGCCCTCGGGGGCCGTCTTACAGGAGCCCCAGGTCCCACCGGCAACAGGCCCGGGCTGGCACGTGGGTTCTCCCACCCCAGGCTGTGTGGACAAGACCAGCGTAGACAGAGCCCTGGACCCCAGCCTGCGTCGGGAGTTTGTCAGCAGGCCCCGGGCGGTGGTCCAGTCTGGTCCCCTCCGCAGCAAGAGGCCCCGGACGCTGGTTCAGCCGCCCACCGGCAGTGTGACCCTGGGAACACCGACTTCACCTGAGGCCCACTGTTTTCATCTGTAAATGGGCTGAAACACACAAGCTCCAAAACCGAAGTGCTTTGAGTGTGCTTCCCGTTTCATCACGGAGACTATTAGAAGGAGGTGCCCTCGGAAGCCCTGGTTTAATAGCATCTCTAACCTTCGCTACTTCATCAGAGAAATCCTGAAGTGAAACCGGCATTGATCTATTCCGCAGGCTGTGCTGGAGGGTACAGCGGCCGGAGCAGCCCGGGGCCTGCCCAGCAGGCCTGCGTGCCCTCGCTGCCCACAGCGGGAAGGGCGAAGAACCTCACAATTACCCCAAAGCCAGCCTGACCTTATGGATCCCCCTGGAAAATTCCTGGGGGCCACAGGGTCCGTGCACCACTCTGAGAACTGCTGCCCCAGGCCCTCGCATGTCAGCTGGGCTGAGTCCCTGTGAGTCATCGTCTCTGCTTAGGATGCGAACCTGACGCTCAGATAGCAGGAGGGACTTCCTTGGGGACACCTGCCGCACACGTGCCATCCCGGTGATGCCACCATGGGGAACAGACCCGGGACGGGGCACCTTCCCTCTGCCATCCTGTCGCCCCCCTCCTTGTGCTCATCGTCTACACGGGTAGGGAGTGCTGAGGGCCCACCCAGCCCCTGCAGTGGCGAGAACCTGGCTCCGTCACCCCTGGGCCCCCCTGCTGGGGGTGGGGGCCAGGGCCTCCCCGGGCAGCCTCAGACCCGGCATCTGCCGAGTGCAGGCTGCCTCCGCCCCCAGCTCCTGCAGCAGCACCAGGTCCCGGCATCAAAGCGCTAATCCAGTTTCTCGGGTGCGCCTCGCCCTGTGCCTCCTGCAATGCCAGACTGGGTGGAACCAGGGCAGCCTTGTTAAAACGACGCCCCTTCCTCCTCGCAGGAGAATCAAACCGGGAGAGGGAGGCTTGCCCCTCGCGACAGCTAACTCCGTGCTTCCTGGTCACACGGTCCCGGCCACACCTCGCCTCGGCACCTGGCCACGTGGCTGGACGTGGGCCCCCGGGTTCCTGTTTAGCCTCCCGGCGCCGCTCCCTCTGGTGGGAACAGGGAACCCAAGATGCTGGCGCCTAACCTCCAACCCCGCCTCTGGGCATGCGACTGGCGCCCATGTCAGTGGCACAGCAAGGGACCACAGCTGACAGTGAGGGGGAGCCAGGCGGGCCCCCTGGAAGCCAGAGACGAAGCTCTGGGCCAGGGACATGCCGTCAAGGAGCAGCAGAGGGAGGTGAGGGCATCAGGGCTTCCTTTCTGCAAACAGCAGGAGGGCTGTCCCCTCGGGGGCGTCACCCAGAAGGACGTGCTGCCCAGGGCCAGCGAGTTCAGGCCAGCCGACCAGCCATGGGGAGGGGACCTCCTAGCAAACCTCCCACCCTCGCCCTCGGGACAGGCATCCTTGGGGAGGGCCCCTGCTGCCCTGGGCACCGGCAGACCTCAGGGAAGTCACTTCTGCTCCGGGAGGGGTGGGACAGGCACCACCCATGGGCGCCAGCCTATCCCCACGTGCCCACCTCGCCTGCCTCCTGTGCTCTCAGAGGAACCTGAACTTGGGAGTGGGCGTGAGCAGGGGCAGAGGAGAAAGGAAGGAGAGCTAAGAGGTGGCGTCAAGGCTGCGTCCACACACACACACACACACACACACACACACCAGGGTAGCTGAGCGGGAAGCCGGGAGCAGGGCCGTCTCCCCCCACCTCGCCCACCAGGGCCTCCGTCATCAGCCCCCAGCCCCTCCAAGCACCGCCTCCAATCCCTACCTGAGCTAAAGAGCCCCGAGAAGGCCTGGGTGTGGCGAGGGTGATGTCCCTCCAGCCCACCCCTCCCAGCCTCAGAGCCCCTTGGTCCCATTTTTCATTCATTTCTAACTCTCCACCTCTCTGGGGCCAGGCTTGTAGTTACAGCCACTGCACTTGACATCAAATGCACGGAATGGGTGAATTATGCTAATTGCAATATTCCCTAATTACTAAATTCCAGAGCCACTGCGTCAGTCCAGTTACGGGAAGCCCTGCCAGGACTCTCCCCATCCCACTCAGAGGCGCTCGGTCCCCTCAAATGGCTCAGGGGAGCCTCCTTTGACCCCCTGGCCGGCCACTGTCCTTCCCTGGACCCAGACTGACCTGCGATGGGAGCCTCAGGCTTCCCAGCTTCTTTGCCAAGGAGATGGAAGGCGTGAAGAGGGCTTCACGGTCTGCAGAAAACCTGGCCCCGGCAGGCACCGTCCTGGGCTGGGAGCATTTGGGGGCACGACCACCTGTGCGCAGACCCCAGGCGCACCCCAGCCACAGAGAGCTGCACCGGGCCTGGGGGAGCCCGCCTGGGAAGGCAGGAGGAGCTGCGGCCATTCTGAGCTTTCCTTTTATGGCCGGTGTCTTTTAGGAACCGGTTTTAGTCCATCTGCCCTGGGAGTGGAAGGAAGAGGCCAAGTTCAAAACCTGTATCTGGGCTCCCGCTGCCCACGCAGGCCAGGCCGGGAGCAGGGTCCCAAGTCCCAGAAGGACCCTGACTTCTCAAGCCTGGATACCAAAGAGAAGCGGTCTTATGCCAGCTAGATCGCATTTCCCTCTGCTGTGCAAGGAGCCCCTCTCCACCTGGTCCCCACAGGCCCCAACACGCATGCACGCACACGATGCACACACATGTGTGTACACACACGGGTACATGGGCCTATGTCCTGCTGCAAGGCATCAGAAGAGGCTTGTAACTAGCAAATTAGGACCTCGTGGATGCTCCTGGTGCCAAGGACGTCAGCATCCTGCTCAGACAAGGCTGCAGGGAGCAGGGGAGCGTCACCTGCTCTGTCGCGCCCACCAGGGCAGCCCCTGCCCGCTTCAGGGCAGCAGCTCCTGAAGCTGCTGAGCCCTGAGTGAGCCCCATGGCCACCCCAGCCAGGGGCTCCGGTGGGAGGTGTCAGGAAGAAGCTCTTAAGATGCACTTGAGGCATCCGGGCTGCGGAACTCTGGATCCCCCGCTGAAGCTGAGATGTCTTCAGGGAAGGGGCCGGTGGCCAGCGCTCCCTGCGGTCCAGGCCCGCAGCGACCCTCTAGGCTTATGTCCAAAGTCACCCCCTCTCTGGCCGCTGCCCTGAGCTCTCGGTTCCAGGGGTGAAAACAGAGACTTGCTGGGACAAATTCGTCCCTGAAATTAAGTTTTGGGCCAGACATCTGGGTAGGACGGAGAGCTGCCTGGAGGTCGAAGAGACACAACTTGGGAACAGCCCCAAAGGAGGTCAGGCCAGCTTCCTCCCTTGAGTTTTGTTTATTTATTTACTGATTTTATTAATTTATTTTTTGTCTTTTGTCTTTTTAGGGCCACACCCACAGCACATGGAGGTTCCCAGGCTAGGGGTCCAATCGGAGCTGTAGCCGCCGGCCACCACAGCCACAGCAATGCGGGATCTGAGCCGCGTCTGCAACCTACACCACAGCTCACGGCAATGTCGTATCCTTAACCCACTAAGCGAGGCCAGGGATTGAACCCAGGTCCTCATGGATACCAGTCAGTTTCACTAAACACTGAGCCACGACAGGAACTCCCCTCCCTTGGGTTTTTAAGACTAACCGGGGAGGAGGGGGTGCTCCCTCCAGCTGGGGATCTCAAGAAAGAGTCCAGTCTGTGCACCAGGAGGAAACGTAACGATGGAAATGCTTCCACGTCCTCGCCTTGCGCGCACGTCACAGGATTCAGTTCAGGAATTAAAGCACCCATGTTGCATGGGGGTGTTCTTCCTATTCTACGGAAGAGGAGGCTGAGAACGGAGTCTTATCAACTTGCCCGCCGTCAGAGCGAGTGGCAGAGCCCGAGGAAGCCAAGCCGTCTGGCTGCCATCGTCACACCACACAAGCATCTGTGACTTGTCACCATCACGCACAGGTTCCGTGCTCTGGGGGGGGCAGGGCGGGCAGGGTGCACCCCAGCTCCTCTGCTCGAGTGGATAGGGAATGTCAACTTGTGGCCCACGTGATGGTTTCCACGAAGAAAAGTTAGAACTGAATCTGTCCGGGGGCCACATTAATCACCGCCAGCCACTGAGTGCTTAGTACCCAGTAGGACAGCTACTACTAGCTCTGTTTTACAGACGAAACTCACCAGACCTGGTCAGGTTACCCAGTTCCAGGCTCTCAAAGCATCCTGTATGCTTTCCTTTTTTTTTTTTTTCATCTTTTGTCATTTTAGGGCCACACTCGTGGCATGTGGAGGTCCCCAGGCTATGGACCTAATTGGAGCTACAGCTGCCAGCCTACGCCACAGCCACAGCAATGTCAGATCCAAGCCACGTCTGCAATCTGCACCACAGCTCACGGCAACACGGGATCCTTGACCCACAAAGTGAGGCCAGGGATCGAACCTGCAACCTCATGGTTCCTAGTCGGATTCGTTTCTGCCGATCCACAACGGGAACTCCCTGTATGCTTTCTTAACATTTGCCACAATTGTGATTCATTACTTATGTAATTATTTGTCGAACTGTGTTACTTACTAGATGATAAAGGCCATGAAGGCAGGAACCAGGTCTGTTTTGTTCCCACTGAATCTCCACTGCTGAGCACGGCCCTGGCACCTACCAGACTCAAAAACTAACGGCAGAATGGCATGGAACCTGATGCTCAGAGCAGCTAAGTAGCCTGCCTCCCACCCCGCCTCCCGAATGCAAAATCCAAAATGGCAGGGATATTTTCTGCTGCGTTTACCGCAGTATCCGCAGTGACTAGAACAGAGCCTTGCACAGAGCAGGGCTCGCCGACAGGCACTTGTTGAATTAATAACATCACACACTCTGTAGTTAACAGCCGGGAAATTTGAACTCAGGCCGGTAGGGCCCCCAGCCTCTATGCTTCATGCTCCCTACCCACTACTTCTCCCTCTGGCCACCAGTCCAGTTCTGAAAGAGCACCCCTGTATTGTGCTGTGGCTCAAAAAAAGCAAACCAGCTCCAGCCAGAACCCAGGTCAGGAAAGCCAAGGCCAAGGAGAAACAGTTCCTCCTCATCTGCTCATGGACCACCCAGGAGGATTCTGTGTCCAGGCACGGGTGATGGGCCCTCTTGCAGCCCATGGAGTCCCAGCTCCGGCCCCCCTGCTGCCTCTCTGTCTGCTCGCTGCGAGAACTGCAGGAGCCCTGTGGGGAAGACGGAGACCAGCTGAGAAAGGATGAAGCCCAAGTAGAGAAGGAAGGGCCTGGGGTCAGACTTGCCTGGGGCTGGGGAATATAGTCTTACGGCAGGGAAGGGGCTTCCGAGCCATCATCAGAGCCCCTCACCCCCAGGTCTCTATCGTGCCGGGGACAGCCCTGGGGCACCTCCTGGAAGCTGCCTGGGGTGAAAGGGAGAGTAAGGTCAGCAGAGCAAGGACCCAGCTCCAGAAGTGTTCTCCTCCTGTGCCAGCCATGTCTGCAGCTAGGCACTGGCTTTGCCCAGGGATAAAGCCAACGTCAGTCCTGAGATGAAGCCAGTGGCAAGCTCTTCTGAGGAAAAAGGACAACGTTCACAAACACTCCTGGTCCTGATATGTGGGTATCAGGCCCCAAAGCTGAAAAAAATGAAAACTGTACTTGCATATCATCCCTCCCCCCCCAAAAAAAGGTCCCAGACTGTGAAGGAAACTGACTCACAGCAGAGTGGTCGGCTCCTCGTCCTGGGGACAGAGGGCCAGGTCTATATGAGGCTAGAAGTGGGGCATCGATCTCTGCCTCCCCTTCATTCAGCTTTCCAGAAGCCCCCAGCTCTTTCTTGGACAAAGCAAGGAGGGGAGGGGGGAACCTCAAGCCCAAGAGGTGCCCAGAAAAAGCCAGGCCCATCAGGGGCATCCGTCCAAGAGGCCCGCTGGGCAAAGGCAGGCACCTGCAGAGAGAGGCCCAGGGTGAGGATCCAGCTAGCACTGGTCATTCCTCAGGAGAGGAGAGGAGAAGGGCTGGAGCCAGGCTCTCTGGGCCAGGCCACAGTGTGCCTGGCCAGGACCCCTGGCGCTGACTCACCCCCGAGCCCTGACACAGGCTGCAGCCTGCAGTGCCTGCCAGGCCTCTGCTCACCAGGACGCCAGGCACGTCCCACTGCATCAGAGCTGCCCTGCTCCTCCCACTGGCCCCCCAGGACGGGCTTTCGGGGTGCACGGGGCTGGGGGGGCACGGCTTTTCTCTCCCCACCCCATGTAGCAGAGATGTTTCTAGCAGCCTAGAAGGGTGGAATCTGGACCCAGACCTAAGCAGGGAGCATGACCGAGAAGGGTTAGGGCTGCCCTGCTCCCCGTAGTCACGCCCTCTGATAAAGTGCCCAGTTACCGAGCTGGGCGGATGGGTGGAGGACAGTCTAGGACACGCGGGAGCCTCCCCTCAAGGCAGCAGCGGGGGTGGGGGGGCACTCTCCCGCTCTCCAGGTCAGACCCTAGCCCACCCCCCAGCTTTCCAGGAACCCCCAGAGGCTAAGGACTTGCTGGTCCTCCAGCCCAGCCCACTCCCATCTGGGCAGCTACCCTAGGTGTGCTCTCTCCCCACCGCAGTGCCCCCTCCTGGGCCCCCGCCTCCTCTGTCCTTGCGCTCCTTTATCTCGGCCACCACCGGAGAAAGCAGCGGCGAGCGCATACTTCCCAACCCGAATAGCGAGTGGGGGAGGATGCTGCAGAGGGAGCGCTGGGCTTTGGCGGCCCCCCCCACACACACCCGGGCTGGGGGTGTCCTGGAGGCACCTGTGGAATGTGGGAATGAGGAGGGGGAAGAAGAATGGAAAAATCAGCTACCCTCTTGGTTAAAAAATCACAACCCTGTGTTGCGAGACAGGGAGGGAACAGAGGCAGGGTAAGGCGGGACCCCAAAGGAAGAGGGAAGTGATGGAGGCCAGAAGATGAGCGGAGCAGGCGGTCTTCACTTCCCGGGTCTGGGGGCCCGGCGCGGGAGGAGGGCTCCAGCGGCGACAGGACGTCCTAGGTGTGCTGAGTCATGAGATTTGGAGAGAGGCGCAGGGTGCCCCCTCGCGTGCCCGCCCCAGTTGCTCCGGACCCTCACTTCCAGTTAATCCCCGTCGTTTGTCTCCCCACCGCCCCCCGGGACCAGGGTCTCCGCCGCCCGGAGCTCCGGGATTCCCCCCTCCCCCCCTACGTCGGCGGGGCCGGGGGGCTCGAAGCTTGAGGCGGGGGCAAAAGGATTTCGGTTGGAGACCAGCCGGCGGGCGGCTGCGGGCAAGACGCGAGAGGGGGGCGTCCAGGAGACGCGGGAAGAGGGGCGGGGGCGCCGGGCCTCAGGGCTCGGGGGACGTCGGCCTGCCCCTCAGCTCTGCAGCTCGCCCCGGGGGACCCAGCGCGGAAACCTGCTCCCTCCTCCCGCCCCAAATCCGCAGAGCAGCCGGCTCGTCGCCGCTCGGGTCCAGCTCCTCAAAACGAAGCCTCATCTGGTCGCGTCCAAACTCCCCGCAAAGGACGGTGAGGGCGCTCGGCCCCCGTTGGCCTCAAAGTTTCCCGACCCCACGCACCCCCGGGAGCCAGACCCCTCCTCGAAACCCCTCGGCTCAGTAGCAGAAACTTTGTGGGAGGTCGGTGCCTCCCACGACGGTGGGACGACTCACCCAGGCGGCCAGCCAGGAGAGACCGGGTCCCCGAAGGGAGGGACGGCAGGCTGCAGGCGACGGCCGAGGGGGCGTCCGCTCCCGGCCGGGAGTCTCGCTGCGCCCCGGCCCCCGACTCGGCCGGTGCGTCTTTGCCGCAAGACTTGCTGAGCTTGCAGCCGCGGCGAGGGAGGCGCGCGACCCGGGGCGCGCGCTGCAGTGCGGGGAGGAGGCTGGGGGCGGGAGCGGAGGAGGGCGGGGACCGGAGGGGGCGGGGCCAGGGGAGGGG
>PVHT021183595.1:331016-364788 GCA_004024745.2 Catagonus wagneri
TGGACCCAGACTCCGTGCACCCTCCCCGCCACCGTGGAGCCGCTTAGACCACCCCGTGTCTGCCCGCCTTCTCTCTGTCTCCTGGCATCTGCGCTTCCCAGCACTTGGGTTGTCTCCCCCTTCTGTTCTGATGATGCCTCTGTCCTCCCAAAGCTTTCAGAGCTCTGCTGTTGTCATTAGAGCAATAGAACAGAGCCAGAGAGCGGAACCAGCCGTGACACCGCAAGCCCTGCCAGCTCTTGGGTCCTGCTTTCTCCTCACACCTGCCGAACACAAATACACGCTCCTAAAGCTGCAGTCACCAACCCCCCAGCAACACACACACCTCGTCCCTCCCTAGAGCAGTTTGCACAGTTCTGACAGTTCAGCAAACCACAGCAAAGCTCTCCCTGAAGCATACCTGCTTTCCTGCTGGAGAGGGTCAACGCTTTGAAGACCTCTTGGAGTTCCCTCTGTGGCTCAGCAGGTTAAGAACCCAATTAGTATCCGTGAGGATGCAGGTTCGATCCCTGGCCTCGCTTAGTGGGTTAAGGATCCTGCATTGCCACAAGCTGCGGCATAGGTTGCAGATATGGCTCAGATCCCATATTGCTGTGGCTGTGACGTAGGCCAGCAGCTGCAGCTTCGATTCAAGCCCTAGCCTGGGAATTTCCATATGCCGCAGGTGTCGCCCTTAAAATAATAATAATAATAATAATAAATAAAACTTCTGTGTAATCCCTGCCTCTCAGGTCTTCATGGCCTTCTTTTGTAGACATACCAAGCTTAAATGTATTTTGAATTTATTTACATTAACATATTTCATACTGAAGTCCCCTCAACTTTTAGATATGGCATTAAAATGCTTTTAATACACAAGACATTAACTCATTAGATGGTGTCAAAAAAAGTGAAACATGGATTAAGTTAAATAACATACAATTACAATTCAGATATCATCCTAGGTTTTTTGGGTTCATTTTTTGGTTTTTGCTTTTTAGGGCCACACCCACAGTATATGGAAGTTCCCAGGCTAGGGGCTGAATCAGAGCTGTAGCTGCTGGCCTACACCACAGCCCCCAGATCTGAGCTGTGTCTACGACCTACACCACAGCTCACGGCAACACCAGATCCTTAACCCACTGAGCGAGGCCAGGGATCAGACCTGCATCCTCATGGATACTAGTCAGATTTGTTTCCTCTGAGCCACGACGGGAACTGGTCTCTAAAGAGCTGCTAAAGGCCAGTTCCTCCAGGAATTTGACTAAGTGAATTGTATTTATTCCCTATGCAATGAAAAAAAACCATAAAAACATTTTTTTTTTAGGGCCACGCCAATGGCATATGGAGATTCCCAGGCTAGGGGTCAAATCAGAGCTACAGCTACCGGGCACACAGCAGGATCTGAGCTGTGTCTGCGACCTACACCACAGCTTACAGCTGACTCACAGCGAGACCAGGGATCGGACCTGTGTCCTCATGAATACTGGTCGGATTCGTTTCCACTGCACCACAGCGGGAACTCTGGGGACTTCCTCTTTTCACACTCTTCTGTCCCCTAACTTGTCTGAAAATGAAAAGGATTTTTCCTCCTTCTTGGGGTCAAAGATGCCAGATTTTGTTATTTCAGCCCTCCGTCCCCAGTGCAGCACCAGTCACACGGTTTTGCGCCCCAGGGGAGTCCCTCTGAGCCTTGGTTCTCGCTCCTCCACTAGAGAAGAGGTTTTCCCTGGATCATCCAGCCTCTTCCAGCCTGTGCGCGGGAGGGCTTGCTTCCCGGAGTGCGGAGGGCAAGCGTCTGGACCTAGAAGTCACACCAGGCAAGACGTCCTTTCTTTCCAGAGGGCACCCATGGCTTGAAAGCCACTCACCATCGAGGGTGAAAAGCAATCAGTGGAGACGCTTTCTGAATAATGAGCTGGGACCCCCGAATACCTGTGTGCCCGCTCACCCTCCAGAGGTCGTGCTCAGAGCTGCCCTGACTGTGCCCAGAGAGGTGAGAGCCAGAAGCCAGAGCAGAGGGCATTGGGGGAAGAGGCCTTGACGGGTGCGAGGCTGGTTTGGGTGTCCCAGGGCCACCTGCCACCCTCCTCTGGGCCCTGCACGCAAACCTGTACCCTCCTTTTGTCCAGCTGGGTCTTCACCGGCTCCGGGGGCGCTGTCGGGCGCCCTGCAGGGCTGGCGGTGTAGAGGCCCCCACTACACCCCAGGGGCTCGTGCACCAACTAGAACCAGAGAGAGACCCTCCGCTCAACCCGGGGGCCAGCAGGGGTCATGAAGTGACTGGCGAAGTGAACTTCCGGTGACTCCAGGCAAGACGGCAGCAGCAGGTCATGACAGCCTGGCTCACGGAGGACCCGCAGGAAGCCCCGTGTGGCCGTGGGCACGTCCCTTAATTCAGTTTGCCTGTGTTGGACGGAGACTTCACTGCTTCCCCGGGGCATGGCTGTGAAGACTGAGCGCGAGGACTAATCTTAGGCTTTAGGGAACCCACCCTGCAGGAGCCACCCGTGCAGGGTTTGGTGGGTGGCACGAGGTCAGAGACAAGGGCAAGACCATGGTGGATGGACGGGCTCCGTAGAAAAGGCCGTTTGGGTTTTTGTCAGAAGCTAACACAGGCCACTGAAGGCGTCTACACACATGAGGAGCCCGGTCGAGTTTGTTTTAGAAAAAGCACTCACGTCGGGTGGGTTGGAGGCCTGGACGGTTCCTTTCCTGCTGGCTTCTCAAAGCGGGTCATGCGGGAGGCCAGCCAGCTTGGGTTCTGGAGCCCAGCTCCCTGGGTTCAAATCTCAGCTCGCCTCCCACAGGCCAGGGGGCTGGCTGAGCAAGTGACTCAACTTCTTGGGAATGTGTGGAGGGTCACCTGAGGGTCCAAGCACCTGGCCTTGTGCCGGACGCAAGGTGGTCTGTCCCAGTGGGGCCATGTCACTACCATCACTGGCTCCGGGAGCCAGCAAGTCCAATGCTGGTTGTCCTAATCTGCACCAGAGAGGTTGAGTGACTTTCCCAGGGGAACCCAGCGAGCTTGGAAGTCTCCTCACGTTCGACCTCTAGCCTGATTAGGCCACGGCTCAGAAAGGATTGAATTCCCTGAGCCTCGTCCTGGCCCCTAGTCTGCACAGAACACAGGTCTGTGTGCGCAGCTAAGCCTCTAAGCGACACGGCCTTTGGGGTCTTCTGTCTTCGTGGTGATAGACTCTGCTACCACAGAGCCCTGGCTTCAGGGCAGCCCTGCCCCACGATGCTTCTCCCATCCTAAGGGCTTCTTTTTCTTTTTGCTTCTTTTGTTGCCAGGAGCTCAGTGGAGATGCCTGGCCTCAGTCACAGTGGACATGATTTTGCTAAGGGTGGGTGGCGGTGAGGGGTGACTGCCGAGTACCAAGGTGAGCGGCCACCCCCTCAGGAGCCCCTAAAAGCGAGGCCCCTGCACACAGGCCTACGCCCTGGAGCAACTGAATCAACCAAACCAGTTTAGGAAAAAGAATGTTCGCTCAATACCCTGAAAATAAAGCTTCCCTAAGCCACGCTGTACTGGTGGGGGGAGGCAGAAAACCCACAGCCCTTAAGAGCAGCAGAAGCAGCTGTTTGCGAGCCACACATCCCAAAGGCTGGCTCAAGGGTACACAGAGGTTTTCCACCCCGTTTTTAGAGGGTCAGACCCTGGACCCAGACTGCCTGGGTTTGACTCCTGCCTCCTCTGTTCCAGCTGGACAGCCCTCGGGCTTAACCTCCGAAACCCAGCAGCCGTGTGAGATGCGTATGCAGCAGAGACCCCAGTGGTTGTGAAGATGCTCAAGTGTGAGGTGTGTATGCAGCACAGACTCACTGAGAGATTGCGAGGATTCGGGGGCTTAATCTACGCAAAGCTCTGAGTGCCCGGCACATACCGAGGGTCTTTTGGCCCTGTTATTTCTCATCATTGCTCATCCTACACGCACTTCTTTTTCGGGCGTCGTCTCCACTCACATGAACAGTTTGTACCCAGGGGTCCCCCTCGGAGGCAAGGCCTGTCCCTGCGCAGAGGGTTCCCTTCCCCGGAACCGTGTGCTGTCGATGTCTCTGATTTGTCTTCGGTGGGAACTGGGCGGGTGGCGGGGGAGGCAGGCAGCTGGGCCAGGCCTGCTTCCTCAGCATGGCCCCACGGCCATTTGTGGTGACCTAAACCAAGGTGTAGCTCTTTGACGCCATCAGTTGTGATGCTCATGAGCTGAGAAACTGCAGAGATCTGTTTTCACAGGTCCCTCCCCCACAGGACTTGGGGCTCCCCACCATCACTATTCTGTACGCCCGACAGAACCATCGTGCAGGGCACCGAAACGGACCTACCAGCAGCTGAGGAATTGCTCTGTCCGCGGAAGACAGTCCAGGGCTCCATCTCCCCCGGCGAACAGGGGCTGGCGAGCGCCAGCTTTGGAGGCGGTGGAAGGCGGCCCTCTGCCGCCCCCTGGCCGCTGCCTCTGAGGCCTCCCGTGGGCTTGTTGAGGGTCCGGCTCTCCTGGGGTTAGTTATCAGAACTGTGACTGCCAGCAGCACCGCCCAGGAACAGGGCCACTGTCTTCAGAGACAGAAAAGCCGAGTCTGAAGCACGGCCTCCTCGGGAGCCTGCAAGTCCCTCCCGCGAGGGTCTGGGCGAGACAAACACCCACCTGTTCCTTGCTTCAAACTCTAAAGCTACGGACTGAGGGCTCAATTTTGCATCAAAATGCCAGCGACCACCCCACACCTAAGGGAGATGCGAGCTCCTGGGCGTTCTGATTAGATAATGGGTATAAAGCCTGAAGAATGGCACCTGGCATTTAATTTTTTCCTTTTACAGCCGCGTGTGCAGCCTATGGAGGTTCCCAGGCTAGGAGTCAAATCGGAGCTGTAGCTGCAGGCCTACACCACAGCCACAGCAATGCAGGATCCAAGGCACATCTGCAACCTACACCACAGCTCATGGCAATGCCGGATCCTTAACCCACTGAGCGAGGCCAGGGATTGAACCAGCATCCTCATGGATGCTAGTCAGGTTTGTAATCTGCTGAGCCACCACTTGAACTCCTGAGTTCTTTTAAAAATGCCGGTGCATGGAGTTCCTGTCATGGTTCAGCGGGTTACAAACCCGACTAGTATCCGTGAGGATACAGGTTCGATCCCTGGCCTCGCTCGATGGGGTAGGGACCCAACATTGTTGTGGCCGTGGTGTAGGCCAGCAGCTACAGCTCTGATTTGACCCCTAGCCTGGGAACCTCCACAGGCCGCACGTGCGGCTGCAAAAAGAAAGCAAACCCTGAGTACTGTGCAGAGGTCACAGAGGGAGAGCACGGCTGGGTATTTGTAAGACTGGACTTGGGGTCTGGCCTCATGCAGTCCAACTGCAGCCCTGTTCGGGTCACACCTGTGCGTTCCTTCATCAGGGCTCAGTCTAGAAGTACCTGGCGAAGGTGAGGACCAGCTCCTATCTGCTCCCAGGGACTCCAGCGAGGGTGGCTACCAAGGCAGCAACCCTCAGACCTCCGGCCAGGGCCAGCCTTTGCCTGTGGTCATCCTTTAAACGGTAACCCCTGCACCGAGGGCCTTTGTGCCCAGGCTCTCCCTTAGCGTTTTCCAGACTGAAGCTGGGGGAGGAGTGTACAAGGCAGGGCTGAAGCCTCGGTGCCTTCTAAGGAAGCTAAAGGGAACCAAAACCCACTTGTCCCTCTCCTGGCCAATCCTTCCCGGCTCCGGGGCTCGTGCCCCAGGGGGAGCCCTTTGTCGGATGCTGAGAGCCCCACACTAGGGCCCTGCCTCACTTCTGCCTCAGTGGCCTCTGCTTTTCTTTCTGGGCACCATTTGTTCTTTTGTCCTTAAGGCAGTAAGAAGCCTACTCTAAGCTGCTCACTCTTGCAGATTTGGGGGGAAGGGGAGTGTGCAAATGAAGAGGGCAGTCAACGGGCCAGGCTCCAACGTCCACTACAAAATCCCACGTGCGACAAGGTTGAGAGGCCCGTGGCAAGGCCCACACCTTAGCAGTGACTGCCTTTGATATCTGTGGGGAAAAGGAACCTTGAGGAGTTTGGGGGTAGTAGCTCTCTCAAGGCTGAAAATAATGGCTGTTGGGTTTCAAGGCATCTCCAAAACATAAAACCCTCTCAAAACCAGGATCACAGAGGCACAAACGACTCACCAGTGGTGGGGACCTGCGCCGTCGCACTTGCCCACATTCTTCCCTGATATTCAGGGACAGGAGGAAGGTGGGGTGGGGCGGAATGACAAAGTGGGCCCACCAGCTCCAGGTATCACGCCCAGTTCTTTGAGAACCTGACAGCCCTAGACCAGGAACCAGCAAAGCAACGCAGAGCCTGGCTCTTGCTTAGAATAAGGTGTGGGCCCAGAGCAAGCTCATCTGATTCCCAAGGCCGCTCTCCTAGGACTGGCCAGCTGCTTAGCTCTCGTGCCTGGAACAGGGATGCTTGCTGTTTGCACTAAAGAACAGAAGCCCCAGTGTGCCACCCCAGCTGGTGGGCAGGCCGGCTCCGAGCAGAGGGCACACAGCTGTCTGCTAGAAGTGTACCAGTAGCAAGAGCTGGAGCAGTAGCTTCAAACACAGCAGATGAGTGACCAACCAGAGGCAGGCTCACTGGAATGCTGGTCTGCCACCTGCTGAGCACGTGTAGTCAGCCCTCGTCTGTTCTTGCCTGTTCAGCGACCTTCATTCCTAGCTGTGTCTGATGCAGTCTGCTGTAGCAATTATCTTCTGATTGCTACATAAGCCAATGGGTGTGAAGAGTTGTTTTTTCATAAAAACTAGATTGAGCTGGTGCAGAGGGTTAAGTATCCGGCGTTGTCACTCCAGCAGCTGGGAGCTGCTGCCATGGCTCAGGTTTGATGATCCCTGGCCCAGGAATTTCTGTATGACATAGCCATGACCAAAAAACAAGCCTAGATTGAATTTTTTTTTTTAATCAAAGTTACTGTTAAATTAGGTATAGATGAAACAAACAAGGATTGGAAAAAAGGAATAAATAAAGTCAAATTCCTTCACAATCTCTAAAATTCTTTATCCATTTTAAGGAAATCCCATGCTGAAAACCACAGATAACGAAGTTTAAATCAATAAACACACAAGTTATCTTTTTTCCCTGTTTGGTATTTCAGTGCATCTGCAGCATATGCAAGATCCCAGGTCAGGGTGGAGTCTGAGCCGCATCTGCTACCTACACCACAGCTGTGGCAACGCCAGGCCCTTAACCCACTGCACCACAGCAAGAACTCCCACCAACTGACTTTTTTTTTTGTCTTCTTGCCATATCTAGGGCCGCTCCCACGGCATATGGAGGTTCCCAGGCTAGGGGTCTAACAGGAGCTGTAGCCGCCAGCCTTTGCCACAGCCACAGCAATGCGGGATCTGAGCCGCGTCTGCAACCTACACCACAGCTCATGGCAACGCTGGATCCTTAACCCACTGAGCAAGGCCAGGGATCGAATTCGCAACCTCATGGTTCCTAGTCGAATTCATTAACCACTGAGCCATGACGGGAACTCGCCACCAACTGACTTTTGGATAAACTGCCACACTACCTGTCCCAGCCCTCTGCAGAAGGGACTTTCTTCTGTGTATGCTCCTACCAGGATCACAGGCAGTGATCACAGCCATGGCTTGAACCCGCAGGCCCCCAGCATGCCATCCTTGAGAGGAGGTTGTGGGGTTTATATTCAACAGAGCCAGTAACTCTGTTTCCTGAGAAAGGTCATTTTTAACCTAAGTTCCCAATCAAGGGAACAGAACGGACAGTCCTTTGGCCTCCACTTACCTGGCCCAGCTCCCGCAGCTTCACGATTCTGCTCCTCAGTCCAATGCAGCAGGCCTTCCTGAAACAGACCACATGGCTGCCTCTCGCCTAAAACAGAACAAGGAGCTGGTCGCCACCTAAAGGCTCCAACCTAACTGAAGAGGAGCTGAAGTTGTATTCCTAGGCAACCGTCTGCACACATGAAAACCTTTCCGCAAGTTTGGAAGAAGTGAAATGAACACTTTACGGAGTGGCTTGTTATGCTTTGAAAATGGACTTAAAACGGACTCCTTTAGACAAGCTCTTACTGTAGAGGCAGCTTCTCAGTCACGTTTCTAGTACACGTTCCACAAGGAACCTCTCAGAGTTGAGGGGCTTAAAGGAGCCACGTGCTGGACAGAGAGAGGGTGGAGGGCGTGAGACCATCGCCCGGGTGCTCACGTAAAGGCCGTGGGCTCTTCATCCTCCTTCTCAGCTCTGATTCCTAACAGGCAAGTCCGGCAGAAGGAAGTGTGTTTTTGTGCATCCACTCTAATACAGGCGGATTCCCAGCACAGACCAGCACAGCTACTGAATGGCAACGGGCAATGACTTGAAGTACCTGCCGTCCAACTCTGCCTCCTGTTACAGGATCTATGTAATCCATTCCGGTCTGTGTTACAGGTAGGAAACCCAGGCAGAACTGAGCTTAGAAAAACCCATGGGCGCTGAACACCAACCAAGGCTTGCCTCAAGTCACAAGTGGGTCCAAAGGAATACCACATAGCCGTCGTCAAGAGCACAGTGAGACAAAGGACAGGCAGGAGCTCGGGTCCCACCAGGGCAGAGAGAAGCCAGGCTCCACCACCCTCCCCGCCCCCCTCCGCCAGGCGCACCTGCTCTGTGGGCAGGCTCAGCCCTGCCTAGGTACCCCGAGGCCGTGGTCCATTTTATGGTGACCCCAGATGTCCCACCACCTCTCATTATGAGAGCTCTGCAAGGAGAACCAGGCAGGTTTCCACCACAGGTGGCACGTCTGGCTTAAGGTTCATGCCCTACTCTGAGGATGCAGAAATAAGCGGACGTGGCTCGCAGCGCCTCCAAAGCCAGTCTTCCTCCAGGGTAGAGACTACAGGCTTGGGGAGAACTCCCCAGCCTGATTTGGAAGGAAAACCAAACACAGCAGTCGCCGAGGCGAGGCGGGGGCCCTAGGTCCTTTCTCCACTCACAGGCCCCCCCCCCCCCCCGGCTCAGGCTCCAGTCTAACTCAGCCCTTTCTTCCTCACTGCTCACAGAGCTGCAGAACCTAACATAGAAAAGGGTCAGTCTGCTGTGTGTCACGTTTTACCTCCTCTCCCTGAGGACACAGGCCAACTTCGCAGCTCGCACACAGCATGGTTCTTAGAAAAACCCCCATTCTGGGGCCAGCGTGGGTCCCGAACAGACGACATCAGTCAGGAAGCCTGTGTTCTCGTGTCATGTTGGCAGGCGCCACGCAGAAGGCAGGCATCGGGAGAGCTGAAGTCACCGCCCCAGCTCTGTCACTGAACTTCGGCACCATCACATATAAAAAGGTCAGCGGCTCTCGCCCGGGGAGGGGCGGCACCAACGTACTCCGAGGGGCAGAAGCCTACAGCGCCAAGGACACTGCCCGTCAGGACCCGTGTGCAGCCTCAGGTGGGGGAGCGCCCGTGGGCGGGGGAGGCGCACACCAGATGGGCAGAAGCTCTCCAGGGGGCAAAGGCCTTATTCTAGGAGCACTGTCCTTTTTAAGCTTATTTCCTCCATGGAACTAGGACAGGCAGCATCCTGCCCCATATCAGGGGCTCTAAGAATCTGGATGCTCAAAAAAGTCAAACTGCTGTTCCAGATCTTACTCTGGAGATTCTTCTCCCCTGCTGGCCCCAGAAGCCCACCAGACAAGGAGAAATGTGACAACAACTGTGGGAAAACGGCAAACCATTCATTCTTAAAAAGATTTAATTATTTGAATTGCATAAAAGGGGACTGTACATTTAAATCTCTGCTACATCACAAACTGCTGTTTCTGTTGTTTTATTAAGGACCCACTGTTTCTACCCATCTTCAGGTTTATGGCTACAGAACGTAGGGAAAACAGGTATTATTAGCAACAGGACAGGAAAACAGCAAGCAAGAGTCACCTGCATGTCTCCTCCGCTGCAGAACAGAGGCCTTTAAAAAGGGAAGGAGGGAGGGCTGTGGAACGGCGTGAGCAGGAACGGCAGAGAGCCAGACGGGAAGGAAGCCGGGAGGACGGAGCCCGGCTGGTCACAGCGTCCCTCCCCACGCCGTCCTGCCCTCCGAGAGGATGCGCCTCCTTCAGACATCTTAGCTAAGCCCGGTCTCCCTGCACCCCTACCGTAACCGGGACACCACTCTCGCGAGGACTGGGCTCTTACCTGAGGGTTGACATGATCTGCCAACATTCTGAGAAAGCTTAGTTAAAAACATCATGGCTTTAAAGACAGGTTCTGTTCCTCAGAGATGGGAGGTAAGGGGGTCTTGGTTAGTGGGGACCGGAGCCATATGGTCCACCAAACAGAGCAGGATACAGAAGAAGCCCCCAGTTGCCTGCAGGCTACCCTCTGCTGCTATTGCAGCTGGCTGGGCAGAGGCGCAAGCAAGCAACCCCTTCGGCTCTTCAAAGCCACGGGGTGGAGGGGCACAAGCAGCTGCAGGCTTATGGCTCTAAATAACCAGCATTTAGTATTATATTAGGACCAAGGATTTATTCCACAATATAAACTGCAACATTTGATACAAGATACCAAAAAACAGGAGAGGAGGGAAGAGGCGAGGAGCGAGCCAAACAGAGCTGTGGCAGCTACTTACAGAGCAGTCTTTTTCTACATCACTAGGTCACCAGTGACATTAGAAACCAGATGTTTGTGTTCTGACAGCAACCAGATGCTAAAGCACCAACACACTGTTTGTTTTGTTTTGTTTTAATTCCAGCCACTGAAACCAACATGGAAGTTATTGCTTAGATAAATAAACCTAATCTATCAGGAAAAAGAAAAGTGAATAAAGAAAGGAAACAAACAAAACCCCCAAAAATGAAAAACTTAAGCTCCCCAATATGGTAACAGAGTAAACAATAGAGAAATTCCCCAAACGAGGATTTACTGGAACTTCTGGTGCCCTTCGGGGCAACTGGAACCGAGTTGGACTCCTAAGCCGGTAAATCCCAGAAAGAGGGAGGATTTTAATGCTGTACATGAAAAGGTGCAAGCTCCAATCCTTCCAAATTGGTGTAAACCCCTGCAAAAAACAGTCATCGTTTCAAACCTCAACAACCACAAACAGCTCTTAAGGAAAAAAATACAAAAAGTGTCAAAAAATTTTTTAGTCATTTTTTTCTTTTTTTCAAAGAGTTCTGGAAAAATGATCCCGTAAGGAATAGAAATAGCACCGTTTACAGGCTGGTTTGAAGGCCAGTCCTGCAGCTCTGCTGAGACACTGGAGGAGTCCTCTGGCCGAGTCCTGAATTACAGTAAGTGGGTCTGTTTGTTTTCTCTCCGGCCCGGCGCGTCCGTCGCAGTGCAGCGCGCACACATGTAGTCCTCCTTCTCGGCCGTCTCGGGAGAGACACCAACACAGACCTGATGGAACCACCGATTGCAGCTGCCATCACACTGGACCCAGTCCACCTGGTTACAGAGAGCAGGGAGACGGGGTGTTCAGGGGGAGAACAGGCCCGGCACTGGGCAGGCCACTGCCCCACCACTGGACCTCTGGCACCGCAGCCAAAGCAACCGAGTCAAAGCCATTCTTCAAGTGGTGCCTGCTCTGGGGCTAAGGCAGCGCTGCCCGAGACAAGTAAGCAAAGGGCGAGACAGCAGCACCCCTCCCACCTTCTTAGCGCCGGGCGGTGAGAGCTGGAGGAGCAGGAAAGGAAACAGGGCAGAGCAAGAGTGTCTTCAGGAGAAGGGAGGAGACCCAGGAGCGACGTGAGAGCAGTGGGGGGGTGAGCAATCCACTCAGATCGGCTCAAGGCAGGTGAGCAGGAGAGAGACCTGGCCGGGCGAGGTGTGGCTCACAGGGTTTCTGAGTTAAGGGAACGCACGTCCTCTACGGCCCAAACCTCACTGACCTCGTCTCCTTCCGGCTGCAGGCAGCTGACGGCCGGGCAGATGGCGTCCTCGTCCTCAGAGTCCTCCTGCTCCGAGTAGGACGTGTCTGAGGGCAGGGAGTGAGTGTCGGCAGGATGGGCTAACTCACAGCTACGCTCTCTCTCTAACTGGAAATTGTTCGTATCCTTGTGGGGGCTCAGTTTCAGCTTCTTCTTTTTAGGGGTCCGCATTTTTGTGACTCGATCCCACCGCTCACTGGAGAGGCCTTCTCTTTCCAGGCGCCTCTTCAGTCTCCTCTCGAGACCGCCGACGCTGTCCCGCTTCCCGCGGCAGCCGTCACTCTGCGGGCAAGAGGGTGAATTCTGTTTATGCCTATAGTCTGCCTCTCACTAAAACCAGTGATGCCGAGAACCAGCCATGTGAGAAGCGGGCTGCAGCACCCCACCCACCCCCACTACGCCCTAGAGCGCAACCTAACCTGTCAGCCTATCACGGCAGTACTGGAACACAGGGGTCACAGACACGCTTAGTTTCAAATCGATCAGCAGCAGGAGCAGGGAGAGGCCTTCGTTCTCCTACTTGCCAAGCCCAGTTTGCATTCGGTTTCTGTCGAGGTGTTTAGGCCTCCCCTTTGAACCACAGACAGCTGAGGGACCAGCCAACACCTTCCTTCCCTAACGACATCTCCACCTCTTACAGGAGGCTGGTGCATTAACTGAATGCAACCCTCAATGGTGCTACACTAGTCGGTACTGTAACAAAAAAGAAAGCCTAGGAGTTTCCGCAGTGGCACAGTGGGTTAAATAATCCAGCTTTATCTGTGGAGGCACCGGTTCTACCCCCAGGCTGATGCAGTGGGTTAAGGATCTGGTGTTGCTGTGGCTTAGGCTGCCACTGTGGCTCGGATTTAATCCCAGGCCTGGGAACATCCATATGTCAGGGGTGTGGCCGAAAATGAACCAACCAATCAATCCCAAATGCTGGGACCTGCCCTCCTGCTGCCTTTGGTGAAATACTTCCCTATCTGATTGGGTCCTGCAGCCTTGAGGGTTACAGGCCGGCCAGTGCACTAACAGGAAGGCGTGACAGCTTCATGCACCTGTTTCACAAGAAACGGGACATCGTGGGCATCCCCTTTGAGTAAGTCACCACTCACAACGGGTCTTCACGCCCAGTCCTCAAACCAGCTGTCATGTTAGGTTCAGAAATGCTAAAGCATTTGTTAAATGTTGACTCCAATAATAAAAGGCTTTGGAGTTCCCACTGTGACCCAACACTGTATCTGTGAGGATGCAGGGTCAATCCCTGGCCTCGCTCAGTGGTTATGGATCCAGCAGCTGCAGCTCCAATTTGACCCTAGCCCAGGAACTTCCATATGCTGCTGGTATGGCTATAAAAGGGGGGGGGGGGGGATGAAGACTTTATCCCAAAGGCCTTCCCAGCTATAATTACATTTTCATCTCTACACTCTTTCTCTAAAGGAAAAAAAAAATAATCCTGGTTCTAGCACATGAAATAATGAGAAGCACCTTGCTAAAAGGGGAAAAGAAAAAACCACACAGCGGCTTAAAGACCTGGATCCAAACCCAGGCTGTGAACCTGAAGCACTCACTGACACTCAGAGGGACAGGGCTGTGAGGGAGTGGCCTGCCCGCGCCCTTTCCTGGATCAAAGACGGCATCTCGTCCCCAGAAGCGCCCCCCAGTGGCAACTTGGAGGCCCACCTTCTCACTGCCGGTTCTGACGGGGGAGGTTCGGCCAGCCTGCTGCGTGGGACTTGGCTTTGCGGGACTCGGCTTTGCCAGCAGCGTCTGGTAGAGCTCCTGAATTTCAGGAAGGGACACCTGGAGCAGCTGGGCTTCCATCAGCAGCTCGTTCACTTCTGGACTGATGCCTGTTGGAGAGCAGACTGAATCACAGTGAGGACGACAAAGGTGCTCCACACTAACACCTGCCTGCAACAGGGGAGGGGGAGATACACAACCGCCCCCTTCCCCTTCAGCTCCATTCAGCTTGAGTTAGGGTCACCTTATGTGCCTCAAGCCGCAGCATAGCAGAGCCCAAACCAGGCTAAAGTCTGCCTGGACAGCTTCGGCAGAGCAGGGATAAACCAAGGGCCTGGGCACCCTGAGTGGACAATCAGACACACACTGTGACAGTGGGACTCAGGCCCAAAGCTCCAGGCAGCAGTCACAGAGGATCACCTACAGATAAATGCAGGAAAAGGAGGCACGTCCCCCTCAAATCTCCTAAGTACTGAAGAAACAAGGGAACCCATGACCTAGCAAGGGACCCAAGTGCTTGGTGGTGCAAGTTGGTATGGGATTAACCGTTTCATCCCTGAAAGCAAAGGATATAAAGCCTTCCTGCCTGATTCTTTTGCATTTACAATAATCCTTTAAAAACGATCCTTCTACTTTGCAAATACACAGTAACCCATCCCACATGAGGAAAAAGTGCTTTTTTAAAAACTTTATTAAAAAAATGTTTATTACAGTTGATTTACAATGTTTTATCAATTTCTGCTATACAGCAGTGACCCAGTTATTCTATATATATATAAACACACACACACACAAACACACACACACATTCTTTTTCTCACATTATCCTCCATCATGCTCCCTCACAAGTGACTGGATATAGTTCTCTGTGCTGTACAACAGGACCTCCTTGCTGATCCTGGATAAAATACTCTTTAATGGTACTTGATTATCTACTACAAGAACCTACTTGCAAGATTACTTGTTATTACCCAGCCCTTAAAATAACAACAGCAATGGCCACAACCAGGATAATGATGATGATAAATACAGACCGTGAAGCGGGACGCAGCTCCGTCCAGTAGAGAAGGGAGAGTGTAAATACGAGGTCCTGCTGTCCCAGTCATCAGGCAAGGAAAAGGACATGGTGCCAGGAGGCTGTGATGCCTAACGGAAGGAACACATTTTAGAATAAGGCTTCTTCAGGATTAAAAATACCCCCACCAGCCCAACAAAGCAGCCTGGGTTTTCATCGGCAGCAGCTAGCAAAGGGAAAGACTGGATTCTCCCAAACTCACTTTAAGTCTCCTGGCATCTCAGACCTGGCCCATCAGCTCATTCCCACCCAACCTTTGGTCTCCCTGGTTTCGTAAACCAATTAAGGAACTGTCGGGTAGCACTGACATCCACATCCCCACCTTCTTCAGAGCTTATGAGATGAGCTAAGGGAAAGACCCTGTGGACCACAAACAAGTTAGTAAATAAAAGCTGTGTCTCTCCCTTATATTAATATAGGTAAATTCCTAGCACAGTGTGTGTAAGGAACACAAATGTTTCCAATGAGGCTGTCCCAACAGCCACAACTCAATATGTGACAAAAATGTAACCTATCATTTGTTCAGTGCCAGGCACTGCATTTCAGAAGACTGGAAAGAAATTTTAAAAAGCACAAGGAAACACATATGACAGAGACCAGTTTTTTGTCCTTATGGCTAAGGTTTTGAACATTCAGCTCCTGTAATTCATATCGCTCTTGGAACAGCACGAGGGCGGTACTGTATCTCTGCTAAAGGACCTACCAGATTCGGAAGTCATCAGGTGAACCTTAAAAAGACGGAACACTGCCTTCCTGATTGCAATTTTTCTGATTATCTTTACATTATTTTCCTGGGGCCACCTTCAATGGAAGACAGAAAGCTCACCCCAAGGACGGGCAGAAGAGCCTGGCTTTTGGCAAAAGATCACAGATGGTATGAAACCCACTGCCTCTGCTCTGAAGCAGCAGAGAGTGCAGGCATTGCAAAACCTCTTCTTCCTCAAAAGGCAACAAGAGACAGAAAAAGGATGCATGTTCCCTTTCTACTTAGTGACTTACATGAGGGGAAGGAGGAAAACATAGCCAAGCAAAAAACTTTTAAACACATAAAATTAAAAATGTGATTGGGAGAGCAGTTTCTCGGGGCTACCTGAGATGCTGTCCCCCGGGCTTAAGTCCTAATTTTGCCCCAAATAAAACTTAGTCTCAACTTTAAAAAAAAAATGTAAATGGAAAAATCATAGGTACACATGCACTACAGAAAGAGTGCCTGACGGTTAGGAGCAGAGGGAACTGAAACAGCAGGTACAGACGGCCCTCCAGGTAAAGAGGTGCTGGTGGCGAACTCACCTTGCTTGTCTCTGGCACCTGTCCCGCTGTAGCTTGCCACCTGCCACAGAACAGTCCTGAGCCCACGCGGTCCTGCACAGGTTTGAGGTTCCCTGATGAAAGCAGCTGCCGAGCTCTGTGCTGCCAGTTCACGGTTCTTTCGATCATATACCGAAGCGCATCTCCCTCAGGAAGGCGAACTCGAATGCGCTGGAGGGAGGCCAGCAGGGGCAGAATCTTCTCTAGTGGGGGTTTCTCTGACCTCCGACAGTGGGGACAAAGCCAGATTCGGGGGCCCTGCGACATGCTGGGCACTGCCACACAGCTAGTGTGGAAAGCATCCCTGCAGAGTTCACATTGGATCATGGGGGCAGCCGGGGCCTTCTGACACAGGCAGACCTTCATGTCCACATCCTGGACAGGTGACAGCAGCTTCCCTTCATTGGCTAGTCTGAGAGACTGCAAGGCCTCCATTTCCCGTAAGCGAGCTTCCCCGAGGGTTGCCATCTAAAAGGAAGGTAACAGTCCATTTGTCTCCAGTTCCACTAGCTTTTGTGTTTTCTGGAAAAGTACCTTACATGAGAAAGTCTCCTAAGAAGCCACAGTAACCTGTGTCTCTTATTGCCTTTAACATTAGGGCCTTACATGTGTGCTGGACTCTGGAACTGAAGTAATGAAATTGGATCCTTTTTTTTTTTTGGTCTTTCTGCCTTACCTAGGGCCTCACCAGCGGCATATGCAGGTTCCCAGGCTAGGGGTCTAACAGGAGCTGTAGCTGCCGACCTTCACCACAGCCAGCCACAGCCACAGCAACATGAGATCTGAGCCGCGTCTGCGACCTACACCACAGCTCACGGCAACGCCGGATCCTTAACCCACTGAGCAAGGCCAGGGATCGAACCCGCAACCTCATGGTTCCTAGTCGGATTCACTAACCACTGAGCCACGACGGGAACTCCAAAATTGGATCCTTCATGAAAAATTAAATAGAACCATGACACCAGACTACTCTTGCACGCACACACCTGGCATACTCATGATGTAAGATCATTTGGGGCGAGACAAAAGTTGCTTTTCTGCAGCAAGTACATTCATTGTAAAGTCTTTATTTTCTATTAAAACAAGAGCTGGACCAAGGAAGAACACATTTGGTTCAGGCCCAGGAGCAGCCGTGTTACTTTTCAGAAAAGGACACTTTGTACCTTCAACAGCACCCCAAGAGAACTTTGTCAAACTAAAAAGCTTTGCAGAGAAGCAAACAGAAAAACAAAAACAAAAAACAACCTATAGAATGGGAGCAAATACTGGCAAATCAAAATCTGATAGAGTTAATACTCCAAACAGATAAAGAACACATACAACTCAACAGCAAAACCTAAATCAAACAAACCACCATCATCACTACCAAAAACAAAAATCCAATTTAAAACAGGCTGAGAAGACTTTCTATTGTGGCTCAGTGGGTTAAGAACCTGACATAGTGTCCCGTGAGGATGTGGGTTCAATCCCTGGCCTCACTCAGTAGATTAAGGATCCGGTGATGCCGCAAGATGCGATGTAGTTTGCAGAAGTAGCTCAGATCCATTGTTGCTGTGTCTGTGGCTGTGGTGTAGGCTGGCAGCTGCAGCCCCGATTCAACACCTAGTCTGGGAACCTCCGTATGTCACAGGTGAGGCTGCAGAAAAGAAAAATAAGGGGGAAAAATGAGCAGAGAATCTGAAGAGAAATTTTTCCAAAGAAGACAGAGATGGACAACAGGTACATGAAAAGATGCTCACCACCAATCATCAGGAAAATGACAATCAAGACCCAAAAAGAGATCTCACTTCACACCTCTTAAAACAACTGTCATCAAAAGGACGAGAAATAACAAGTGATGGTGAGGAGGTGGAGAAAAGGCGGCCATCGTGCACTGTTGGTGGGAAGGGCAACTGGTGCCTCCATTGCAGAAAACAGTGTGGAGGGTTCTCAAAACACTAAATGTAAAACTATCACAGGATCCAGCAATTCTACTTCTGGATATTTATCTAAAAGAAATGAAAACACTAACTTGAAAAGATATCTGCATTCCCATGTTCAATGCAGCATTGCTCACAACAGTCAAGAAATGGAAACAACTTAAGTTTCCACTGACAGATAGATAAATAAAATGTGGTGTGTATATACAACGGAATATTATTTGGCATAGAAAAGAAAGTCCTGCCATTTGCAAGAACATGAATGGAAATAAATTAGAAAAAGACAAATAGTGCATGATCTCACTTAAACATACAATCTAAAAAACAAACAAAAAACAAAAAACCAGCCCCACAGATAAAGAGAAAAGCTTGGTGCTGCCAGAAGCAGAGTGGGGGAGATAAGTGAAGCGGGTCAAAGGGTACAAACTTCCGGCTATAAAATAAAGTCAGGCCTGGGGACGTGGCAGAGTACAGCACGGTGACTACAGCTGTTAGTGGCACGCTGTATATTTAAAAGCTGGTAGGAGAGTAGATCTTCAAGGTTCTCATCGCAAGGATAACCGCAATAATTAATACATGGTGGCAGATATTAACTAGACTTAGAACGATCATTTTGCAATATATAAACATATGTTGAATCACTGTGTTATACATCTGAAATTAATACAATGTTATAGGTCAATTATAGCTAAAATAAAAAAATTTAAAAAGCATCCAGATCACATAGCTCTCTGTTGTTCTGATACTGTGCTCACTAAACATCAGCTAGATGCTGCTTCATCTTCTTGAAGACAAAATCTTTGAATCAACAATGCTTACACTAAATAAACACAGGTCAGACTCAAAAGTGCCCAGAACACTTTTCAGGGTACTTCCTCCTGTAAACTAGTAAGCTGGCACTGCAGTTCTGTATCTGCTTGCCGTGGTACCGAGTCAGCACCCCTGGACCAACCCAGGGGTTTCTGAGTCTAGGAGGCCTTCCCTGAACCTTCGGCACTTCCATGCACCTTCCATTCAAAACTTCTACAAAAGAAAACCTCCATAACTGTTTTGGTGAAATGGAGTACTTTTAAAGTTTTTCTTCTACTTGCCTTCCCAATATTCCCAGTGAACAAGAAAAGGTTAGAAATTACCCTCCCGACTGAGAAAAGAGGAGAGCCCAGTACGCACAGCGGAAGCAGTCTCTCTGCTTTCCATCAGAGCTCTCTCCAGGTCACTCAGACTCTCTACTCTGGGGCTTTTCTTCCTGCCGCTTGGCAAGGGCTCCTTCAACTTTCTCTGCTTCCTCTTCAAGCCCAAAAGGCCAACATCACATCGAGGGCACAGCACCTGATGTGGAACAAAGCACAACCACTGGTAAAATGGATCTCCGGTAAAACACTAGGAAGTCACAAAATAAAAGCCTAAGCAGCGAAAATATGTTTTTACTTTTCTTAGTATTTTCTGTGTAACATGAAGCCCTGAAGCCAGAAACTCTCCTCTAAAAAGGAGGGAAGAAAGGAGAGAAAGGAGGCAAGTGGGGTTCCCATCATGGCGCAGCGGAAACGCATCTGACTATCATCCATGAGGTTGCCTCAATCAGTGGGCTAAGGATCTGGTGTTGCTGTGAGCTGTGGTGTAGGTCAGTGGCTACAGCTCCAATGCAGCCCCTAACCTGGCAACGTCCATATGCCGTGGGTGCGGCCCTAAAAAGACAAAAGACAAAAAAAAAAAAAAAAAAAAAGAGGGAGGGAGGGAGGAAAGAAGGAAATCTCACAAGAGACAGACTTTGATTCCAGATTCAATCAAACAGTAAATTAAAAAAGTGTGATAGAGAATGACTGCAGTCATAATGGATGGCCAGTATCAGCTTACAGAAAATATAAAAAGTGCAACTATAGCACTTTGAGAGGTAAATGAGATCATTTCTCAAGCTTGCTAAATGTAAGTGGTAAAGGATGGCCAAGGTTAAATAGCCAATCTCAACAGACTGAGGAACTTCAATGAGGAAAATTTCTTTCCTAGACAGTGGATACGATCCCTAAATACATCCAGAAAACGTTTAAAAGTTATTTCACTAGAAACACAGAAGAATCTCCCTGGCCCTTCTGGAAAAAAAAAAAAAAAAATTACTCTTAGAACATGGATCATTCAGGGGCCTAAAGATCCTTTAGGTGGGCTGACTGCAAACTTACCTCTAAGAGAGAAAAGGACGAATTCTCAGTCAAGAATGTGTTAGCAGCACATTCTTTCCAAACGTGAACCTCGGCTACTAGTGACTCCAACCTCGGTAAAGAACTCAGATGCACTGGGATGGATCGGCCTCGTGTAACAAGCTCAATCAGCGTGTCCAACACTGGCACACGTCCTCCAACCTAGTAAGTCAAGGGAAAAACAGAGCACTTTTATGTAAGTGGGAAAGCACCATTCAGGCCCTAGCCCATCACTTCAACCTATTAAATTCACAGGCAGGGAGTTCCCATAGTGGCTCAGCAGTTAACAAACCCAACTAGGATCCATGAGGACATAAGGTTCAATCCCTGGTCTCTCTCAGTGGGTTAAGGATCCAGCGTTGCCATGAGCTGTGGTGTAGGTCACAGATGCGGTTCGGATCCTGCGTTGCTGCAGCTGTGGTGTAGGCCGGCAGCTGCAGCTCAGGTTTGACCCCTGGCCTGTGGGAACCTCCATATGCCGCAGGTGTAGCCCTAAAAAGACAAAAAAATAAATAAATTCACAGGCAGATGACTAACAGTGGTGGAGGTGGGGTGACGTGTTCTTCTTCCACTTCAAGTAAAAACCTTGTTTGTGTTGGGCCCACAGACAGAACTTTGGACCTCGCATACCTGTGGTCCCTTTGTTCTGACTATTCACTTGTCATTTTGGTCCCTATGGATGGTTTGAAACAAATTCAGCAGATATGTGAGTTGGTAATAACTCAAAGGACTTCCATATTGACTTAGATAAATAAAAGCAACAAGACAGGGAGTTCCCATTGTGGCTCAGCAGAAACAACCCTGACTAGTACCCATGAGATTACAGGTTCGATTCCTGGACCTTGCTGCGAGCTGTAGTGTAGGTCACAGATGAGGCTCAGATCTGGTGTTGCTATGAATGTGGCTTAGGCTGGCAGCTGTAGCTCCAATTCAACCCCTAACCTGGGAGCTTCCATATACTGTAGGTGCAGCCCTTAAAAAACAAACAAACAAACAAGAAAAGGCAACAAGACAATATATTACTGCAATTCATGCATCAATGATGGATGACAGTAGTGACTCAGTATAAAATTATTCAGGAAACAACTGAGCTGAGAAAGCCCACTGGTTCCTGAACTTTGTTAAATATTAAGAATCACCTGGGAAGTTGTTTAAACAATGTCCAGCCCCAACCTCCTTTTCTGATTCAGTTCACCAGGGAAGGGTTCACGAATCTGCATATCTTTCAAGTTTCCACTGATGCTGACACTGCTGGTACTAGGACCACATTCTGAGAATGAGATATCCGAACTGCAAGAATAAAAGCTCTGGGGGCAGGATGTGCACAGAGGCCTTGGTACTGCTCTAATCCAGTGGGAAACATCAGCATCACTAAGCACACCAACCAGATATCTCCCGATGGGACGCAAAAGGAAGCAAACAACAGCACCTGATATTCTGACAAACTCCAGGTCAAAAATATTTACGTCAAGTCCATCAGGTCCGGCGCTGTCGTGAGCTGTGGTGTAGGCTGCAGACACAGCTCAGATCCCTCGCCGCTGTGGCTGTGACACAGGCCGACAGCTGCAGCAACGATTCGACCCCTAGCCTGAGAACTTCCGTGTGCCACAAATGCAGCCATAAAAAGCAAAAACCAAAACAAAAAAAACAAAACAAACTCCATCAAGGATTAGAAATTAACTTCCAGTTTACAGAAAATACAGAAAGTAGAAAACACCACAAAGAAACAGCCAGGCAGGTCTGGAAGGTGGAACACACCAAGGGATAACTGTTCTAAACAGTAACATAAAAACAGATGGATGGGACGAGGGCTTTAAGAGTAAAAGAAATGTGGAGTTCCCTTCGTGGCTCAGTGGTTGACGAATCCGACTAAGAACGATGAGGTTGCGGGTTTGATCCCTGGCCTTGTTCAGTGGGTTAAGGATCCGGCGTTGCCGTGAGCTGTGGTGTAGGTTGCAGATGCGGCTCGGATCCCGCGTTGCTGTGGCTGTGGCAAAGGCCAGCAGCTACAGCTCCTGTTAGACCCCTAGCCTGGGAACCTCCATATGCCACAGGTGTGGTTCTAGATAAAAAGGCAAAAGACAAAAAAAAAAAAAAAAAGAGTAAAAGAAATGTTACAAGAGGGAGTTCCGGTCGTGGTTCAGTGGTTAACGAATCCGACTAGGAATGATGAGGTTGCAGGTTCGATCCCTGGCCTTGCCCTGTGGGTTAAGGATCCAGCGTTGCTGTGAGCTGTGATGTAGGTTGCAGACGTGGCTTGGAACCCGAGTTGCTGGGGCTGTGGTGAAAGGCTAGCAGCCACAGCTCCTGTTAGACCCCTAGCCTGGGAGCCTCCATATGCCACGGGTGCAGCTCGAGATAAGGCAAAAAGACAAAAAAAAAAAAAAAAAGAAATGTTACAAGATATATCAATTAGATGAACTGGAAACCAAGCATAAAGGGTATTTTTGGTGAAAACTCAATGTAGACTAGTTAGCCTGATGTTCTGGTGCTTCTCTTTATTGTTATGGGATTGAAACCATAATAATGAGGGTATAGGTATTCTGCTGGATGCTTCAAAAAGGTGACTTACAAATGACATACTATTGCCTATGGTACTCAGTTTAAAAACATATCGAGTACTCCCTGTCTGAAGCAGAACATGGGATGACACTTAAAATAAATAATCCACTAAACAAGGAAAAGGTTTAGTGGATTAATTACTTTAAATGTCACCCCACATCTCTCTACTAGTCCTTAAACATATGATGCAAGCACAAGGAAAGGCCAGGTGGTTGTTTCAGGAAGGGAGGAAAAATTGCTTTATTTCCTTAAGGACACTTTCGTTGCAAATACAGTACACTAAGTAGAACATACATTTCAACACACAAAGGGAACAAACCTATCCAGAAATACGTCCTCACCTCTGGTCTCCCACACTTACCTCTCCTTAGTGCAACGACCTCACCTTCTGGCTGCTGTCAACCAGGTGAGAGGCGGGACCATGACTACACTTCTAACAAGCACCGCCCAAGAGCCTGAATCAAAAATCCCCTTGGGGATGTTTATGCACACAGCAAACAATTTCCCCGCTGCCTAGGATCATCCCTTAATTATGTAATATTCACCAAACAATGTCTCTTCTCCCCCCTGCCTTTTTTTAAGGGCCACATCTGTGGAGGTTCCCAGGCTCGGGATCAAATCAGAGCCATAGCAGCCAGCCTATACCACAGACACAGCCACTCCAGATCTGAACCCCATCTGCAAGAAACACCGCAGCTCAAGGCAACGCTGGATCCTTAATCCACAGAGTGAGGCTAGGCCACATCCTCGTGGATACTAGTTGGGTTCATTACCACTGAGCCTCACGGAAACTCCTTCTCTTCCCTATTAACTACAATAGAGGTCCAGATGTTTTGTTGAAAACTTCTGACTAAAACTGTCCTGTTTGGCATTTCTCATTAGCAACTGGTTAATCAGCACCACTTAAAACTATGCAGATATTCAAAAAACTAGAAGGTATTTTATTCCTAGAATCTGATGGCTTCAACGAGACTGAACTTGAGACTCAAGAACAATATAAATTAAAAATTAAAAAATTTAGCCCATTAAATAATTCAAAGACCTTTTTTCAATAGGCCCGTAAGACCATTGGTTTATGACGATTAAAGAGAAAAGGAAAAACACCCCCACCGATCACTTGTCAACTAAAGTTATCCAGCTGAAAACTGGGAAAAACATAGAATATATTCTGTCTTTACCTCAATAGTGTTAAAAGTAAATTTGATTTTCTAATAGGCCCATAGCTACTCAGTGCTATTACTTTTAGAACTTGCTCAGTTTCATTTCTTTCGCAGGGTGGGGAAGCAATCTGAAGTCACTACGTTGATAAAGTAGTGACTTAGGGCCTAGCTTAGCCGTGTATTCCCATACCAAGATTCAATGAATCTGTTGCTGTTGCTTGTCTAAACTCCAAGCAGTTGCTAAACCCATAAAAGACAGTCATACTTATCAAAGATTAGAAACTGTATTTCTCCCACGTGTTGATTTTTAGTTCTTTTTCTTCAATCTCCAACCAAGTACTTAAGTTTGTTATGGGAGACTCCCAAGCTCCTAGAAAAAAGTTGATTAGACCTAAGCTTTAAACATTTCAACCTAGTGGCCAGGACAATGGCTAAGGCAGGTAAGTACATCTACGTAAGGTTGAAGAGGATTTGTCACCTGGCCAACCCAAACGCTGAACCTGTGCCGCAAGACCCTGCTCTTTACAGATGCGCCTACACACCGCACATTCTGCAGACCCACCTGCAGGGCCTCTACATCCTGAAGCCAGTCTCTGGCTCTCTGCACGGAGTCCTTCAGAGCCGCACCGCTGGGCAGGTACGCAGGGATCTCCTCCATCTCCTTCACCACTGTTGCAAGGCTGTTCAACGAATGCCGAGGCCTGAAAAAGCCAAACAACACTGTCAGCACTTTTCATGGTGGCTCATTTTGCTCATGGGTTTATTTTACCAAACTAGAAAAATCACTCCAAAGGAAATCCAGAATAGCAAATTTTTCCAAATGGAAATTAACTACTAGATATCAAATTATCTAGTTTCAAAAGGTTGCATAAGACTTGAACAGAACCAGAAAAATCTGTACAACCTAGGAATTTCTTGTACTCTTATGCTGTCAACTGGACTGGTAAAGACTGTCAAGCAGAAAGCAAGATCAGAGCAGGAATTATCTTCTCTCCTCAGGTGCAGTCCAACACATCTCTCAGACACAGGTACAGTCACTAAGCGATGGCACCAATGTTGGGAATTACGGGACCCACCTTTGCTTTAAAGACAGTGCACGCTGATTCTCAGACACTTCTCTTTAAGTTCCTGGGATCCCGTTATTAACTGTGGGTTTAAACAGTTCCACTTGGGAGTTCCCGCTGTGGCTCAGCGGTAATGAATCCAACTAATATCCATGAGGACATGGGTTCGATCCCTGGCCTCGCTCAGTGGGTTAAGGATCTGGCATCACCGCAAGTTACAGTATAGGTGACAGATGCAGCTCAGATACAGCATTGCTGTGGCTGTGGTGTAGGCTGGCAGCTGCAGCTCTGATTCCACCCCTACCCTGGGAACCTCCATATGCCACAGGTGTGGCCCTAAAAAAGACAAAAAGACACACACACACAAAATACTCTTTTGCCCAAGTTCCAAAGCAGCCACAAACATCTCAGCTACTTCTACGTGCACGACTCCGCTAACTGTATACACATCACATGCCAACCCCCGTGCTCTGTGCTCCACTACGGATGCAGCGCCCGGCCTTCCCCAGGGCAGAGGCGTTGGCATGCTTGTTTACCTGGCCTTGAGGAGGCTCCTGGCTTTGTCATCCCAGTGCTCTGACACTGTGAGCAGCTCCTGAAGTCGCGCCATAGCTTTCTCCACAGCTGAATATGGGGCCAGACCCACCCCCAAGTCTATGAGACGTCTCATATCATCCAAGGTGAGGGAGCTGGGGTCTAGGCAAGCTTGCTGCACCTCTTCCAGCCAGTGGGCCTGCTCCAGACGGGTACGCATCTCAGCCAGCTGTGGGAGCTCAACGTCAAACTCAAAGCTGACATCTAGCAAATCTTGCAGCTCAGCAGCACTGGGCATCTCCGCAGAGAGCAATTTCTGGCTATGCTGTTGGAAATCTTCTACACGATTCAAGAGATCCTAAAAGAACACAGATTGTTGCATCAAAACAGTAATTTCTGTAACTGGCTTCCTGCATACTTAGAACTGTCAATGCATACTCAACATGACCCTCTTCCATTTCACTTATTTTAGCAACAATATGGGTATAAACAACACACCCCGACAACTAAAACAAGTGACTATAACAGACATGCCAACTGTGGAGCAGCTGGCGGTCAATTTCAAAGTAAAAACTTCTGACTCTCCTGTGCACCGAAGTTACAATCTCTTTATACACACACACCACTCAACGTTACTGAAACCATTTGTAAATAACATACAAATTAACCACCCAAAGTGATGATAAATGAGCTTATTTACAAACTACACAAAGCAGCCACCCCTCCCATCCAGTTACCTTTAGCAGTGGAGTCTGGCTAAGAACACAGGGAAGAGCATACAGCTGCGTCACAAACTGCCGGAGCTCATTCACCGTCAACTGGTTGTGAGACTTCCCTCCCCCAGATCGGTATCTAGAGACAAAGGCCCAAAAAGCCACGTGAGAACAAACGCACCCACCCACCCTTCCCAGACCCCAGTGGAAGAGCCCAAACCAGTCTGTGCATTGCCCACCTCGTCTGCCTTTTGCCATTAAGCAGTTGCTGTGCGACAGAGGCACACTTCTCAGCATCCTGTGTGACTAAGCGGAGGTGACGTAAAAGATCGTTGTCTGGGAATTTCTTCATCTCGGATTCTTCAATCAAAGCCTTAAAGCTGACAAGGCCTAGGGACAAAGAAAAGGTCCCCCTTTTTGTGATCATTATGTATGCAATACAGAGGGGGAGTTTGCATTTATCATCTCTTATCTATAGATATTTGCAATGTTTCACCTCTTTAATAAATATGTTCATTTGACTGGGGCAGGGGGTGCACTGAGGGTGGAATGCCTTAGAAAGTGCCTAGACTAAATAAGCCTGATGGGTTATATTGACGTCAATCTTCTGGTTAAGATATGAAACTGAGGGTATAAGGATCTCTTTATCTTACTGACTCGTCAAAAGAGATCAAATCCAGATCTTAGTGTGGCTGGAACCACTTCTTCCTCCTGCATTTTACTCTGCTACTGGCAGGGAACTAATGGACTCAAAGATGGTGATACTGCACCCTTTCCTAAATGAGAAAGCCACAGAAGGAAAGCAAATGAAAACACTTTGTGGAAAGAGATGGGAAGGGAAGCAGTGACTTTCAAGGATAATAACAAGAAACAGACTTGAGCTTGATTAGAATGCAGTAGAGTAATATACCAGCATTTCATAAACTCTAATGACATGCTGCCTTTGTCATGAGAGCTAGTTTAAGAAACAAACAAACAGGAGTTCCCGTTGTGGCTCAGCGGAAACAAATCTGACTAGTATTCATGAGGATGTAGGTTCGACCCTTGGCCTCACTCAGTGGGTTAAGGATCCAGTGTTTCTGTGAGCTGTGGTGTAGGTGGCAGATGCCACTAAGATCTGGCATTGCTGCGGCTGTGCTGTGGTCTGGCGGCTACAGCTCTGATCCGACCCCTAGCCTGGGAAACTGCACATGCTGTGGGTGTGACCCTTAAAAAAAAAAAAAAAACTTTCCTAAGGTCCCACATAAAATGTGAAATACTTCTGTTTCTGAGACAAAGAGGTGTCAAGGTTACGTTTATAACAGCACGTCAGCCTGCACAAGGGCATCCACCTCACCCACTCTTGACTTCAAAACCTCTGCTAACACTCTGAACCTGGCTGGACAGTTTCAAGGAACCGGTTTGCTGGTGACTTTCAGATGGCTATATAACCATTAGTCCCAATTTGCCAATCGCCAAATCACACTTTCTATATATTACATACTTTTCTTTTTATTGATCTTTGCCTCCAAGGCTTCATTCACATTCAAGGCCCATTCGTTGTAAGATTCTGCTCGAAGCTTCAATGCATTCATCATGGGGTAGAGATCATCTAGAGTGTATCTATACCTGGAAACAGAAGAGCAGACTGAGCTTTGAGATATGTGGGTTTGGAGGAAATCAGATGTTTTACACTCAATGACACTGAGCCTTTATTAACAATTTAATGCTTTTATAGAAAAAAAAAATCGTTTTTCTTACCGCAGTTTATATTTATAAGGCGGGCAGGAACATAACTCTTTTACATGATGCAGGCAAACAAGCAGGCCAGGTTTACAGGAACAGGAGATGGCAGACATGAAGCAAGTAGTTTTGCATTTTACACACTGACGCTCGTCATCTGGCAACAGCTCAAAGTCCATTCTTTCTGAATCAATTACTCCCTAGAATAAAGTACACTTTAGAGCTCTCCAAAGAATACTACAGTCCACCAGCTCCCAAGACAGACATGCAACAGCTGAGTTTTGTTTTGGCCACCCTACAGCATGTGGAGTTCCTGGGCCAGGGATCAGATCCAAACCACAGTCATGACCTAAAGCCACGGCTGTGGCAATGCTGAATCCTTAACCCACTGTTGTGGGCCTGGGATCAAACCCCTTCCTCTCAGGGCTCCCAAGATCCTACTGATTATTCTGTTGTGCCACAGCAGGAACTCCTTGTTTTAAATTTTTTAAGAGCCTTACCAAAATACAGTGTGTGTGATTTAAAATGTATGGATCAGAGTCCCTGTTGCGGCTCAGTGGTAACAAACCCAACTAGAATCCTTGAGGATAAGAGTTTGATCCCTGACTCTGCTCAGTGGGTTAAAGATCCAGCACTGCTATGGCCATGGTGTAGGCCACAGACTACAATTACAATTTGACCCCTAGCCTGGGAACTTACATGTGCCCCAAGTGCAGCCCTAAAAAGACAAAATTTTAAAAATAAAAATAAATTAAAAAAATAAAATATGTGGACCTGTCAAATGTGGGCAAGTTAACCAACTTCACTTGTGTCTAGGGACAACTCCTCTGGACAAGGTAGGTCCTTATGTTTGGCATTTTGACCTGAATATACCAAGTTTTTAATAGGCCTGTAAAACTACTGAGATTAGCTGTTTATTCTATTCCAAAATGTCTTTGTCCGTATTTTGAGTATAGATAAAAGGAAACGAATCTGACTAGAACCATGAGGTTGCGGGTATGATCCCTGGCCTCGCTCAGTGGGTTAAGGATCTGGCATTGCCATGAGCTGTGGTGTAGGTCGCAGATGCAGCTCGGATCTGGCACTGCTGTGGCTCTGGCGTGGGCAAGTGGCTATAGCTCCAATTAGACCCCTAGCCTAGGAACTTCCATATGCCGCAGGTGTGGCCTTAAAAGGACAAAGGACGAAAAAAGAAAAGGATAAAAGGAAATACAAAAACTTTCCACTTCAGAGTGATGTTGCTGGAGAATCCACAATAAAAAAAAAAAAAAATTAATTAAAAAAAAAAAAGACCAGTAAAATGAGAAAGATTATCATGTAGGAATTGTTGATGGGAAAATGCTGAGTGGTCGGTCTATTCGTTTTCTTAAAAGGTTGGACAAGCTGTAGCAGATACTGAAATCATACTGACACATTTCCTAATTGAAAGAGTGTCAAGAAAAATGAGGTCTTGGACCAGAAACTTTCAAGAGTAGTTTGTAACACCTAACATGAAGCCCTTCTAGGACATACCTTTTGTTATGGCAAGATCAAACTTGTGCCTCCTTTTCTCCTTAATCTCAAACTGGATCCAAACCTAACCTTGAGAATTTCAGTACCTAAGTCAGTTTATAAACCATCAAATCCCTTGTTTTATTACTTTATTCTGTATTTCAGACTTTTGACCATTTTACTTCTTGCAAACTGGGAAAATAAGGAAAATGCTAACATATTAATTTTGGTTTTAATCTGGACTTGATGATGGAGATGGCTAAATTTTTCTTTAAAATGAGACAAAGGGAGTTCCTGTTGTGGCGCAGTGGGAATGAATCCAACTAGGAACCATGAGATTATGGGTTTGATCCCTGGCCTTGCTCAGTGGGTTAAGGATCCAGCGTTGCTGTGAGCTGTGGTGCAGGTTGCAGGGGTGGCTCAGATCCCAAGTTGCTATGGCTGTGGCATAGGCCTGCAGCTGTAGCTCCGATTGGACCCCTGGCCTGGGAACCTCCATATGCCACCAGTGCAGGCCGAAAAAAGAAAAAAAATAAACAAATGAAATAAAATTAGATTAAGGATCACCTCTACAGACTTTTGTTGAAATTGAATTTTTTTTTTTTTTTTTTTTTTTGCTTTTTAGGGCCATACCCGTGACATATGGAGGTTGCCAGGCTAGGAGTCTAATCGTAGCTATAGCTGCCAGCCCACACAACAACAGTAATGCCAGATCTGAGCCACATCTGCAACCTACACCACACAGCTCACGGCAATGCCAGATCCTTAACCCACTGAGCAAGGCCAGGGATTGAACCCACAACCTCATGGTTCCTAGTGGCTAGTGGGATTCGTTTCCACTGTGCCATGATGGGAACTCCGAAAATGAATCATTTTAAATTCACCCACTTTATTTGTAAATTTCTACATCTGGAAAAAAAAAAAATGTGTGTTCTCAAAGTTCCAAAAATGGACAGGATTATGATGGAGGAGGAGGAGTACTTAAGGTCACCTTCTCTCACGAAAACACCAAAATTACAACCAACTGCTGAACAACCATCAACAAAATCAACTGGAAACTACCAAAAATGATAATACACCCAAAGTCAAAGAAACCGCCACATCGAGACCATAGGAGGGGTGCTTTGACAATATAAGAAAGCCCATCCCCACCAGGTGGGCAAACCCAGACTGGAAAGTAACCGCTGCAGAGGCTCTCCACAGGAGGGAGAGTTCTGAGGCCCACATCAGGTTCCCACGCCTGGGAGTGTATCATTGGGAGGAGCCCCCGGAGCATCTGGCATTGAGGTCCGGCAGGGCTTGTGCGCAGGAGCTCCACAGGACTGAGGGAGACAGAGACTCCACCCGTGGAGGGTGCACATAGGCTTTCATGTGCACTGGGTCTCAGGGCAAAGCAGAGTCTCGTAGGAATCTGGGTCAGATCTACCCTTGGATCTTGGAGGATCTCCGGGGAAAAGACGGAGGAGCTGTGGCTTTATTGTAGGGGTAGGACACTGGAGGCAGAGGTCTAGGGAATAATCATCAGTGTGAACTCCCCTGGAAGTGGCCATTTTGGAAAAATCTGGCTCCCTACCCATCAGGCCCCCAGGCCAAACACAGCCCCACCCATTAGGAAACAGACTGCCTAAAGACACCACCCCCCTAAACACAAAGCCGGCTCTAATCACACCCAGAGACAAAGCCACACCCACCAGAGGGAGAGTACTCAGTCTAACCTACCAGTGGGCGGGCACCAGTCCCTCCCATCAGAAAGCCTGAGATTACCAACCGGTATGAAAAAGACTTTAGACCAATGATAGTAAAGATGATTCAAGATCTTAGAAAAAAAGCTGTAAGCAAAAAGTGATAAATTGGAGTTCTCATCGTGGCTCAGTGGTTAATGGATCTGACTAGCATCCATGAGGATGAGAGTTCTATCTCTGGCCTTGCTCAGTGGGTTAAGCATCTAGCATTGCCGTGAGCTGTGGTGTAGGTTGCAGATGGAGCTCGGGTCCTGCACTGCTGTGGCTGTGGTGTAGGTGGGCAGCTACAGCTCTGATTTGATCCCTAGCCTGGGAATCTCCATATGCCGTGGGTGCGGCCCTAAAAAGGGGAAAAAAAATTTGATGAATTACCAAAAAAAAAAAAGCACTGAACAAAGAAATAGGAGATTTAGGAGTGCCGGTCGTGGCTCAGTGGTTAACGAATCCGACTAGGAACCATGAGATTGCGGGTTCGATCCCTGGCCTTGTCCAGTGGGTTAAGGATCTGGCGTTGCCGTGAGCTGTGGTGTAGGCTGCAGACGCGGCTTGGATCCTGCGTTGCTGTGGCTGTGGTGAAGGCCGGCAGCTACAGCTCCTGTTAAACCCCCAGGCTGGGAACCTCCCTATGCCACGGGTGCGGCCCTAGATAAGGCAAACAAACAAACAAACAAACAAGAAACAGAAGATTTAAAGATTATGCAATCAAAAATGCAAAATTCAGTAACTGAAAAAATTCACTAGGAGGAACCAAGAACAGAATACAGGAGGCAGAAGAACGAATTCGTGAGGTAGAAAACAGACCAGTGGAAATCACTGACACAGAACAGAAAAGAGGAGGAAGATTGAAGATAAATAAAAACTGTCTAAGAGAACTCTGGGACAACTTTAAATACATCAGCATCCAGAGTTCCCGTTCTGGCACAGTGGAAATGAATCCAACTAGTAACCATGAGGACACATGTTTGATCCCTGGCCTTGCTCAGTGGGTCAAGAATCTGGTATTGCCATGAGCTGTGGTGAAGGTCACAGACATAGCTTGGATCTGACGTTGCTGTGGTGTAGGCTGGCAGCTGTAGCTCCACTTCAACTCCTAGCCTGAGAACTTCCATATGCTATGGGTATGGCCCTAAAAAGCAAAAAAATTAAAAAAAATTAAAAAATAAAGTACCAACATCTGCATCATATGGATGCCAAAAGAGAGAAAGAGCCAGAGAAAATTTCTGAAGAGATAAAAGCCAAAAACTTCCCTAATATGGGAAGGGAATCATTCACTCAAATACTGAGTACCATATAAAATAAACCCAAGGAGGAACACCCCAAGACACATATTAATCTAACTGTCCAAAATTAAAGACAAAGAGAAAAAAATCGAGAGCAGCTGGGGGAAAAAAATAACATACAAGGAGACCCCCATAAGGTTATCGGCTGATTTTCAGCAGAAACTCTGCAGGCCAGAAGCAAGTGGCACAATACACTTAAAATGATGAAAGGAAAAAACCTCCAACTGAGAAAGCAAGGCTTTCACTCAAATTTGAAGGAGAAATCAAAAGCTTTAAAGACAAGCAAAAGCTAAGAGAATTCACCATTAAACCAACTTTACAACAAATACTAAAGGAACTTCTCTAGGTGGAAAAGGCCACAACTAGAAGCAAGAAGATACAAATGACAAGGCTCATTGGCAAAAGCAAACACAAAATAAAACATAAAAGTAAAGGTAGGAAATCATCCATACATAAATATGCTACCAAAACCAAAAGTCATGAAAAGAGGAGGGTATGAATGCAGGATCTTGAAGATACATTTGTAATTAAGAGACAAACAACTTAAAACAATATATATACAAATTACTCTATCAAAACTTCATAGTAACCACAAACAAAAAATCAACGATACACCGGACAAATAAGAAAAAGCAATCCACACACAACACTAAATATAGTCATCAAACCACAAGAAAAGAGAACAAGAGAAAAAGGGAAGAAAAAAGACCAAAACCAAATCCAAACCAATTAACAAAATGGCAGTAAAAACATACATACCAATAACTACCTTAATGTGGAGTTCCCGTCGTGGCTCAGTGGTTAACGAATCCGACTAGGAACCATGAGGTTGCGGGTTCCATCCTTGACCTCACTCAGTGGGTTAAGGATCCGGCATTGCCGTGAGCTGTGGTGTAGAGGTTGCAGATGCGGCTCGGATCCCGTGTTGCTGTGGCTGTGGCGAAGGCCGGCAGCTACAGTTCCTGTTAGACCCCTAGCCTGGGGAACGTCCATATGCTGCAGGTGCAGCCCTAGATAAGGCAAAAAGACCAAAAAATAATAATAATAATAATTACCTTACATGTAAATGGACTACATAGACTGGAAGAATGGCAAAAAGACAAAAAAAAAAAAATTACCTTAAATGTAAATGCACTAAATGCTCCAACCAAAAGACATAGACTGGACGAATGGATACAACAAGATCCATTTACATGCTGTCCTCAAGTTTACTTCAGTTCTAGGGACATATATAAACTAAAAGTGAGAGGATGGAAGAAGATATTCCTTCCATGCAAACAAAAATCAAAAGAAAGCATGAACAGCAATACTCATATCAGACAAAACAGACCTTTTTAATGTTACAGAGACAAAGAAGGACACTGTATAACGATCAAAAGGCTCAACCCAAGAAGAAGATATAACAACTGTAAATATA
>PVHT021183595.1:371890-398074 GCA_004024745.2 Catagonus wagneri
TGGTACATACACATAATGGAATATTACTCAGCCATTAAAAGGAACGGAATAACATTTATAGCAACATGGATGAACCTAGAAATTATCATTCGAAGTGGAACCAGTCAGACAATTAGACAGCAACACCCAATGCTACCGCTTACATGTGGAAACTAAAGAGACACAATGAACTTCTTTGAAGAACAGACAATGACTCACGAATTTTGGAAAACCTTGGTTTTTCAAATAAGACAATCTGGGGGGTGGGGGGATGCACTGTGGGTTTGGGGCACAAAATCTATCGTATTGACTTATGATCTTTGTACACCTATAACTGAAATAAAATTCATTGTTAATATAAAAAAAAAAACACTATAAGTATATCATTTACATTTGGTTTAGCTACTGAGATGGATTCTTCAACTTCATGCCTTTCAGGAGTTCTTATTGTGGCTCAGCAGTAACAAACCCGACTGGTATTCATAAGGATGTGGGTTTGATCTCTCGACCCCCTCAGTGGGTTAAGGATCCAATGTTGCCATGAGCTGTGGTGTAGGCCAGTAGCTGCAGCTCTGATTCAAGCCCTAGTATGGGAACTTCCATATGCCATGGCTGTGGCCCAAAAAAAGACAAAACAAAAAACAAAAAAACTTCACACATTTCAATCTGGCCTTGCAAAATGTCTGCAGAGTTTGGTTTTCCCCAAAAAGAAGCCAGTATAGAAAAATAAGTGTCACTTTGTAGAGAAACCTCAGAGGAAAAAGCACAAACAGTACCCTTTAGAGTGGGAACCCTGCAATCCAAGCTTAAGGCTTTGAAATAAATTCTCTTGGGAGTTCCTGCTGTGGCACAGTGGGTTAAGAATCTAACTACAACACCTCAGATTCAATCTCTGGCCCAGCATAGTAAGTTAAAGGATCCTGTGCTGCTGTAGCTGTGGTATAGGACATAGCTGTGGCTTGTAATCAGTCCTTGGCCTGGGAACTGCCACATGCCTTGGGTACGGCCATAAATTAAAAAAAAATTTTTTTTCACAATAGTCAAAACATGGAAACAACCTAAATGTCCATCAACAGATGAATAGATTAGGCAGATGCGGTATATATACAGAGTGGAATACTACTCAGCCATAAAAAAGAACAAACTAATGCCATTTACAGCAACATGGATGGAACTAGAGACTCTCATACTAAGTGAAGTAAGTCAAAAAGAGAAAAGCAAATACCCTATGCTATAACTTATAACTGGAATCTAATATACAGCACAAATGAACCTTTCCACAGAAAAGAAACTCAAGGACTTGGAGAATAGACTTGTGGCTGCCAAGGGGAAAGGGGAGGAATTAGGATGGACTGGGAATCTGGGGGTAAGAGAGGCAAACTACTGCCTTTGGAATGGATAAGCAATGAGATACTGCTGTATAGCACTGGGAACTATACCTAGCCACTTGTGATGGAGCATGATGGAGGATAATGTGAGAAAAAACGTATATGTATGTGTGGCTGTGTCACTTTGGTGTGCAGTAGAAAAACTGACAGAACACTGTAAACCAACTATAATGAAAAATAAAAGCCATTAAAACATTTAAAAAGATTAAAAAACTTTTTTCTCTTAAAATAAGCTTAATTAGGGGCAGAAGGGGGAGAATATAACTAAGATCCACTAAGCATGTCATTTCAGTTTACCATGCACAATCGAGACCACGTGGATTCAACAAACTGTTTTCTAAAGTAGATATGAAGGATTCTGACATCAGAGTTTAGATACGTCTAATTATAACAACCTAGTCATTTTCACAGTAAACTAATTTATTCTAACAAAACTTGTTTTTTTAAAGGTTTTTGTTTTGCTGCACTCAGGACTGAAGTTATGAACAAAAACTATAGTTTAGAAAGCATTAATAGTGATGGCTACATAGCCTGTGAATGTAATCAAAACAAGTGAAGCCGGCAGGGCAGAGGCTCCATGGGCAGAGGCAAGGAGCGGTAGAGAGGAGGGGAAAGGGGAGGGAGAGGAGAACAGCCACCGCACCGCGCTTACTGCGAGCTGCCAAGTAAGGCTGCTTGGCCCTCTAGTGATTAGCTGTAACAAACCACTTTTTAGGATGTTTGAGGGTCCAGTCTCACTGGCTTAATGCAATACTCTGTCAAATTACACCCAACAGCTGTTTCTACACATAACCAGCTTCATAAAAAAGTGCACAACACGGAACAAGAGAAGCGGGGAATTAAGCCTGAGTGATGGGATTGACCCCCAACATACAGGCACTTGGTGAGTCATCAGGGTGTTGGGGTTCATGATGGTGACAAGCTGATGCAGGAGGTCAGGCTGGGAGACGAAGAGCTCTGGGGCCAGCCTCTTCATCACGGCCTCCAGCTGCTCGGCAGCAAACCCTGGTACTCCGTACCATGTCTTCGGCTCGCCCCTGAAAGAGATTGTAAAAGCAGCTTAGTCTCAGAAACACAAACATCTAACGTCAGTACCTTCTTCAACTCATATACAAAATCAATCAGCAAACACCAATGCAAACAAGATGGTTACCTATTTCCTATTTTTCAGACCCTGCTTTTTACAATGTTCAAAACTGAAGAACTATCACTACAAATGTGATCTAAATACATGTAATGCATTCTCTCTCTTCAAGCACAAAGTTTAAACGAGAGATTTCCAGTCTTGAGGCCCCTTCCTCCCTCCTGTTTTATCTGACCCTTTAGAGAATGTAGGTATCTAGAACTTCTAAGAATACAAGGTACCATGTTAGCTACAGGGTACAAGTTACAATTTCCTACAGCAACTGACAAGGACAGCAACTCTCCATCTTCCCTTCCCATGTCCACTCTGCAGATGAGGTTAAGCCAAACTCCTCTAATAAGGCATTAGCATTTCTAAAAGCGCCAGTTCTTCAAGCACTTTAAACCGTCAACCAGCTAATCTGTCCCATCCCTATGAGGAAGGGCAAATGTAATCCTCACTGCACACGTGGGAGCAACTGCTGAGGGACGCAGAAGTGATGCTCTACTCCCACTTCAGGGCCCACTCCCTCTTCCTCATGGTACACCCTCAAACTCCCTGTGGGCATTTAAGTGAGTTAGAGTTCTTCATATACTTTTGTACTTAGAAAATGCAAGGGAAATGGAGAGGAAGGAAACAAATGTGAAAGAAATGACTTTGGTTGAAGAGTTTAAAAAGTAAAAAAAAGTCCAAATACCTACACCCTCTCCACACGCATGCTGCACGCGCGCGCACACACACACACACACAGAGTCGGTGAAGCCCACTCTACTGGGCGGTGATGCTGGGACCACCCCCCCACTCCTCCCCCAAAGAGCCCTCTGGGCTGCCAACATCACTGAACCAGAATAGGGTTTTCACATTGAAAACAACGCTCAGTGCTTTCTAACCATCCTAAGACTTCCTTGACCATTACAGAAAAGCTGCCTATCTTCTCCCCAGAAGCATGTCACACTCGGAAAATCGTGTGTTACTTCAGGGTTTCATGGATTTCCCACAGATTCTGAAGAATCTTTGTCTTAAACTGTTAGGATGCCCATTCCAAGAGCGTGATAAATCTTTAGGAAGCAGAAATAGCTCTTTATTCTTCAGACACAGTCCAGAGACATGTCACATTTAACAGCTAAGACACATCTGGGACAAAATACTAAGTTTTCCAGCCCGGCTTGCACACTACTCCCAGGTTATGTGAAACTCTCACCAGTGCAAGTAGTTAATGGAATAGCTCCAGTGGTCTTCAATGTGCCAGCAGAAGGAAGAAAAGCACATTCCCACGTACAACCAAGGAAGCTTCATGCCACATATATCGGCGGTGATATGAGCAAGAACAGACTGCTCCATCACTGGCATGTTGTTCAAATTCCAGCCACTATCAAGATATTCCTAAAAATAAGGAGATACAAATAGTATAAAGGAAAAAAAACAGTATGAAGGTTTAGCTCTACCATGCTAACATTTTGGAACTCTGATTGTTTCAAAAAGCTGGCGGAGGGAGTTCTTGTGATGGCTCAGTGGGAATTAATCTGACTAGTATCCATAAGGGTGCAGGTTCGATCCCTGGCCTCATTCAATGTGTTAAGGATCTGGGGTTGTCATGAGCTGTGGTGTAGGTCACAGACATGGCTGGGATCTGATGTTGCTGTGGCTGTGGTGTAGGCCAGCAGCTATAGCTCTGATTAGACCCCTAACCTGGGAGCTTCCATATGCCACGGGTGCAGCCCTAAAAAGTAAAAAAAAAAAAAAAAAAAAAAAGCTGGCGGAAAAACAGTCTCCTTCAAAATGAAAAGAATGAGGAGAGGCCTCCATGCTGACTCCCTGGATGCCCACAGATGACTTGTGCCCAGCTCTGGATCTCAGTAAGGGCGCTCATGTACTGCGTCTGCCCTCTGAGGGGTGTAGAGGGCTGGGGGTTTAGAGGAGTAAACACAGCATCAGACCATTTACCTAAAGTTCAAAAATAGGCAAACTGGTCAACGGAGTTACAGGTCAAGACAGCTGGTCATCCTGAGAGAGGTTCTGCTACAGGGAAAGGAGTGAAAGAGAGAAGACGAAAGTGGTGGGGGGGGCCTTCCAGGGTCCCAGTCACATCCCATTTCTTGTTCTCAGTCTGGTTACACGGTTGTTTTCATTTTGTGGAAATTTACCAGGCTGCATGCATGACTATGTACTTTTCACTGTGTATATTAGATTTCTTTTAAAGTTTAGCTCCCCCCAGATCTAACTTCCTTCTAGTCCTAGGATAGGAACAGAAACCCTCCTGTGAGTTTTCTTTCTATTGTGAAAAATAATACACTCATAAACACTAAAATTCAAAGAGAAATGGGTCTGGTCCTAATTCCTCAGATTTTGTTTTTTCCTTTTTAGGGCTGCACATGCAACATATCAAAGTTCCCAGGCTAGGAGTCTAATCAGAGCTGCAGACACTGGCCTACACCACAGCCACTGCAACGCTGGGATCCAAGCCACATCTGCAACCTATGCTACGGCTCATGGCAACACTGGATCCCTAACCCACTGAGTAGGGCCAGGGATCAAACCCACATCCTCATGTATACTAGTTGAGTTCATTACTACTGCACCATCACAGGAACTCCCTTCTTCTCTTGAAATCATTAAAAACCTGGTAATTGAGGACCTACTGAAAGTAGTAATAAATTACTTACTTCAAGCCAACCAAACAGAATTTCAATTAATAACTCAAGTTCCAATTACGTATCTTTTTGTAGAAAGGCTGCTATTAGTCCAGTCTTATGCCTTCTGGATCAATGGTATGCTGAACGGTGAGCTTTAAAAGACTCCGTCCCTCTAAGTTTAAATGCCAGGCCTACCTCCTCCTCAGGGGAGAGCTTGACTTTCCCATCTCGGACAGGGAAGCCACTGCCGAATTCCTTTGAGGCGATATCAGCTCCATATTCCACGGTGACATCCTCTTCAATAGTGCTCACCAGTCGCCAAAATTCTTTCTCAACCAGTTCTGTGGGAACCATCTGTAAACAAAACAACACGGAAAAGAAGAAAATAATTTTTCTCAGGCACTCACAAACTGCCCATGACCAATGTGACTAGATAAGCTAAGTGATAGGAATCAGAGGGTAGCAGCCTGAGGACAAACTGTGTCCATAACGTCCCAAACCGTCCACAATTAGACCTCAGCAACTCAACCGTGAACGTTATTTTCTAAGAGGAGTTTTGTAACCAAGAGAGTAAGAATTGACTATGAATTCGTGTTCCTCTATCAACAACCTAACAACCTAGCTGCTATGTGAAAGGGAGTCAAGGAAAGCAAAATGCTGAGATTTAAGAGCCAGAGATGTTATTCTGTTTTGAGGAACCTAACAGACAACTACTGTACAGTCACCACAGTTAGCTGTTTGAACGATGCTTTATCCTTTGGGATGTCCGAATCCACCCTTTCACTTGACCTGGCTGACAGCAGTGTGGGCAGCCAGGATGAAAAGACAGGGTGCAGTGACTTCAGCTACAGGCCGGAGCGTAAAGAGACACTGGGCTGAGTGCTTACAATCTGGGGTTAACCTGATATGAGGCCAGAGGCCTGTACCTCAAACTCCTCATCCATAAGGTGAACTAAAAAGCCAGAATAGGCACTAGGAAAGTGAACACGTGGGGAAATAACATGTAAGAATTGACTATGAATTCGTGTTCCTCTATCAACGTGAGGGATCAAATGAACTGAAAATTCAAATGGAATATAACTTGAATGTATCAGCCTCTCAAATAAGCAAACATTTTAAGTAACTTCACAACTAATGTGAATGATGTTAGTGGAAAACAGGTTCACTTACACACTGTTGGGGTCCCATAAATGATACAGCTATTAGATGAAAAAATGGATAACTATTGAGAATTCAACTAAGGAGATGCAAACAATGTTTGCTGTAGCATTTTGTTAGAAAAAAATATAGCCTAGGTATACAGAATTATGGTAGGGAACCATTTCAGCTCGGGGTGCTCATTTGATGGAATATTAAATGCTGATGCTTCTAAGTGAGTAAAACGGACTCATCCTAAAGTTTACAGTGCTAACTTATGTTAACAATATGTAAATGTGACCCCAAAGCACAGCACACTGATTGGCACCTATGAATCATGCATATATATTTTGTGATGTTTTCTTTAATTCATATTTGTTGAACTGAAAGGATTCCTGGAGGTTTCCTTTTATTTGACATTTGGTTACTGTTGTTGATTTCTGTCAAGTCTATCTTTAGGGAGTTCCCGTCGTGGCTCAGTGGTTAACAAATCCAACTAGGGACCGTGAGGTTGCGGGTTCGATCCCTGGCCTTGCTCAGTGGGTTAAGGATCCGGCTTTGGCGCGAGCTGTGGTGTAGGTTGCACATGCAGCTCGGACCCCGCGTTGCTGTGGCTGTGGCAAAGGCCAGCAACTACAGCTCCTGTTAGACCCCTAGCCTGGGAACCTCCATGTCGCGGGTGCAGCTCTAGACAAGGCAAAGAGACAAAAAAAAAAAGTCTATCTTTAGAGAAATCAAATGAAAAATCATAATGCATTTGTAAAATACGGTGGAGTTTTAATACTTCCAAACAGATTGAAGCCTTCATTGCAATGACAACCAGAGATAATAAGCACCAACTCATATGTCTTCAGATGTACTTTCCCCCAAAGTTAGCAAAACCCTAAAACAAAGCAGTGTCCGTACATACATGGACTGGCATGTTGAAGTAATCAGATTTGAAAGCGTCTGCCATTTCCCCAAAAGTACGCAGAGTATAGTCTCTGGCTGCCTGTTCAAAGCCAAATGCTTCTTGTGGCTTACTGCACTCCTGTCAAAAAAAAGAAAAAGGAAAAATATTTACTTTTATATACATATCCATATATATTTCACATATATGGAAAAAACAGATTACTAAATTATTATTTGTGTCACAGGATTCCATTTGTGTAATTTCCATTTGTTTGGATGCATATACATCAAAATATTAACAGTATCTATAGATTGTGAAGTTATTTTTTAGGTTATTCAGTGTTTAAGAATTTTTACAGAGCATGCAATGCTTTTTGTAAAAAATTTTTAAAGTGTAGTTTTTATGACATTTTTCTGCCTCTGTACAGTTGTACAGCTTACTCTCAAGACTTCCTTCCTGTCCAGGTCTAGCCCAGTTTTTGTCATGGGCTTCATTATTATCAACTGCCAAATCTAAAACCCAAGCGAGAAGAAAAAACATTCTGCAATAAATTTCCTAATGCCACCTCTCTATTAACTCCTACCTGAGCCAAACATTTAGGACATCTCCAGTCTCCCTTAGGAACATCATGGAGAGGCGGGATCAAGCAGAAGGTATGGTAACTGTCATCACACCCATCACACAAGAGAAGCCGGTCCTCATCGCTGCCACTGCCACACAACAGACAGACATACAGGTCCACCTGCAGCACGAAAACGGGTACAGAACAAAGGGACATGAGAACGTTTGATTCTGTGAAATTCTAAGAATGAAATGGATCTGAAGCATAATCTAGCCTCTCCAATCTGCTTCAAATGAAAATGTTTCACCCTCCATTAAAGGACTTATTTTTTTTTGGCTGCAGCTGCAGCATTCGATTCCCAGGCCAGGGATTGAATGTGAGCCTGAGATGGAACCTATACCACAACTGCAGCAACTCCAGATCCTTAACCCACTGCACCAGGCCAGGGATCAAACCAGCATCTCCACAGAAACAAACCGGATCACTGACCCGCTGCACCATAGCAGGAACTCCACTACTTTACATTCCGATTAAAGAGTTACGTTAAGAAGTTCCCCAAATACACAGTGATAAATAAAAATACACATTCATTTTCTGTTACGGGTTGAACTATTTCCCCAAAATTCACATGCTGAAGCCCTAACCCCTAATACCTCAGAATGTGACTGTGCTTGGTCTTGAAGAAGTAGTTAAGGTCAAAAGAAGTCACTGGGTGGCCCCAATCCAGTATGACTGGTGTCCCCATAAGAGGAGGAGACCAGGACACAGACACACACAGAGGAAAAGCACGTGAAGCACACAGGAGACAAGGACCATCTTCATCTTCAAGCCCAGGACAGAGGCCTCAGGAAAAAGCCAAGCCTGCAAACACCTGGACCTCACTTTGAACACAGACTTGAAGCCTTCAGAACTGTGGGAAAATAAACTTGGTTTTTGAGCCACGTATCTGTGATATTTCATTACAGCAGCCTGAGCAGACTAATACCCAGTAAGAGAAAGCTACGAATGCAACTAAAAAGGGAATCCCGCTTTTTCAGTCTTTTTCTTGTAGCAAATAAAAACTGGGCTCTGCTAGTTTTCTGACTGTTTTTTGTGGCAGGGAAGGGGAAGATGATACTTACGAAGGGAACTTTTAATTGGAATAACTTCAGATTCCAAGATCAAAAGCACTGTTGTCAAGCTGTTCCCAGATGCTCAGAAGGAAGACAAAAGACTCTTACTTTTAGTTTCCATCTGAGTAAATAGCTCCCCGGACCTCCTAACCCCCCCACCCCCTTCCTTTTCCTTCCTTGCTGAAAAGTTGGGAAACATCATGTGGAAGCAGGTTTGTCACTTACGAACAATTCTCCATAGGATCGAGCTCACCATTACGTGGTACTAAACTCAATATCCTTCAGAAAAATGGCTATCAACACCCCCTGATATTACTGCTATCTTCATGATACATTCACGTGTTTCTATTTGTAAACTGATACCAGAAACCCTCCCCGCAAAAGATCTTTTCATTGTCAGACACTGAACCAGTAGTCCTTAAAGTAAGGCACCATGTATAAACAGAGTAATAAAAGCATTTAAAGATGTTAACTCACGGCATTGGTGGTTTTTTTAGCTCGACTCTTGGGTTTTTCCTTCTCACTTTCTATAACATACTCTTTCTTCTCAAGTGCTTCTTGCTTGATGCTGCTTTTCAGGTCCTTCTCTGCAGGAGGCAGTCCAGGTTAGTGCTTCTCTACCGTGCCTTTTCCAGCTTCCTCCCTCCCAAAGCACACCCTGGACACAAACGATTTCCTATTTCTCCTCTTTTCAGCAAGTGCTTGGTAACTCAGCACCCAGAGTTCAAGGGCTTAGTGCTGAGTAATGGTAAAGCAAAAACTCTCACACCATTCAAATTCCAAGCTATGAGCATTTCTGGAGATGCTGCTCAGGTTTGTATATTTTTAAAAGAGGAGCTGAAGATACAGTCTTCTTAAAACCAAAGCATAACATGTATTGATGAAAGCGAATTCCTCTTGATCTGGACTATGAGCTTGACCCCTCGCCAAGAGCAGCATTTCTTCCATGAGCCAACATTATTAATCTCTTATAAAGTCCTGCTTCCAAAGACTAAGAATTTTGGCTAAAACAGCTATCAATTAATGAGCCGTCCTGCAGTAGATTTTGTGCTAAATGCTTTCCATCAATTATTTAATCCTTTCTGTAAAATTATTTAATCCTGTGCAACAAATCTGTCTCAAAGACAAGAAAACTGACATTAAAAGTCAAGAAATATCCCTAAGGTCATTCAACTAGGGGGCTGAGCCAGTATTCAGATTTACTTCTGTATTAAAAAAAAAAATTCCATCTACTTTCCATTACACTGTACTGCCTTCCCACTAACTCACCAACCACTAAGAAAAGCCAATTTTAATAACTTCACTACTCTGTGTCTTCCTATATAGAATTTGTCTCAAGAGAGTGCTAAACCCACTTCTCAGTGACTGACATCAAGCACTAGCCTTTCAAGCCCTACCAATTAAAATTCAGATTAAGAAAGCATGCCTGCCCACCAAGCCTGAAACAAACCTATCAGATATTCAGTCAAAGGCACCTGTGTTTCTCACAAATCACTCTTTACAATGAATGCAAATTTCAAAGTAGCAACTAGTGACAGTTGAGAGATTCAATCACATTTCTAATATGTGTGTATATGTTAATCTGTTTATCTCTCCTACTGGTCACTAGAATGAGGATATTGATCTATTAAGATTTTATTTCGACTAAGAACCATGAGATTGTGGGCTCGATCCCTGGCCTCACTCAGTGAGTTGAGACTCTGGTGTTGCTGTGAGCTGTGGTGTAGGTCGCAGACACGGCTCAGATCCTGCATTGCTGTGGCTGTGGTGTAGGCTGGCAGCTACAGCTCCGATTTGACCCCTAGCCTGGGAACCTCCATATGCCGCAAGTGCGGCCATAAGAAGACCAAAAAAAAAAAAAAAGCTTTTATTTCTCAAGGCCCAACTCAGCAACTAATATATAAGAGTTGCTCCAATGTTTACTTAATTACCATAAAAAAATGACTGTTTACTTATTTACTCTTCATTCCTTCCTATTTGTAGATGAACTTTCTTACCATTTTCACACTTTGGAGCTGGACACCCCATTCGACGTCTCAGGTTATGAGTTCTGGCTTCTGCTGTCTCTTCTGGCTCTATTTTAATATTCATGGCCTTAAAAAAATTATCATATACATGAATATTTCCTTAAAAAAGAAAAAAATTTTTCTAAAATCCAGCTGCAATCTCAAGGTGACTATAAGCTTATAAATTATTTCTATTAATAACAGGACATTTAAAAACATCCTTCTCTCTCCCTTTAAAGGAGAGAAATCCCACCCTTAATGTCATTATTACTTAAGGAATGAATTAGGAATCTTAGAGGTTAAAAGAGTATTCTCCGGAGTTCCCATTGTGGTGCAGCGGAAACAAATCCGACTAGGAACCATGAGGTTGCAGGTTCGATTCCTGGCCTTACTCAGTGGGTTAAGGATCCGGTGTTGCCATGAGCTGTCATGTAGGTCACAGCATTGCTGTGGCTGTGGTGTAGGCCGGCAGCTGTAGCTCTGATTGGACCCCTAGCCTGGAAACCTCCATATGCCGCGGGTATGGCCTTAAAAGACACCAAAAAAAGAAGAAAAAAAAAGAAAAGAGTATTCTCCACTTAAAAAGGTCAAAAAACCAGGGAAAAGTCAAAGGATCAGGAATGACTTACAGGAAGTATTACTGCCCAAACTGGGAACAGCCTCTATTTCCTCCTGGAAGCTCCTCTGTTCTCACCTACACACAACTTTTACTTTATTCAGTCATCGCTAGGCCAAATTCTAAGGAAGTATGTAAATATCATTAATTTCATTAGCCCGTAAGAGTTTGCTGGTTTCTTTTAAAGTTTGACAGCATTCGGAGTTCCCGTCATGGCACAGCGGAAACAAATCCGACTAGGAATCATGAGGTTACGGGTTCAATCCCTGGCCTTGCTCAGTGGGTTAAGGATCCAGCGTTGCCATGAGCTGTGGTATAGGTTGCAGAAGGGCCTTGGATCCCATGTTGCTGTGGCTGTGGTGTAGGCCCGAGAGCTGTAGCTCAATTTGACCCCTAGCCTTAGAACCTCCATATGCCGGGGGTGGGGCCCTAAAAAACAAAAACAAACCAACAAACAGAAAAAAACAAAGTTTGACAGCATTCAAGGAAAACTCAGCTTCACAGCAATCTTCCCTTAATTCAGTGAACTGTTATTACAAACTACCCTTCAACATCACCGAGTTAAGGGCTCCCTTCTCAGTTCCAGTGTTTACTGAAGTGCTCGTACTGATGCCCCTGTCTGTTCTGAGACCCTTGAGCGAAGGGGCCTCTGCTCACTGTGCCCGCACACTCAGAAGGCCCCTGCTAACACAATCCCTCCCAGGGCAACACCATCACAGTCATGTCTCATCAAAACAGACAGGGGCATCCATGGCACAGCATGTCTTACACATTTAAAGATCAAAGTGTGCTCAAACAGGAGCTCCTGCTATGGTGCGACAGGATCAGTGGCGTCTCTCCAGCACCAGGACACAGGTTTGATCCCTGGTCCGGCACGGTGGGTCAAAGGATCTGGTGCTGCCACAGCTCAGATCTGATCCCAGGCAGGGAAACTCCATGTGCCATGCAGCAGCCAGTGAATAAACTTGAAGCCTGCTTGTGGGCATCAAATAACCATGTTCTCCATGATGGAAAATAATATGAGAAAAACAATGCACATATGTATGTATAAATGGGTCGCAGCAGAAATTCACAGAACACGATAAATCAACTATAATAAAAAAAATTTTTTTTTTTTAAAAATAACCACACTGTCCTGGAGTTCCTGTCCTGGCTCAGCGGAAACAAATCTGACTAGCATTCATGAGGATTTAAGTTCGATCCTTGGCCTCTCTCAGTGGGTTAAGGATCTGGCGTTGCCATGAGCTCTGGTATAGGCAGCAAATGCGGCTTGGATCCCACATTGCTGTGGCTGTGGTGTAGGCCGGCAGCTACAGCTCCAATTCGACCCCTAGCCTGGGACCCTCCATATGCTGTGGGTGTGGCCCTAAAAAGCAAAAACAAATAAAACAAAAAAACACATGGTCCTATTCTGAGGCAGTCTAAATTCAGAAAAGTGAAGTTGCAAAATTTTTTCATATGTCCAACTCACCTAAGTGAAAAACAATTCTATTTAATCCATTTCCTCAAAGACCAAAATGGATTTTCATCCTCACCATTATTTATTAAATAGCCAGAGATTGATTTAGAAACTCAACCAAAGCCATGAGGCTTCCCAGTCTAAACTGTTTCTAATATATTAACCACTGAGTTCTCATACTCACATGCCCACTAAAGACAGGCAAGAACCCAAAACCTTTATACCTCTGTGTGGGAAAAATACTCTTCTCGCTTTCCACGAGCAGTCTCTTGAGTGGAAAATTCTTAAAGCAAGTTGTCTTTCACTCCTCCTGAACCTCCCTAATGCTTCACTTCCATTTCACCTGGGTTTTAAGCCCCCTGCCCCCTTGCTCCCTAGTTATTTTTGTCTTAGCATGAATGTTTGCCATGGATTCCACACTCCTTTTCAGGAAGTCTGAGAAAAATACCTTTCACAACCTCCTAACGTCTCTGCTAAAAAAAGTTTTCAGCAAAAATCTGCAACTTCTGGAGTGTCTGCCGTGGCTCAGTGGAAAGGAATCGGACTAGCGACTCTGAGGATGCAGGTTCGATCCCTGATCTCGCACAGTTGGTTAAGGATGCGGTGTTGCCGTGAGCTGTGGTGTAGGTCACAGACACAGCTCGGATCTGGCATTGCTGTGGCTCTGGCATAGGCTGGCAGCTACAGCTCCGATTAGACCCTAGCCTGGGAACCTCCATAAGCCGTGGGTGCGGCCCTAAAAGAACAAAAGACAAATAAATAAAATTAAAAAAAAAAAAAAGTAAAACAAAACAAAAAATCTCCAGCTTCACAGTCCCTAGCCTCAACCCCCAATACACACTGACCAACCTCACGAGGATCAACAGGCCGACCAAATACCATCATAGTGAACTCATCCAAAGGCCCTGACCATCACCAATTTGGCAACTGACCGTCCGGGCAGCATAAACTTAAGAGCAGCTCCTCGCCCCTTCGACATAGAGTGCCCGAAGTGTAAAAGCTAGAACACACACACGGCATCCCTCTGTGAGAGCAATAAAGTTCAACCTACGAAGAGCACACGCCTGAGAAAAACCCAGTGTCAGACAGACCTCAGTACTGGGGCTAGAGAACTGTCTGATCAAACTGACGAGGTGCTCACCTCTGCCCTCATGCGTTTTGCTCGCCGGGCTGGGGGACATGTTTCCGAGGGCTGCACAGACTGCCTCTGGGGAATATCATGGGGTTTGTACTCCTTGTCCTTTGTGTCTGTGGTCAGGTTTGGCTTCTGTAGACACTGGAAAGAAAACAATTGTACTGATGAATCTCCCCCCTTTTTTTAATCTTAAGAGAATTTCACTGTATTCTTTCAAGGTATATTCTACAATTACTTACAAAAATACACGTGTGCAATTTTTACTTCTTTTTTATTAATTGGACGAGAACTCCAATTTTTGCATTTAAATTGACACAACTCGGCAGTTACCAATCATATATACCAACTTACAAGTGTTAACGGCTTGAACTTCAGCAGCTGAATGGTGTTGCTTCAATTCATTATATTTTTAAAAAAATATTTTATGGCTACACCCACAGTATATAGAAGTTCACTTCAACCCAAGGTGCTGCAGCTGGATTTTTTTTTTTTTTTGTCTTTTTAGGGCTGCACCTGCAGCATGTGGAGGTTCCCAGGCTAGGGGTCTAATCAGAGCCGTAGCCACCGGCCTACGACACAGCCACAGCAACGCCAGATCCAAGCCGTGTCTGCGACCTATACCACAGCTCACGGCAACACTGGATCCTTAACCCACTGAGCAAGGCCAGGGACCGAACCCGCAACCTCATGGTTCCTAGTTGGATTTGTTTCTGCTGCGCCACAAAAGGAACTCCATGTAGCTGGATTTTTAACACACTGCATCATGGCAGGAACTCCCAATGCATTTGTTGATGTCATCAGGTTACAAGAAGCCACAGAAAGCCACAGCAGGCTCAAGGTGATTCCCATAAGGCAGCTGCAATTTTCATTGCTTGCAACTGTCAATTAATTGAAGGCCCAAATTGTTAGAAAGGTCCCTTATATGTTCACAAAATGTTTCCATAATGAGAACATCTCATTAAAAAAATGTCTCTAGTCAGAGTTCCTGTCGTGGCTCAGTGGTTAACGAATCCGACTGGGAACCATGAGGTTGCGGGTTCGATCCCTGGCCTTGCTCAGTGGGTTAAGGATCCGGCGTTGCCGTGAGCTGTGGTGTAGGTTGCAGACGCGGCTCGGATCCCGTGTTGCTGTGGCTGTGGCGAAGGCCAGCAACTACAGCTCCTGTTAGATCCCTAGCCTGGGAACCTCCATATGCCGCGTGTGCGGCTATAGATAAGGCGAAAAGACCAAAAAAAAAAAAAAGAAAGAAATATGGAATCCTGGAAATTTTCTTTTTTTTGTTTTTCTGTTCTTTTTTTGTGTGTGCGTTAGGGCCACACTTTCAGCATACGAAAGTTTCCAGGCTAGGGGTCAAATTGGAGCTGCAGCTGCCTGCATACGCCACAGCCACAGCCACAGCGATGCTGGATCCTTAATCAACTGAGCGAGGCCAGGGATTGAACCCTCATCCTCAAGGACACTAGTCAGTTCATTACCACTGAGCCATAATAGGAACTCCAGAATTCGGTAAGTTTTCTAAATTTTACAATCTTGTAGGTTTAAACATAACCAGTGGTGTTCCTGTTGTGTCTCAGCGGGTTAAGGACCCAGCTTTGTCTCTATGAGGATGTAAGTTTGATCAACGGGTTATGGTCTGGTGTTGCCACAAGCTTTGGTGAAGGTTGCAGATGCGGCTTGAATCCAGGGTTGCTGTGGTTGTAACACAGGCCTGTGGCTGCAACTCCAATTCAACCCCTGGCCCAGGAACTTCTACTTGCCACAGGTGCGGCTGGAAAAAGAGAAACACACACAAATATAATCAGCAAACTTCTGTTATCAAAAAGATACCATTTAGGAGTAACCTTGGTGGCTCAGTGGGTTAAAGATCCCGTGTTGCCACTGCTGTGGTGTGATTTCAATCCCTGGCCCAGGAGCTTCCACATGCTGTGAGTGTAACAAAACAAAACAAAACAAAAAAAGAAGGTTCCAAAATATAACTACTTAGGGTCTATTATATCATCTATACTTGGAATAAGTTACATGGAAATCATAATCTAGAACTCTTGGCTCTGCGGGCACCATTACCCATACAGTCTCACTAACAAGACTGGTCCTTCTTCCTAACATTTGCAGAAAGAATCCAGAGAAAAGAGGGAAAGACAAAAGAAAACACAGAACAACCACTTAACAAAATCCATTTCTAATATTTAAGAAATGCTATATACTATTGAAGAAATACTATTATAAATTACTTAATACTCTAAGCAAGTAATGAATCCACCACTGGAAGCACAATCTATAAATATTAAATATTTTAATTAAATCTATATATTGATTTGATCTGGAAATGTTAACTAAATTACTATGGAATACCACACTCTATTCTGTAACAAGTCCTCCACTGAGCATTTACGTTTAATGAAAGCATGTAGATGGGAATAAAACATGTCTGTCATCTAAATTAATCTTTTATGTATTATATAAGCTTTCTATTAAAACCTAAAAGTATGCGGGATTGTGGAAATATGAACTGAGCTGAATCACAGATATTTTATTAAGTGGATGGTCAGAAATACAAATACATATGTGTTTCCTACCTCCCACTAGTCTAAATGGTTTCACAATCCACAGTTTGCTTGGTTCTATAAGGACTTTGGAGAACTAAGGTATAATCAAGATCAGAAGGTCTTCAGAATATATGTGAAGAGATCATTTTGTTTCAGGAGTTCCCATAGTGGCGCAGCAGAAATAGATCCAACTAGGAACAGTGAGGTTGCGGGTTCGATCCCTGGCCTCGCTCAGTGGGTTAAGGATCTGGCATTGCTGTGAGCTGTGGTGTAGGCTGCAGACACAGCTCGGATTCCGCATTGCTGTGGCTGTGGTGGAGGCCGGTGGCTACAGCTCCGATTGGACCCCTAGCCTGGGACCCTCCATATGCTGCCGGGTGTGGCCCTAAAAAGACACCAAAAAAAAGGAGAGAGAGAGAGAGAGAGATCAGTTTGTTTCAAACCACAATTCAAAACACATATTTGATGTGCCTGTTTTATATTTAATGCTATCACATGGCAACTCCTAAACCTTTATTTGAGAAACTGGGATTTAGAGGTGATTTTTGTTCACTCCATCATGGCATCACCCTAGACAGAGCAATCCCTCAAGACATACAGAAAACATGGGGAGGCAAGACAGAGACCTCTGCCCCTTCACACCAGCAGATCACCACGCAACTACTCCCATGTCTCCCAACACTTACTTTACGCTTGCGTTTACCCTTTTGCAACAGTTCCTTCACTGTGCACTTTTCTTCATTAAGAGTTTGTTTGTTTGTATATCTTTTTGACTTTTTCCAGGGCCGCACCCAGGGCATATGGAGGTTACCAGGCTGGGGTCTAATCGGAGCTGCTGCTGCCGGCCTACGCCACAGCCACAACAACGCCAGATCCAAGCTGCGTCTGCAAACTACACCATAGCTCACGGCAATGCCAGATCATTAACCCACTGCGCGACGCCAGGGATCGAACCCACAACCTCACGGTTACTAGAAGGATTCAGTTCTGCTGCACCACAACGGGAATTCCCTGTCAAGTTACTTTGATACAAACATACACAAATAGGGAGTGCATTCTTTATGTAAGGATTGTATCCTACTTTTTTTCTTCTTGTCACTGCCACTGAGCCACAATGGCAACTCCTTTGGTTTTACACTTTCTACAACAAACACGTATCAGTGCCTAGAAGACAGTACATACAGGGCTCTCAACAGATGTTTTCTTTGTTTGTTTGTTTTTTTAATTTTTTATGGCCATGCTCATGGCATATGGAAGTTCCTGGGACAGGGATTGAATCTGAGCCGCAACTGCAACCTATGCAATACCAGACCCTTTAACCCACTGCTCAGGGGCAGGAATCAAACTCACGCCTCAGCAGCAAGCTGAGATGCTTCAGTCGGATTCTTAATCCACTGAGCCACAGTAGGAACTGCAACAGATATTTGTATTTTAGATGTAATGTTTGTTTCTGGGGGGGGGGGTGTGCCTGCAGCATGTGGAAGTTTCTGGGCCAGGGACTAAACCCAAGCACAGCAGCAAACAGAGCTGCCTGCAGTGACACCACCAGATTCATAACCTGTTATATATACCATTAGGGAATTCCATAGATGTAATGTCTGTAAAGCATATCTTCAGACTACAATTATATAAATGCTTAAATGCCTTTCCACTATGAAACTACAGGGTTCCTCTAAGTATACAGATGAGAGGTTTCTAAAATGTTGCACCTATAAAGCAAGTAGACTCCCTCTTCCCCCTTATTCATTTACGTTCTATACCAAGACAGGAAGATTAAAGGAGAAAAATCTACTGTGGCAACTGTATTTAGATCTGACTATAAAACAGAGGCATATGGAGTTCCCACTGTGGGGCAGTAGAAATGAATGTGACTAGTAACCATGAGGTTGCGGGTTCAAACCCTGGCCTTGCTCCATGGGTTAAGGATCCAGCGCTGCCGTGAGCTATGGTGTAGGTCACAGACGTGGCTCGGATCCCAGGTTGCTGTGGTTGTGGTGTAGGCCGGCAGCTGTAGCTCCAAATTGACCCTTAGCCTGGGAACCTCCGTATGCTGTGTGTACGGCCCTAAGAGTTTAAAAAACAAACAAACAAAAACAGAGGCATAAAGCTTCCATGTACAACATTCTAAGTAATTTTACCCATAGGGTCACTAAACATTCACACAATGTACTTTAAAAAAAAAAAACAAAACCCAATTTCTTGAATATTAAAATGGTCATATTCTTATAGGCTGAAAAGAACGGCCACCTGGAATCAAGAAGGGGAAGAAAAAAGGGAAAAACAATGCTATGAAAATCTATAGGATTTCAGCACTACAGATGGCATGTCTATATCAAGACAGAGGCAGGGAAGGGAAGGGATAAACTAGGGGTTTAGGACTAATAGATACACACTCCTATATATAAAACAGATAACCAACAAAGGCCTGCTGTACAGCACAAGGAACTATACTCAATGTGTGCGTGTGTGTATACATACACACACACACACACGTATTTGGTCTTTAAGCTTTTTCTAGGTCCACACCCACAGCATATGGAGGTTCCCAAGCTAGGGGTCGAACTGGAGCTGAAGCTGCCGGCCTACACCACAGCCACAGCAACACGGGATCCGAGCCGCGTCTGCAACCTACACCACAGCTCACAGCAAGGCCGGACCCTTAGCCCACTGAGGCCAGGGATCGAACCCGCAACCTCACGGTTCCTAGTTGGATTTGTTAACCACTGAGCCACGACGGGAAGTCCTCAATATTTTATTATAACCTACAAGGAAAAGATTCTGAAAAATAGTACATGCACATCTATATGCAGAGATATAAACTGAATCACTGCACTGTACACCTGAAACTAACACAATTCTGTAAATCAACTACAAGAAGCCACAAAAAAATTAAGGAACTCTGAATAAGGTACAGACTGTGATTAATAATAATGTATTACTATTGATTAAATGTAATAAGTATACATACTAGTATAAAATATTAGCAGTAGTGGAAACTGTAATACGCTCCTGATTTTTCTGTAAATCTAAAAAAAAAATTTCTTTTTTCTTTTTCAGGCCACACCTGCAGCATATGGTAATTCCCAGGCTAGGGGTTGAATCAAAGTTGCAGCTGCAGGCCTACACCACAGCCACAGCAACACCAGATCTGAGCCACATCTGTGACCTCCACCACAGCTTGAGGCAATACCGGATCCTTAACCCACCCCGAAGCAAGGTCAGGGATCAAACCCGCATCCTCTTGGGATGCTAGCTGGGTTCTTAACCTGCTAAGCCATAATAGGAACTCCTAAAACTGCTTTTTAAAAAAAAAATGTTTTTAATAAATTTTTCAACCTTAACAAAAACGGACAAGTTTTTTTTGATTAGCAGTTTACCCTCTGAAACTGTTATTATCTTCCTACCTCTCTATACCACAGTAACAATTCTTAAAATTATAGGCCTTAGTGTAAAATAACTCGAAGGGTGTAAACAATTATGACATCCTTCTTTCTACCAAGGCCTAATATAAGTGGGAAGTTTGCATAATACTGTTTTGCTTTTAATTAGAAGAAAAGTTTTTACCTGAATAATCTGGCAAATACCGTCTTTATAGGGGATCTGTTAGCTATCCAGCATTATTAAGTCCCCTACCCTTTACTAATATCAACATTCTATCTTAAAATCTCCTTGGAGATCCCAGCTGGCAATAGAGAGCAAGCAGGCAAGTTACTTCACATGTTGTACTTTCATGTGACAACCAGGAATACACTTTAAATAGTAAGTAGAATGCGAAAGCGTTAAGTCACAATAAGTAGATAATAACCAACTGCTCATTGTAAGAAAGGAACATCTGTAACAAAGTTAATAGAGATATCAGCTTTTGATAACAAAAGATTATTTCCTGTACAACTTTATTCATTCCAAAAACAAGCTTCTTAGTACGGCTGCTCTCGAAACAGAACAAAGACATTAATGGAGATACCCATAAAGCAAAGTCTTCTAAACAACGGCTTCCACGTATAAGCAAGGTCTTTTCATTCCCCCCAAACACAATAAACCAAAATAAGCAGTACATAAAACAGGTTAAGGCTAGCCCCACTCACCCTCAAACTGTCTCCAGACAAGAATAAATTGTAGGGGTTGAGAATTCGTTCATAATGCCCTCTGATATGGGAGCCTACAGCTTTGCCAGGAGCAAACCCCATCTTGGTGGCAATTTTGGTCCATTTTCTATCCTTGCAAACAACTGCAAATCCACCTTCTTCTGCAACTAACTGTTAAATAAAATAGCAAAAGAAATTAGAAACACCTACATGGAAATCACTTCTAATTCCCTTGCGCCTAGGTTTGACTCCAAGAACGAAATGTCCTTGGCTTTCGCCATCTTTTAAAAACATATCTTCCAAGTCAAAAAAAACATATATGTGCTATTAATTTTAAACCAGAAATTTAAAACAGTGCTTTTGATAGCACAGTCCATAAACATCATATACTCCTCCAAAAGCTACCTCTCAGTTCTCCAACAAAGTCAAGATTTGAGGAAGAAGTAAATTAACAATAAAATCTCTAAAAAAGGGTCCTGGTATTCGGTCCCATTCCTACTCCATAAACTAAGAAGTAGTGGAAAGAATACAGGCTTTAGATTGAAATGAACTTTAAGGTATAGAAGTATAACTCAGCCTTTTCAGCTTGGTAAATTTGGACACTGAAAGCCTCTGCTGTCTTATCTATAAAAAAATTAAAAAGGAATATCTAATAGGTCTACTATGAAGTTTGTAGCAGCAAAATATTTCTTTTCACGAGATAAAGTTTTTGGACCTGACAACCAAAGACCAATTAATCATTAAATTGATTTCATTCTATATATTTCAAACAGTATACACATACACACACACACACACACACAATTTCATTTTATGTATTTCAAACAGTAAGTTGCTTTTTAAAGCAAAGAAAATCAAATGCATACTGTCCAAAAAACTGTTAAATGAGAAAGATGATCATTAGGTTTTACCTTATTAAGCTGAAACAAGTCCAAAATCTTCCTTTCCACATGTGGAATTTTCAGAGTACTTCCCTGTAATTCCCAGTATTTTGCAATCTGGTCCAAGAAATTTAATTTTACACGAGTTTGAGCCTAAATGACAAAGAACTGAGTTTTAATTTTACCTAGCTTATTATAAAGCTTCTATTACCTGTACATGTGGTATTTTCATTCATAGAATACTTAAGTGCAATACCACTAGAGAAACTGTCCCAAAATATACAAAATAAAACTGATTAAATAACTATGGGTTAGTTCAACAAAAAATTTAATTCAGCTCCTACCACGTGCCCTCTAAGTAGCAGTTAAACACTCAGCAGGCAATCAGAACGGTGTTTCATTTAAGAAGTACGTAAGCTTCTATATGTCCCTTTGGTCTTTTTGCAAATTGGGTATTTTGAAGGCCTATTCTATCCAAGTACAACTTTTCTTATTTGCTCAAACACAAATTTAAAGTCAGATTTACAGGGAGTTCCTGCTGTGGCACTGTGGGGTGCAGCATTGCTGCTCAGATACAATTCCCAGCCTAGGAACTTTCACATGCTATGGGTGCAGCCCAGGAAGAAAAAGTAATTAAAAATAAAAAATACATAAAAACGGATTTACAAAAGTGGGTCTTTTTTTTTTTTTTTAAGGGCCACACTTGCAGCATATGGAGGTTCCCAGGCTAGGGGCCGAATTGGAGCTGTAGCCACCAGCCTACACCACAGCCACAGCAATGTCAGATTTGAGCCACGTCTGTGACCTACACCACAGCTCATGGGAATGCTGGATCCTTAACCCACTGAGCGAGGCCTGGGATCAAACCTGCATCCTCATGGATACCGGTCAGATTCAGTAACTGCTAAGCAACAATGGGAACTCCAGGTCTACATAAATTTTAATAAGTCCTGATAAAGGTAACAGAAACCTAGAAACTTAATTCTTTTTCAGGCCACACGTGGGGCATATGGAGGTTCCTGGGCTAGGGGTCAAATCGGAGCTGCAGCTACAGCCTATGCCATAGCCATGGCAAGAACAATTCTGAGCCACAGCTGGTGGCAATGCCAGATCCTTAACCCACTGAGCCAGGCCAGGGACTGAACCCGCATCATAACAGAAACAAGGTGGGGTCCTTAACCTACTGAGCAACAAGAGGAATGCCCAGTCAGACAATTTTAATAGTTTTACCTTGCCCAAGACCAAAACTGAGATCAATATTCAGATATTCCCCACCAAATCAAGGTTTATATCTATCTCCCTGCCTTTCAAGTACCACATGAAAATACACTGAAAAACCTGAAAACAAATACATGAGTGCTACTATTGCTACTATTGCCAAGTCAACAGAAGTTCAGTGGATATATGTTCCATTTAAGTTAAGAATGTTTGGTTTGGAAGAGGAAAGCAGGAGTTCCCATGTGGCTCAGCAGTGTCCATGAGGATGCAGGTTCGACCCCTGGCCTCACTCAGTGGGTTAAGGACGCAGCATTGTCGTGAGCTGGTGTATGTCACAGATGTGGCCTGGATCTGGTGTTGCCATGGCTGTGGCGGCAGGCCACCAGCTGCAGCTCCAATTCGACCCATAGCGTGGTAACTTCCCCATGCTGAAGGTTCAGTCCTAAAAAGAAGGAAAAAGGAAAAAAAAAAAAAACATGGCTCAATATGGAAATCTGACTAGCAAAACATTTATGTAAAGAATGTTGGAGTGCCCATCGTGGTACAGGGGAAACGAATCTGACTAGGAACCATGAGGTTGCGGGTTTGATCCCTGGCCTCCCTCAGTGGGCTGAGGATCCGGCGTTGCCGTGAGTTGTGGTGTAGGTCGCAGACATGGCTCAGATCCCACGTTGCTATGGCTGTGGTGTAGGTCGGCGGCTATAGCTAGGATTAGGCCCCTAGCCTGGGAACCTCCATATACCGTGGGTGCAGCTCTAGATAAAGGCAAAAAGACCAAAAAAAAAAAAAAAAAAAAATGTACTTCAGGAGTTCCCATCACAGCTCTGCAGTAACAAATCCAACTAGTACCCATGAGGATGTGGGTTCAACCCCTGGTCTCCTTTAGTGGGTTAAGGATCCAGTGTGGAGTTCCTGTCCTGGCACAGTGGAAACGAATCCGACTAGGAACCATGAGGTTGCGGTTTCAATCCCTGGTCTTGCTCAGTAGGTTAACGATCTGGCAGCTGTGGTATATAGGTCATAGATGTGGCTTGGATCCGGCACTGCTGTGGGTGTGGTATAAGCCGACGGCTACAGCTCCGATTAGACCCCTAGCCTGGAAACCTCCATATGCCACGGGTGCGGCCATTAAAAAGCAAAAAAAAAAAAAAAAAAAAAAAAGGATCCAGTGTTGCTGTGAGCTGTGGTGTAGGTTGCAGATGCAGCCTGGATCCTGCATTGCCGTGGCTGTGGTGTATGTAGGCCACCAGCTGCAGCTCAACTCCTAACCTGGGAACTTTCATATGCCACAAGTGCGGCCCTAAAAAAAAAACAAAATACACACACACATAAATATAAATACATGCTATCAATACCCAAGCCTTAATCATGCTGCACTTAAGGATTTAAGCTGCCCAGGAACTAAAGGACAAACAGCGCCTCTTCACTAGAGAATCCCCGGTTCTCCTCACTCCTCTGTGCGAAAGTAAAGTGCTACTATTAAATCTGATAGAAGACATGTATTTTGGAAGAATATCAGAGAAGAATCTTTTCCACTAAATGGTTCTGAAAGTACATGCTTTTCAAAAACTAAATTCTATTGGTTGCCACCTAGATTTAGAAGGATTTAAATGTATTAATTAATAGGCTTACATTTATTGACAGAAATCCATATTTGTTTGGTTTTTCGGGGTTTTTTTTTGCCTTTTGTCATTTTAGGGCTGCACCCGCAGCATACTGAGGTTCCCAGGCTAGGGGTCGAATCGGAGCTGTAGCCTCCAGCCTACGCCACAGCAACAGCAATGCAGGATCCGAGCTGCGTCTGCAACCTACACCACATCTCACGGCAACACCGGATCCTTAACCCACTGAGGGAGGTCAGGGATCGAACCCGAAACCTCATGGTTCCTAGTCAGATTCGTTTCCGCTGAGCCACGACAGGAACTCCAGAAATCCATGTTTTTAATGAAACTGAGTTTGGTACAAGGGCTTGCTGCCATCCGTTTTACCATGATTATCAGTTACTAGGCATATTTCAGGTTCATTAAAATCATTAGATTTGTGACAGTCTCTTCAAAGAAGGCCCCTCTGGAATACAAGCAACCAGCATATCAGTTAAGACATTACCTCCAATTCATTCAGTCTCTGGATACGTGGGGTAAAATGAAGTTTGTCAACATCACATGCAAATGGTGGCTGCCAATCCTAGTAGAAAAGCAAAGGCTTTTATCAGAAAAATTTGAAACTCTTTAACATTTAAAAAAAAACTTCACAATTAAAACCATGGTTAAATAAAGCACATGATATGTCTCATGATTCAAACAAAGCAGTAGTTTCTTAATCTTTTTCCCACCAGAACAGCAGAATAGGTATAATTACCCTTCTTTAAATAAATAACACATCCTGCACGCATACCTCCTCACACCTGTGCAGCCAGCAATGTCCCTGAGCCCCAACCTCTGCTGGAAAATCACCAACTTACACAAAAGAGGTTTTAACTCCGCTATTCTGTAAGTGCCTTTCATTTTACAAAATAACTGTATTAGTGTCAAATTATTTAGAAACTGTTTTAATATATGTAACCTTTAATAGGATTAACATGAACATTTATTATAAAATTAAGGATAAGTTCTTCGGGGCGGGGGGAGACATGCTAACATCCAAAACCAATTTTTTTGTTTGTTTGTTTTTTGTAATTTTAGGGTCGCACTCCCGCAGCATATGGAGGTTCCCAGGCTAGGGGTCTAATCGGAGCTGTAGCCGCCAGCCTACACTACAGCCACAGCAACGCAGGATCCGAGCCGTGTCTGCGACCTACATCGCAGCTCACGGCAACACTGGATCCTTAACCCACTGAGCGAGGTCAGGGATCGAACCTGCAACCTCATGGTTCCTAGTCAGATTTATTAACCACTGAGCCATGAGAGGAACTCACAGGTCACGATTTTCATATATGGTTAAAAGTCATCAAGGAGGAAACCATAGTAAAGCCTCTAAGAAGTGAAAACTTTCAAAAAAAATATAATCCTCAAATTAAGTAGTCAAATAAAAATGAAAATCTCCATTTAGAAACATGGTGACAATTCAACCCCTAATCTGGAAATTTCCATATGCCACAGGTGGCCCTAAAAAGAGGAAAAATAAATAAAATAAAATGGATAAGGAAGCAATTTTTGGTTTGACACTTAAGTATCTAAAAGGGATATCATGTAGGCCAAACACTCTCTGACATAGATGATAGCAACATCTTCTCAGATCCATGTGTCAGAGTAAGGACAATAAAAAGAGAGATAAACCAATGGGACTTAATTAAACTTCAAAGTTTCTGCACAGCTAAGGAAACCCTAAACAAAACGAAAAGACAACCCACAGAATGGGAGAAAATATTTGCAAATGATTCAACTGACAAGGGATTAACCTCCAAAATTTACAA
>PVHT021183595.1:399074-425804 GCA_004024745.2 Catagonus wagneri
ATGTGGAAACTAAAAGACACAATGAACCTTCTTACAGAACAGACAATGACTCACAGACTTTGGAAAACCTTGGTTTTTCAAATAAGACAATCTGGGGGGGTGGGGGGATGCACTGGGGGTTTGGGATACAAAATCTGTAAAATTGATTTGTGATGATTTATGCACACCTATAATTGAAATAAAATCCATTAAGAGAAAAAAAAAAAATAAAAGGGATATCATGTAACCTAACCAAAACTTTTAGCCTCCACCAATAAAACGGTTCATATAAATTCCCTGCTGAAATTTTAATTTCCTTTAAAAAGCTTAAAATAATTTTTTAAACATTTCAAAATAAAAGTACAGCTATATTATTATTTAAAAGCTCCATTATTTTGCTGAGCATCAAAAAATATATTCTCTGGAGTTCCTGTCGTGGCTCAGCTAAAACGAACCCAACTAGTATCCAAGACGACACAGGTTCAATCCCTGGCCTTGTTCAGTGGGTTAAGGATCCGATGTTGCTATGACCTGTGGTGTCGGTCAAAGACACAGCTCGACCATGTTGCTGTGGCTGTGATGTAGACCAGCTGCTGTAGCTCCAATTAGACTACTAGCCTGGGAACTTCCATATGCCCTGAGTGAGGACCTAAAAAAAGCCTCCCCCCAAAATATAAATATATTCATTCCTTGGGAAGGCATTAAGTAGGATGAGAAACATCAGGTAAACATTTTCCTTAGTCCCAGCACTAACCTAGCAATAACAACTTAAAGCACATTTGACTAAGAGAAATGTTTGAAATGATAAAAACGAATACAAGAATCTTTCATAAGATTCTAAAGATTTTATAAAAACATCATGAAAATTCTCTCCGTAAATGATCTACTGTTAGTATCCACATAATGAATTAAATTACTCTCAGCAAAATGAGAAAGTACACTCTCTACCGAGGCTGCTACTAAAGTTGGCTCTGATTCCGTGCAGACAGAACCAATTAAAAATCAGTGTCAGGAGTTCCCGTTGTGGCGCAGTGGAAGCGAATCTGACTAGTATCCATTGAGGATGCGAGTTCCATTCCTGGCCTCACTCAGTGGGTTAGGGATCCAGCGTTGCCGTGAGCTGTGGTGTAGGTCACAGACGTGGCTTGGATCCTGTGTTGCTGTGGCTGTATGTGGTGTAGGCCAGCAGCTGTAGCTCTGATTTGACATCCTAGCTGGGGAACTTCCATATACCATGGGTTCGGGACTAAAAAAAAAAAAAAGGTAAGAAACAGTGTCAAAAGCACAATCTAGTTAGTTTACAAAGAACAGCATTAATTAAAAACCAAAGCATTTTTCTTTTTTCTTGCTTTTTTTTTTAAGGCCGCATCTGCGGCATGTGGAGATTCCCAGGCTAGGGGTCGAATCGGAGCTGTAGCCACCGGCCTACACCACAACCACAGCAGCACCAGATCCAAGCTGCGTCTGCGACCTATACAACAGCTGCTGGATTGTTAACCCACTGAGCAAGGCCAGGGATCGAACCCACAACCTCACGGTTCCTGGTGGGATTCGTTAACTGCTGAGCCACGATGGAAACTCCTCTTTTTTCTTTTCATGGCTGCACCTGCAGCATATGAACAATAATGGGCTAGGGACTGAATCCAAGCCCCTGCAACTTACACCATAGCTTCGGCAACACTGGATCCTTTAACCCACTGCACTGGGCCAGAGACTGACTCAAGAAGCTGCAGTCAGATTCTTAACTCACTATGCCACAGCAGAAACTCCTTTAGTGGAGTTCCCTTCGTGGCTCAGAACGTCACGAGAGCAACTCCAATTTGTGTCTTTCTTATCTTACTACCCCAACCCACTTTCTTTCAGTCTCTTCTCCTTTTACTTCACCAAGCATGATAATAATGGATAAGACACTTGTTCCTCAGAATGTCAGCAGGGGATCAGTATAGGACAGACAAAAAAAGCACTGAAAGTCAGTAGGCCAGAACATGCATTTCTTCACCACCACTTGAGGAATCTCAACTTTTCCATTTGAAAAGTATGAATAATAGGAGTTCCCATCGTGGCTCAGTGGTTAACGAATCCGACTAGGAACCATGAGTTTGCAGGTTCAATCCCTGGCCTTGCTCAGGGTTAAGGATCCGACGTTGCCATGAGCTGTGGTGTAGGTCGCAGACGCGGCTCGGATCCTGCGTTGCTGTGGCGAAGGCCAGCAGCTACAGCTCCTGTTAGACCCCTAGCCTGGGAATCTCCATATGCCGCAGGTGCGGCCCTAGATAAAGACAAAAAGACAAAAAAAAAAGTATGAATAATAGCTACCTTTAGGACTGTAGTGAGAACCGAAATTACAAATGTAAAGGTTTTTTTTAACTATAAAGTAAAAGTAACAAGTATTACATTAAGTTCTGACCACTGAAATGTAATTTTCCTCTAGCAAAGCAATGCAAACTCAACTTTCAGGGAGCGTCCAACCTCTGAACCTTACCTTTAAGGACCCTATCCTTTTAGCCTAACTCCAGTTGGCATCTAGTACTTTTCATCATAGCAATCTCACATAGCTTAAAGGACTACCCTATTTTTCTTTTCCGTTTTTTTTTCTTTTTTTTTTTTTTGTCTTTTTAGGCTACACCTGTGGCATATGAAGGCTCCCAGGCTGGGGGTTGAATCAGAGCCACAGGTGCCGGCCTACACCACAGTCACAGCAACTTGGGATCGAGCCATGTCTGTGACCTACACCACAGCTCACAGCAATGCTGGATCCTTAACCCACTGAGCAAGGCCAGAGATCGAACCTGCATCTTCATGGATACTAGTCAGGTTCGTTAACCACTGAGCCACGACGGAAACTCCGGTCTACCCTAAATAAAACAAATATTTTATAATAACCATAAATTGAGTACGACCTTTACAAAAGAAGAAAGCAACATTTTAAAAAAAATAGTGTATTTGATATACGAAAGAACTTTTTTATTGTAACCTGCATCCTGACTTTTTAAAGGTAATTATATATATATATATATAATCCTTTTCTGTATATACACTATTTTATACATTTGACTCATTAAAGAAAATAAGTGAGAGTAATAAATTTTTATAAACTTTTAAAACCAGGAGTTCCTGTCGTGGTGCAACGGAAACGAATCTGACTGGGAACCGTGAGATTGCAGCTTCAATCCCTGACCTCACTCAGTGGGTTAAGGATCCGGCATTGCTGTGAGCTGTGGTGTAGGTCACAGACGTGGCTCAGATCCCACATTGCTAGGGCTGTGGCATGAGCCGGTGGCTACAGCTCTGATTTGACCCCTAGCCTGTGAACCTCCATTAGCTGCAGGTGCAGCCCTAAAAAAAGAATAAAATAAAATAAAAAATAAGTTTTTAAAACCAAAGGCTCCCTATCATCTGTCACTTCTTCAATGCTCAGTTTTAAAGCACAGTGACACCATTTACCTTCTGTACAGTAAAACAGATGTTAAAGCACCTATCCTGGGTTCAGATCCTGACTCTGCTGCTGTGTGGCTCTAAACTAGGTTAATCTCCTTAGGTACATGTAAATAGGGGAAACCACAAGGCTTAAATAAAATAATATAGGCAAAGCCTTCAGACAGGTCCCTAGCATTTATACAGTAAATGTTCAAAAAATATAAACAATTAGGAAATGTTCATGTTGTAAACTTTATGTTTCCAGGAAACCTAATGCAACATTGTTTCTGTTTTTTGACTGGTTAGGTTTCAATTCTCTAATCTTCATTATACATTTGTATCAAATGGAATTCATAGATTAATATTTTTTAGTACTCAAAGCCCATTAATCCCCTTTTTTTTTTGCTGTATTATTTTTCCAGCATTGAGATATATGCATCTTGCCTTTTGGTGTAGGGGGGTGCCTGAGCCCATGGCATGTAGAAGTTTCCAGAGCCAGGGATCAAACCAGCACCAGAGCAGCAATCCAAGACACTACAGTAACAACGCCAGATCCTTAAGCCAGATACTTAACCACTGAACCACAGGAGAACTCCCAGTATTTTACATGAACCAAGCCATTTCCTACACGTCCACTATATAAAACTTCCTGACAGCATATTCTCTTGTGGGGACAAAGGCTAAGCAATAGAATAGGTTTAAAGTACTTTTTCAGGAGTTCTCCTATGGCACAGCAGATTACAGATCTGGCACTGTCCTTGCAGTAGTTTGGGTTGCTGCTGTGGCACGGGTTCGATCCCTGGCCTGGAGAACTTCCACATGCCGTGGGCATTGCCAAAAAAAAAAAAAAAAAATTCTTTTTCCTAATACAAAAATAAAGCTTACTACTGAAACTCCAGGAAAAAACATATAAAGAAGAAAAAATTGGCAGTTCCCGTTGTGGCGCAGCAGAAATGAATCTGACTAGGAACCATAAGGTTGTGGGTTCAATCCCTGGCCTCGCTCAGTGGGTTAAGGATCCAGCGTTGCCATGAGCTGTGGTGTAGCTTGCAGATGCAGCTCGGCTCTGACATTGGTGTAGCTCTGGGGTAGGCCAGTGGCTACAGCTCTGATTCGACCACTAGCCTGGGAACCTCCATATGCTGTGGGGTGCAGCCCTAAAAAGATAAAAGACCAAAAAAAGGAAAAAAAATCAGCAAGAATTTCAGGAAAAAAACTTCCTACATTTTGGTATACATCTTCCCAGTATTTTTTCTAAAATGTTTATCTTCATAATTTCAAACAAAGATATTATATTGCCTTCTATTACTACATTGTGAACATCTAATATTTCACTGTATTGATACATTAAAATTTTATTATTGGATATTTAAGTTATTTCCTTTACTTTCCAATGTAATTCTAAACAAAACATCTATACCTTCTAGGAAGCTTGTTTCAGCTCCATACACGGGTCCTATTTCATGTATTGAAGGGTCTTACTTTACATACTACAGTTACAGAAAATCAGTAACATCACAGCAATCATAGGAGTCTGAGACTGTCTTGCTTTTTTTTTCTTTTTTTCCAGGGCTGCACTTGCAACATGTCGAGGTTTCCAGGCTAGGGGCCAAATGGGAGCTATAGCTGCTGGCCTACACCACAGCCACAGCAACGCCTGATCCCAGCTGCGTCTGCGACCTACACCACAGCTCATGGCAACACCGGATCGTTTACCCACTTGAGCAAGGCCAGGGATCGAATCCGCAACCTCATGGTTCCTAGTTGGATTCGTTAACCACTGCGCCACAATGGGAACTCCCGAGACTGTCTTTTAAGCATGATAGCATGTTCTGGCTCTATAAATAAGTGTAAAAATGGTTATCCAGGAAGAAATTAAAGTGAAAACTACCTTCACAGAACAGTGCTATGGATGTTCTATAAACATTACTGAACAAGTAAAAATTCTAATTAGGAAAGTTAATTTTAAATGTCTCTATAATACTCAAGATTAAAAAATATGAAATCAAAAAATCTCTGGAGTTCCCGCTGTGGCTCAGTGAAAACAAATCTGACTAGGAACCCATGAGGTTTCGGGTTCAATCCCTGGCTTTGCTCAGTGGGTTAAGGATCTGGAGTTGCCATGAACTGTGTGTGTAGGTCGCAGACACAGTTCGGATACCACATTGTTGCGGCTGTGGTGTATAGGCCAGCAGCTACGCTCCAATTCGACCCCTAGCCTGGGAACCTCCACATGCCGCAGGTTCCGCCCTAAAATGCAAAAAAAAAAAAAAAAAAAAAAAAAAAAAAAAAAAAAAAAAAGCTCTGACAGCTAAAACTGTTGCCAACGAAGAAAACTTAGTGACAACAATTTGGAAACAAAGAAAACAATATTTTAGTAAAACCACATGGCTCCTCATTTAGATGCAGGCAATTGTATCAAATGAGGTTCACATTGTAACACAAGGTTTACTTCAGTTAAGGTGACACAAACACTTCCACAGCTTTAGCGTTTAAACCTTTCCACAGCCAAGAATAAAAGACTTTAAAAACAAAACGGCTGCCCATATATACTCAGTCAGTCCTCTTCAGAACTATCAAGGTCATCAAAAACAAGAAATCTGAGCAACTGTCACAGCTAAGAAGAGCCCAAGGAGACATAACAACTAAATGCAATGAGGTATCCTGGATGAGATCTTAGACGAGAGATATTACGTAAAACCTAAGTTCATTTGTATTTAAGTTCATGGACTTACGTCAACAACAATACTGATTCATTAATTATAACAAATGTTTTGTACTAACAACGCAGGATGTTCATATGATGGGAAACTAAGTGAGGAAGTATATGGGAATGTGACTATCTTAATTCTGTAAATCTAAAGCAGTTTTTGGAGTTCCCATTGTGGCACAGTGGGTTAAGGACCTGAGGGCAGTGGCTTGGGTCACAGAAGAGGAGCATGTCCAATTAGTTTTAACTGTAACTCCTATAGTTCTAACTATAAGGCATTAGCCAGTTTTCAGTTTTACGTATCTTCTTGTATAAAAGAGTATTTTAAGGAGTTCCCATCATGGCTCAGTGGTTAACGAATGCAACTAGGAACCATGAGGTTGTGGATTCGATCCCTGGCCTTGCTCAATGGGTTAAGGATCCAGTGTTGCCGTGAACTGTGGTGTAGGTCGCAGACATGGCTTGGATCCCGCATTGCTGTGGCTGTGCTGTAGGCCGGCAGCTACAGCTCTTATTAGACCCCTAGCCTGGGAACCTCCAGATGCCGAGGGGGCGGCCCTAGATAAGGCAAAAATACAAAAATAAATAAATAAATAAAAGAATATTTTAAGTTCTGAATATTAAATATTCAGGAAGGCAAAACATTGTTTTTATGGATTATCTACTAGCAAATGAAAATATACCAGTAAAAAAGAGATATGCAGGACTCAGAGGGTGGCTCAGAAAGTTAAGGATCCTGTGTTGTCACTGCTGTGGCACGGGTTTGATTCTTGGCCTGGTAACAGCCACGTGCGGGCACGGCCAAAAAAAAGAGACATGCCATGGTATTTACGGAGTTCCCGTTGTGGCGCAGCAGAAACGAATCCGACTAGGAACCATGAGGTGGCAGGTTTTATCCTTGGCCTTGCTCAGCAGGTCAAAGATCCTGTGTTGCCAAGAGCTGTGGTGTAGGTCGCAGACGTGACTTGGATCGGGTGTTGCTGTGGCTGTGGCGTAGGCTGGTGGCTACGACTCAGATTAGATCCCTAGCATGGGAACCTCCACATGCCGTGGGTGTGGCCCTAAAAAGGCAAAAAGACCCAGAAAGAAAGAGGAAGAGAGAGAGAGAGAGAGAAAGAAAGAAAGAAAGAGAGAAAGGAGACATGCCATGGTATTTACTTATTAAGCATTAGTTACAGTAAGTTCCTCTTTCACCACTTTTAATAAAGCTTGGAAAAAATAATCTGTATTTACAGGGTCTCTAAATGACTTAAACATATATGAAAATATAAAATGGTCTTCCCATTGACACCACTTCCCAAACCTCAAAGAAACAGTTTCCTTCCAGACCCCTCTATAGAAACAAGCTAAGTACCATCTGGTTTATAAGCACTAAGAGCCAGGGAATAACTAGATCACACATATTCAACAAAGTCACTGGAGTGATTCATAAAGATTTCCAGCATATCTCAAAAGTCTTCCCAGGCTTATAATGGAAGCAGCCTTTTAAAATTCACCAAGAGGAGTTCCCGCCGTGGCTCAGTGGTCAACGAATCCGACTAGGAACCTTGCGATTGCGGGTTCGATCCCTGGTCTTGCTCAGTGGGTTAAGGATCCAGCGTTGCCCGTGAGCTGTGGTGTAGGTTGCAGACGCGACTCGGATGCGTGTTGCTGTGGCTGTGGCGAAGGCCGGCGGCTACAGTTCCTGTTAGACCCCTAGCCTGGGAACCTCCATATGCCCTGAGTGCAGCCCTAGATAAGGCAAAAAGACAAAATAAATAAATAAATAAATATTTAAAAAAAAATAAAATTCACCAAGAAGGATCTTAAGAAAGTAAGTCCCTAGAACAAATCACCTTCCACTTAAATGGGCTGACAACGTGATGGTCAATCATAAAAATTAACAGCAAAGCATTAATTTTTTTTTCTTTTTGCCTTTTCTAGGGCCACATCTGCGGCATATGGAGGTTCCCAGGCTAGGGGTCCAATCGGAGCTGTAGCCACCGGCCTACACCAGAGCCACAGCAACACGGGATCCAAGCCGCGTCTGTAACCTACACCACAGCTCATGGCAACGCTGGATCCTTAACCCACTGAGCGAGGCCAGGGATCGAACCCACAAGCTCATGGTTCCTAGTCGGATTCGTTAACCACTGAGCCATGACGGGAACTCCACAAAGCATTATTTATTTCAGGTCATTTCTGACATTTTATGGTCACTAAATGAACCCAGAAGAAACCTAAGATCCTTCTCTCCTATACCAATTACAACTAGTGCAAATGTTATTTCAATACGCCCACACTAAGCCATATTATTATCAAGTAGCTATACTTCCACAGTGTCTCCCTCAAGGAATTTATTTAATAAGTAGTTTTGATTGTTTTCTTCATACCTAGGATCCCAATGAGGAAAAGACAATTTCTGGCAGAAAAGTCAGACTGCCAAAGTTAAGGAAAGAATACATACTTCAGAAAAGCTCTAAAGATGATTCATCGGGGAAAGGGGTTTAGGAAGGAGGTTGGACTCTGCACCCTCAACCTTCACTCAGCAACACCCAAAACTACCTGGGCACCAAAGGCAGGGGAAGTTAAACATCCCACACCCTAACTTTAAGGCCTCAATAAACCTGTAAACACACGCTCTACCTTTAGTACTTTACAACGTGGTCACTCTTGGAGACTGAAAATCAGGGTCAGGAAAGGGACAGTGGTGACACAAAAATCAGTCTAAGCCTCAGAAAAGATACTAAAGGATTACAAAATTGTTTTGCTTGATGTTCTACCCAAAGACACACTTGCAGCTGCACTTAAAAAAAAAAAAAAGAAGAAGAAACGTAGGAGATTCTCTTGTGGTGCAATGGGTTAAGGGTCCAGTGTTGCCACAGCTGTGACTCCTCTGGTCACAACTGCAGTGCGGATTTGATCCCAGGACTAGGAACTTCCACACGCTATGGGCACAACAAAAAAAAAAAAAAAAAGGGAGAGAGATAGAGAAAGAAATAGAAATACTAAGCCATACACTTCACTAAAACCAAATATTTAACAGCTCTTCAGCCCTGCTGCAATTAAGATACATTAACTGTCAGTCTAGCAATGAAAGTAGAAATCACTTTAGAACATGTATGATCCCTAACAGACATAATTTGAAATAATAAGCATGACCTGAACTGGATTTGCTAGGAAGCTGTTGTTTATCCCATGGCCAACTGTCTAATATTTACACAAGAGCAACCTACTAGTCTATTCAGGATACTATAATTCTTTTTTTTTTTTTTTGTCTTTTTGCGTTTTCTAGGGCCGCACCCGCAGCATATGGAGGTTCCCAGGCGAGGGGTCTAACAGGAGCTGTAGCTGCCAGCCTTCGCCACAGCCACAGCAACACAGGATTCGAGCCGCGTCTACACCACAGCTCACGGCAACGCTGGATCCTTAACCCACTGAGCAAGGCCAGGGATCGAACCCACAACCTCATGGTTCCTAGTCGGATTTGTTAACCGCTGAGCCACAACATGAACTCCTAGTATACTATAATTCTAACATGCTTCAAGGCCAGAACACATCTCCTGTGTGAAAGAGACCAAGCATGGACTAATACATAGGGAAGTTCAATTTAGGATGGTAGATAAATAAATCTTATGTCTAAAAATCTTAAATTTATCTTATATCTCAGTGTCATTGTTGTAGATGGCGCTACCTTATTTCTTTCATGTTTACTGCCACATTTAATAATCAATTTGATGTCAAAGATAAGACCCACTTTAACCTAAAATACGAGGAAGTTATAGCCTGATAAACTGGCCCTCATTTGAATGGCAGCCTGGTATCAAATAGGACACATAAAATCTCTTTTATTATCTGCTTTTCTAGATTTTTTTTTTTTTAGGGCCGCACCCGCAGCATATGAAGGTTCTCAGGCTAGGGGTCTAATCAGAGCTACAGCTGCCGGCCTACACCACAGACACAGCAACACCAGATCCAAGCCGCATCTGCAACCTACACCACAGCTCACGGCAATGCCAGATCATTAATCCACTGAGCAAGACCAAGGATCGAACCCGCATCTTCATGACTCCTAATCGGATTTGTTAATCACTGTGCCACGATGGGAACTCCCCAAAATATAAGCTCCAAGGTTGAGATTTTTGTCACTTTTTTTTAGCCATGGCTGCGGGTGTGTGGAAGTACCTGGGCCAGGGATCAAACCCAAGCCACAGCTGTAACCAGAGCCACAGCGGAGATAAAACCCGCTCCTTAACCTGCTAAGCCACCATGGAACTCCTCTAGATTTTAAATAGAGGATTTTACAGCTGTGTATAGAGTTGAGACTTAAGAAAATCATCACCAAGAAGTCACGTAAGTCTGAAATACAGACTCAACAAATCTGCTCTTTTCTCTCTCCTTGGCTTCCGAGCACACTTCCTGCAGCTTCCGACTAGACCTTTAGTTGCTGCTTCTGGGGATGGTATGATCCTCATTCTCATGCTATACTCCTATTTCCTCCTAGCCTTGCCCTAACCCAAAGCCTTCCCTGACACCCCAGGCAGCCTCCTTTCCCCATACTAAGTCCAAACCACAGCATCTTCAACCACTCTACATACAATTTCCACCACATACACACATCATACTATATAATCTAGTTGCAGATCTTTCTCACCAGTAGACTATGCATTCATTCCTTTAAGTCAAAGTTAACCTTACTGCAGAACCTTACTACAATTCCTGGCCACTTACTGATCTATCAATTAACGTACTGAATTGAATGCATAACCAACACCCAAGGACCCAATTCATTTCTTCATTCACCAAGGCTGACAAAAAGAATTTCCCAGTTTCCTGCAGTAAAGCAGAGAATTTCTATTAAATCAAAATCAAGAGACAGAAAACTTCTTTGTATTAACAGCTGCCTAAACCTCATCAGGAATTATCTAAACCAGTAGTTCTCATTAGCTGAGCTTTTGCGTGGCCAGAGGAGCTTCTTTCAACTCTTCCAAGAAAAGTTTGCACAGCAAACGAAACTACAAACAAAACAAAAAACCAACACACAGAATGGGAGAAAATATCTGCAAATGAAGCGACTGACAATGGATTAATCTCCAAAATATACAAACTCTTCCTGCAGCTCAATATCAAAAAACAACCCAATCAAAAAACGGGCAGATCTAAACAGACATTTATCCAAAAAGTACAGATAGCAAAAAACAAACAGGCATTCCCATCATGGCTCAGTGGTTAGCAAGGCCGACTAGCATCCATGAGGACTCCCTGGCTTCACTCAATAGGTTAAGGATCCAGCGCTGCCATGCGCTGTGGTGTAGGTCACAGACACAGCTAGGATCCCACATGGCTGTGGCTGTGGCACAGGCCGGTGGCTACAGCTCTGACTAGACCCCTAGCCTGGGAACCTCCAAATACCACGGGTGCGACCCTAAAAAAAAAAAAAGACCAAAAAAAAAAAAAAAAAACCAACCAACCAAAAAACAAAACAACACATTAAAAGATGCTCACCATTACTAATTACTAGAGAAATGCAAATCAAAATTATGATGAGGGAGTTCCCGTTGTGGCTCAGTGACCTATGAACCCACTTAGTATCCATGAGGATGTGGGTTTGATTCCTGGCCTCGCTCTGTGGGTTAAGGATCCAGTGTTGCCATGAGTTGTGGTGTAAGGTTGCAGATGTGGCAAGGATCCCACATTGCTGTGGCTGTGGCACAGGCTGGCAGCTGCAGCTCAATTCCACCCCTAGAGCCTGTGAACTTCCATATGCTACAGGTGCAGCCCTAAAAAGCAAAAAAGAAAAAGAAAAAATACTTGAGAGATACCACCATACACTACCCAGAAGGGCCACCATCAGAGATCCCTTCATGGCACAGCGTTTAACAAATCCGACTAGGAACCAGGACGCTGAGGGTTCGATCCCTGGCCTTGCTCAGTGGGTTAACGATCCAGCGTTGCCATGAGCTGTGGCATAGGTTGCATGCACAGCTCGGATTTGGTATTGCTGTGGCTGTGCTGTAGTCCAGCAGCTGTAGCTCCAATTCAACCCCTAGCCTGGGAGCCTCCAGAAAAGACAAAAAAAAAAAAAGGAAGGCCCATCATCATCAAGAAGTGTACAAACATGAGTTCCCATCATGGCTCAGCAGTTAACGTACCCTACTAGATCCATGAGGACACAGGCTCGATCCCTGGCCTTGCTCAGTGGGTTAAGGATCCAGCGTTGCCATGAGCTGTGGTGTAGACTGCAGAACACTGGTGGTGGGAATGTAAATCGGTTCAGCCACTATGGAAGACAGTATGGAGATTCCTCAAAAAACTGAAAATAGAACTACCACATGATCCAGCAATCCCACTCCTGGGCATATATCCAGAGAAAACCATGACTCGAAAAGATACAAGCATCCCAATGTTCACTGCAGCACAATTTACAATGGCCAAGACATGGAAGCAACCTAAATGTCCATGGACAAATGAACAGACAAAGAAGATGCAATATGTATATACAATGGAATATTATCAGCCATAAAAAGAGTGAAATAATGCTATTTACCAGCAACATGGACAGACCTAGAGATTATTATACTAAGTGAAGTCAGACAGTGAAGAGCAAACATGGTATCACTTATATGTGGAGTATTAAAAAAAATAGGATACGAATGAACTTAAGTCACCAAACAAAAACAGACTCAGACTTTTTAAAATGTATAATTATCAAAGGGGACAGGTGGGGGAGGGAGGGGTGGACTAGGGGTTTGGGCTTGGCATATGCACACATAGGTATATGGAATGACTGGCCAACAGCTACCTGCTGTGCAACACAGGGAACTCTACCCAATATTCTGTGATAATCTATGTGGCAAAAAATCTAAAAGAGAAAAAATAAATTTTAAAAATAAAGCTGAGTTTGGAGTTCCCATTGTGGTTCAGTGGTTAACGAAACTGACTAGGAACCATGAGGTTGTGGGTTCAATCCCCGACCATGCTCAGTGGGTTAAGGATCCGGCGTTGCCGTGAGCTGTGGTGTAGGTTGCAAAAGCGGCTCGGGTCTCGCGTTGCTGTGGCTGTGGCGGAGGCCAGCAGCTACAGCTCCTGTTAGACCCCTAGCCTGGGAACCTCCATATGCCACGGGGGTGTGGCCCTAAAATGACAAAAGACAATAAATAAATAAATAAATAAAGCTGAGTGGTCACTGAAATTGATAAGCCAGAGTTTCCACACAGCGAGACAACCAATCAACAGTACATGGAATGGCTAAGCTTATATATATTGATAAACTAAAAAATGAGAGCATACAGTTCATTTAATTTTTATTTAAAATTTTATAGACAACTGTAACAGACAAAAAAATGATACTTGTACTTTGGTATCATCTATGTGCAGCTTTCTATTTGTGACTTCCCTGCAGTGCACTAGGATGGCCAGCAGGAAGCAAAGGAAGAGCACGCTCTCCTTCCGACAAAGCCCAGCTAATTTCTGCGATCTACAAAAGCCACTGGCCACTACATATTAGTGGGAAGAACACTGAATTTAGAAGTAATAAGCCAGTTTGGAATTACCCAATCTGACCTTCAAAAACTGTGTCACCTGAGACAAGTCACTTCTCTCAACACAGCTTCCTTATCTGTACAACTGTCCACCTCAGTTACAAGAACTAAGTTAACGAAAAGCGGTTTTTGCTGAACCTATTGCTAAAAAAGGGTAGCATACTGGAGTAGAAAGTGTAAGCAAAAAGAATAAAATTGAGGGCGTGGAGAAAAGGGAACCCTCCCCTGCACTGTTCATGGCAATGTAAACTGGTGCAACCACTGTAGAGAACAGTGCGGAGGTTCCTTAAAAAAAAACAAACAAACATAAAAAAAGAACTACCATATGATCTACCAATCCCATTCCTGGGCATATATTTGGAAAAGATGATAACTGTAATCTAAAAGATACATGAACCCCAGTGTTTACTGTAGCACTATTTACAGTAGCCAAACATGGAAGCATCCCAAGTGCCCATCAACAAATGACTGGTTTAATATGTAGTATATAAAATTAAGTGAGCCATAAGAAAAGAATGAAATACTGCCACCTGCAGCAATGTGGACAGACTTAGAGAATATTATACTAGGTGAAGTCAGACAGAGACAAATATTATATCATTTACATGTGGAATCTAAAAAATAATACAAACTAAACTAGATACAAAACATATTCACAGACATAGAAAACAAATTTATGTTTACCAACGGAGGATGGGATGGTGGGGGAAGGATAATTTAAGAGTATGGGTTAACAGAGAGTTCCCTGGTGGCTCAGCTGGTTAAGGATCTGGCACTGTCACTGATGTGGCTTGGGTCACTACTGTGGCAAGGGTTCAGTTCCTGGCCTGGGAAATAGATAGAGCATGCTGTGGGAACAGCCAAAAACAAAAACAAAAAACCCTCAATGAGTTCTTGTTGTGGCCCAGCAGAAACGAAACCTACTAGCATCCATGAGGATGCAGGTTCAATCCCTGGCTTCACTCAGTGGGTTAAAAGATCTGATGTTGCTGTGAGCTGTAGTGCAGGTCGCAGACTTGGCTCAGATCTGGCATTGCTGTGGTTGTGGTGTAGGCCAGCTCCAATTAGACCCCTAGCCTGGGAACCTCCATATGCCATGAGTGCAGCCCTAAAAACACACACAAAAAAAACAAGGATTTACTGTGTCACAAAGGGAACAATATTTAATACCTTGTATAATGGAAAAGTATACAAATACCTATAATGGAAAATCATCTGAAAAAAAATATATGTAATTTGAACTACTTTGCTGTACACCTGAAACAACAGTAAATCAACTGTACCTCAATTAAAAAAAAAATAGGGAGTTCCTGTTGTGGCTCAGTGGTTAACAAATCCGACTGGGAACCATGAGGTTGTGGGTTCCATCCCTGGCCTTGCTCAGTGGGTTAAGGATCCAGCGTTGCCGTGAGCTGTGGTGTAGGTTGCAGACGCGGCTCGGATCCCGCGTTGCTGTGGCTGTGGTGTAGGCCAGCAGCTACAGCTCCTGTTAGACCCCTAGCCTGGGAACCTCCATATGCCACAGGTGCAGCCCTAGATAAGGCCCCCCCCCAAAAAAAAACAAAGTTTCTACTGGGGTGCAATGGATTAAGCATCTGACACTGTCTCTGCAGGTTTGATCCCTGGCCTGGCAAAGTGGGTTAAAGGATCCAGCATTGCTGCAGCTGCAGTGCAGGTCACAGTTGCAGCTCAAATTTAATCCCTGGCCCAGGAACTTTCATAGGCTGCGAAATGCAGCCAAAAAAAAAAAAAAAAACAAAGGGTACGATTCAGTTGTTCCCTAATTGGCTCAGTGGGTTAGGGATCTGGTGTCGCCACTGCTGTGGCTCTGGTTATAGCTATGGTGCAGGTTCCATCCCTGGCCTGTGAACTTCCACATGCTGCAGCCAAAAGGAACACTAAGATTCATAATTTTCTATCCATGGGCTCATGTAAGTAACCCCAATATAAGAGGGAATGGTTAACGGTTAAGTGTACTGTGTGGGCTCAAATCAGGCCCCTTCACTTAGCAGCTAAGTGACCTTGAGCAAGTCTACGTACCTCTTTAGGCCTCATCAGGCAAAGTAGGGCCAGAATTACCCTCATTTTATAAGGCAGGTTAATGAAACGAAACTCAGAAAACAGTCATGACCCTCAAGACTGGAAGTTCAAGGATAGCATATAAATAATGGAACACATACCAGAGCCAAAGGTTTGGATTCCTATTCCTTGATCTTTCCATGAAATCCCTATTCTCTGCAAGTTTTCACTTCCTAATTAGTGAATATCAACCTCCAAAAAACATCATCTTGGATCCTAAATCAAATTTTAACCCCCTCTCAAAAAACCTTGATGAGCAATTATCTATTACATAACTCAAAAATAATATTTTACACACTAAATATGGGAAAAGGCCACAAAGTTATTAGCAGTGGGAGAAAAAAGTGGTTGTAGGGAGGATCCCAGAAGAATGGGCTGCCACCAAGTACAATTTTTTCAAAACCCCAAACCCACACCCTACACAAATCCTTGAAGCCAGCCTTTCACTGGAAAATCTGGTGGCTGTTCTCAATTTGTCCAAAATGCATCATAACATTGGATAAGAGCCTCTCTGAGGGAAGAAAAGGCTTGGGATATTTGGAATTTTATGAAATGGAGGTTATATTCCAAAAATTCTTTATAGACCTCCTTCATCTCCACGCCCTCACCCCCCTCCCACAGATAAAAAGATACCAGAGTCCAAATTCTACGAGATCCTTGCTCACTCCGTCCAAGTTAAGCCTGGCAAGGATGAGGCATTCTCATCTGGTTTAAGTACCACCAAATGATGAGTTGATACAACCCCCCAGAAAATTGGGAGGATCTTGCCTTAAAGACCCTGTAATTATGTAGTTTTGATGGGATTTGTTCTTTGTCTCTGGTGTTAAGAGTGTGGAACAGACAGCCATGTTCAGGTACCTGTGCCTCACAGGAACACAAGCTGAATAAAAGCTCCACCCAAATGCTGAAAACACACTCAGGTTTGAACTTAGTCCTCTAACACTACAATTTGGTCAAGCTATGAAGTGGCAAGAATTAATGCACGAATGCACTAAAATCTGCCTGGAGCTACACAAGGAAAAAGCTAAGAAAAGACAACTCGGTCTAGCTACATGCCAAAGTACTCAACGTTTAAAGGTTCTAAGAAAAAAAAAAAAAAAGTTTGGAGTTCCCATCATGGCGCAGAGGAAACAAATCCAACTAGGAACCATGAGGTTGCAGGTTTGATCCCTGGTCTCACTCAGTGGGTTATGGTTCCAGTGTTCCCATGAGCTGTGGTGTAGGTCGCAGATGCAGCTCGGATCTGGCACTGCCATGGCTGTGGCTGGCAGTTGTCACTGCAATTCGACTCCTAGCCTGGGAACCGCCAATAAGCCATACGTGTGGCCCTAAAAAGCAAAAAACAAAACAAAACAAATAATTCTAAAACTTGGTAAAATACATCACTGGATTGGGGGGGCAGCATATGGAATTTCTGCCAGCATATGGAAGCCCCCAGACCAGGAATCAAATCTGAGCCGCAGCAGCAACCTAAGCCACAGCTGCGGCAACGCCAGACCCTCAACGCACTGCAGCAGGCAGAGGAATGAACCAGCACCTCAGCAGTGACCAGAGCTGCTGCGCAGACAATGCCAGATCCTTAACCGGCTATGCCACAGCAGGAACTCCTGGACAGTGTTTTAACACACCGAAAAAGTAGTGCTAAGTGAATTACTTGATTCAAGACAAAAAAAAAAAAAGCCACACTTGTAGAAACACAATATATACAGCTCCCCCTAAGAAGCAATGTTATTAAGTCCCATAACAGAAGGTCTATATTTGAACAAAGAAAGGGAGCGCAGATTTGTATGATTATATATAGGAGTTTTGATTAGCTTTATTTTATTTATTTATTTTTTTAATTTTGGCTACTTGTTAGTAAAATACAACTGGGCTCTGGCCTGAGGACCAATATAAGCATTTTCCCTGCCACCTGTTCTACTGTTCTCATTTTACAAGTAATTTATTAAAGACTCAATCTACTAACCCTCCTGTCAGGGAAGAATTGGGATTATTTAAGTTATTTTAGGTAAAATATAATGCTCTCCATTTGCAGGGCCTCCACAGTATCATAGCCATCCCATACCAGGGGAAATAAACATAATTTTAAACACTTCTTAACATAAAGCTCACCAAATACAAACGCCTGCCTGTATACACTCACTACACATATATGCACTGGATATTTCTTGATATAATTTTTTACAGCTCTACTCCCCCCAAATTTATTCATCCAGATATAGAAACCAACAGAAGAATTACACTCCGTATATTCTCGGGTTTTTTGTTTGTTTGCTTGTTTTTTTAGGGCCATCCCTGCAACATATGGACATTCCCAGGTGAGGGGTCAAATCGGAGCTGCAGCTGCCAGCCTACATCACAGTCACAGCAATGTGGGATCCTAGCCACGTCTGCGACCTACACCATCTCTCACTGCAATTCTGGATCCTTAACCCACCAAGAGAGACCACAGATCAAATCTGCATCCTCATGGATACTAGCTGGGTCTGCTACCACCGAGCCACAACAGGAACTCCCGTATGTTCTAGTTTTGACACCAGACTTTTGACTTTTCAAGTTTCACTTTTAAAAATCCCTTCACTGTAGGGCGAATGAGGGATATCTATTTGGCACTAGCCCTTGTTTCTCTAAATCTGTCTCCAGACCCTTCTTAGCAGTGAGCAAATAAAGCTTTGGGATTTAAGTTCCTTGCAATCTATCAATTAATTAATCTGGATAACAGCCCTAGGTCACTGTCAGATCTCCTTATAGCAGATGTGAAGGCATACATTGGGAAAAAATGACTTTGTCCAAGGTCATGATGGAGTTAAGATTCAAGATTCTGCTCACTTATTTTTAAAACTCTAGAAATACAGACTCCTTTTACATAATAGAAGAAATAAAAATCCACATACACACTCCTTGATAAAGATTATTTTTATTCCTGCAAAATAGTTAAATTTTACATGTGCTGTAAGATAACAGATTTCCAAGTGAAATGGAATCAAGTTCAAAACAACCATTTGTTATGTGATCTTTTGCACAGTGATGTTTAATGTAGTTTCCAAAAAATTAAGTTATTATTTTTGGGAGGTGAGCTCTTGGATTTTAAAGAAGCTACTGCAAGAAAATATTTTTCTTTCTTTTTTTTCTTTTCTTCCTTATCTAGGGCCACACCCCACGGCGTATGGAGGTTCCCAGGCTAGGGGTCTAACAGGAGCTGTAGCCGCCGGCCTACACCACAGCCACAGCAACGCGGGATCCAAGCCATGTCTGCAACCTACACCACAGCTCACGGCAACGCTGGATCCTTAACCCACTGAGCAAGGCCAGGGATCGAACCCGCAACCTCAGGGTTCCTAGTCGGATTCGTTAACCACCAAGCCACGACGGGAACTCCCAGAAAATATTTTTCAATGGCCTTCCTTTTAAATTTGCTCCTTTTGAACATTTGATGCCACCTGAATGTTAATTAGCAATTCTGCTGAAATAGGAACTGCATCATGGAGGCTGGAAGTCAAACCACCATCTTCCCAGAAAGTGAACCTAATAACATCCTGACCAGCAACTCATCAGACGCTTTGACTCTCATTTCCTTCAAACTCCTTTTCCAGAAGGGACTTCATTCCAACTGACTCCCAGCTCGGTTCCGCTGAGGTGAAGTCTGTCAGACAGGAAGATGGGCCAGGGGCAGGAAAGAATGACGTGGCACCACCTACCACCCCACACCTCTGTGTCCAGGAGCTTGGCCTGAAGGTGGTCAGGTTTCTCCACAGGTTCCAACAATGAATAACAAAGCAACAGAGCCACTGAAAAAAACTGAAACTATAATCCCCATTCTGATCAGGCAAAGTGACCATCTCTCACTAAAGGCTAGAAACCTCACTCCTAATTGCCCAAATCTCACTTTTACTGAATGACAAAAGCTAAACCACCAAGCTGTTCTCTACAACTGTGGTCACCAGTTCACTCTCAATCCCAATACTGCTACTCTGCTTTCTGCTCATTTACACCCAGGAAAATAGGTTAAAGAGGCGATATTTTCTCTATGCTTCTGTGTATGCTTCCATTATTTTCATAATAAAAATTTTCATTTACATCCTAGAGAGCGGAACAAAGCAACTGCTCCATAGCCCAGAAAGAAAATTTAAGTGATTAAAAAATAAAATAAGGCAGTTCCCGTCGTGGCTCAGTGGTTAACGAGTCCGACTAGGAACCATGAGGTTGCGGGTTGGATCCCTGGCCTCGCTCAGTGGGTTAAGGATCCGGCGTTGCCGTGAGCTGTGGTGTAGGTTGCAGACACGGCTCAGATCCCACATTACTGTGGCTCTGGTGTAGGCTGGCAGCTATAGCTCCGAACAGACCCCTAGCCTGAGAACCTCCACATGCCGCAGGTGTGCCCCTAGAAAAGGCAAAAAGACAAAAAATAAAATAGATGAACAGATGGGATGACTCTAGGCTATGTCTAGAGGTGTATGGCAATGATGCTTTAAGAGAAATGGAATACAATTAAAAATATGAATATTAAAAAATGAGGACAAGAATGCATTTAGTAAAATGCCACATCTTTGTTCTGAGCATCCTTTAATTTTGGAACAGAAATGTCCAATTGTCCTGAGGTGACTTCTCCTCACTAGTCTTCATTAACTTGGGGATTGGGAAAGCAAAGTCACCATAGAATTCATCTGACAGTTAATGACACAAAGACTATTTTTTAGAATTTTTGGAGGTGTACAAAAATAATATCTCACTTTCCTCTTTAATCCTGTGGCTAGGGCACAGCAGTTAACAAGTACTGAAGAAAAACTTGTTAAGCTGCACACAATTCTTATGTCTAAATCAAGTTTCTCACAGCTCATTTTAAAATCCAGTTACTAGTTTCTCAAACTTTAAATGATCTAGAGTAAACGAGAGTGGCCCAGAGATATGGCTTTGCAAAGTATCACTCCACGGACTCACTCACCCAGCAGGGACTCATCACTGTGCTCCCAGTGACTCCTCCTTAAGGGACCCAAACTGAGAAATTTCAGAAGGAAAGTAGAGCCAGCCCTTCGGTTGCCAACATTTATTTCACCTAATCAATTTTATTTTTTATTTTCCTTGAAGCTGCAATGATCTTCTGCACTTAAAACAGGTATAGCAACATAATCTCTTGAGAATATTTAATTCCTTGGAAAGGAAAAATCACACCACAGCAGCACAATGCAAGGGCTGCATAATGAGGAAAGCAAGGTCTTTCTAGGTTACCGGTTTTTAAACACACAGACAGCCTGAGCAAGAGGTACACATGCAGGCTTCCTGGAACCTAAATCCAGGAACCTAATTAATTAATTAGCACTTTCATTTTGGGGCATGAGCTCTCCCTCTATCCTTTTCTACAGCCAAGCTTTAATGTGGTCCAATTATGACAGCGTGAGGTTGCAAAGCCTACAAAGATCTCATTTACAGCACATCAACCAGATTTTTTTAAGTCAAATAGTTTATAATGACATTTTTTGCCTGGCAGAATTCTATCTGCCTACATTAAAGTATCCTAAATTAAATAAATTAACAAGTTTACTACTGATCTATCAATCAGAAAGAAAACTAAGTACCTTAGAGACTAAAAAATGAAACAATAACCAACTCGACCCCTCAGCCTTAATTCAGAACATTTATTAACACTTCTCAAAAGCAATTCTCTATTCATTTTGTTCTTTAAAAAGGTTTATACTGCATGGTTAAAAAACCAACCCTATAACCACACTAAGGGAAACTTTTCCAATGGCAGTGAGGATGTGGATCTTTAGCTGCCTCAGCAATGTGGAATACTGCTCACATTCCACTCCAAGAATCTAATCAATTTGTTGATTAGTTAGTTCACTAAGAATTACAGTGAAATGGATGTCTGTGGCTCCTAGTGTGACCAATTTACCACAGGCAAAGTCAAATTTAGCTAAATACCCATTCAAAGACCACAACAAATGAAGCCTGTTTTTAAGGCAAACACGTTCAAAACTAAAACTGTAGGACTTAACACAGCCTCCTACAAAGTGAGAAATAAAGTTTTTCTTTTGACCAGGATAATCCTAAATTTGTCTTAAAAAGTAGTTACAAACTGGGTACAGGGTTTTTTTGGGGGGTGAAGAAAATGTTCTTACATTGATTGTGGTGATGATGGTTGTAAAACTCCGTGAAAAACTACTAAATTGCACACTTTAAATTGTATAGTGTATGAATGATATCTCAATAAAGCTGTTTTGGGTTTTGGGTTTTTTCCCCCGCACTTGCAGCATATGGAAGTTCCCTGACTAGGGATCAAACCCTGGCCACCTCCAGAGCAACCTAAGCCACTGCAGTGGATCCTTAAACCACTGTGCCACAGTGGGAACTGCAAGCAGTTATTTTTTAAAAGTAATTACAGGAGTTCCTATTGTGGCACAGCAGAAACAAATCCAACTAGTATCCATGAGAATGTGGGTTTGATTCCTGACCTCGCTAAGTGGGTCAGGGATCCAGTGTTGCTGTGAGGTTGCAGATGCAGCTTGGAACTCATGTTGCTATGACTGTGGTATAGGCCAGCAGCTGTAGCTCCGATCTGACCCCTAGCCTAGGAACTTCCATATGCCTCAGGTGCGGCCTTAAAAAAAATTTTTTTTTAAAGAGGTAATTATAAATTCTTCCTTGGTTTAAGGATCTTTCTAATGATAAGCTTTTTCTCCAGATGATAAAGATTTAAGGTGGCAAGTAATCACAACTAGAGAAAAACTTCCTGACACCCAAGAAAATGGGAAAAACAGAAAAGATTAGGCCAAAGTCAAGCAAACCTAACAGAGGGAGAATGTAAGGTCATCATTAACACCTCCACCATACAAAGAAATGTTCCTAAGGGTGGAACCAACACGCTCACTCAAAGATGCTGACTGTTACTAAAACATTTAAAAGTTTCACACTTTGGCTATAAAGCCTAATGACCACTGTAAGTCAAAGTTGAAAAATGTGTCCTACTGTGCCAATCTGGGATTTGACTTAACCCCCTGACTTCTGGACATCACCAGAGAGGAAATTTGTGGAATATGCCCATTTATGGCCAAATGTTCTACGTTTGAGGGCAACAAAGAAGGTTATTGAAAACATCAAATATATACCAATCAAACTTGGGAGACGAAGAAAAGTATTTACTGAGCAGCCAACTATTTTTTGCCTAAAATTAATCATATCCAAATACCACAAAGTGACATGGAAAATACAATTTGTCCTTAAAAAGAAATCTATGTACATCAAAGATGATTTGAAAATTTGCATTTTAAAGGTAACAAAACCAGAAGATTAACTGTAAATTTAAAAAGAAAAAAGCCCAGGAAACAAACCTAGTTCTCCTACACACTCGATGTAACTTGAAAAAAGATTTACCTCCCTCTTTAAACTCATAACTCAGCATCTGAGTACATCTTCCTGATTTATTACCTTTTATCACATATTTTCACAAAGAAATCTCTGTAAACCTCAAGTTTTCAGTAGCAAGTTCAGAACCATCACTGGGAAGCAGCTATAAACTGAGGCTATGTAACTACCATTAATTAAAGATACAAAGGTAAGGAAAAACGGAAATAGAGATGCTTCATAATTCTTTCTCTTACTTCCAAGAAATAAAATGCCAAGAGACTGTCCCCATTTTTAATACAGCCACTTCTATTCCAAAAACTTAGTGGTCATAAATCATCTAAAAATATAGGCAAGATATAGCTACTGCCATTGAAAATATTTCCTATCTCTTGTTTTTTTTCGTTGTTGTTGCTTTATTTCAACTATATGAAACCACTTGTTCAGTTAGTTTTCTATAACAAAACAGTTTCTAAAACAAAGACTGTTTATCTCTCTATCTCTTAAGAATCCTTTGTTCCAACAAGACCCTTCTTCAAGAGCAACAACTTCTGGAAAGATTTCCCTTTTTGTGGTTATATCAACAATAAATACTCCCAAACTCTTTCCAATTGGCAAAGGAGTTTGTTAAACAAAGGAGGAAGCAAGCCTCCTCCACACAAAGGCGGTCTCCAAAACAGAGCACTGGTTAGGTCTGTGGATTATTTATTTGCGCCTCTTTAATACTCTTCCTCGGGCTGTAGTATGTACTTCTCTCAATACAAAATGGTGGCCATCATGTCTCTCTGACACTCAGAATGGGAAAAGGCAGCAAGATCACACATTTTGTCATGCTTACCATCAATATCCCAGCCAAGAGAGGAAATGAGCAGCCAAACCTCTCCAGAGCAACACAACATTTGGGGGAAAGAGCCCTGCAAAAGGCATGGGATAAGAAAGTAGAGAAAGCCCTGGTACACCACAATACCAACATGGACGACAACTCACTCCCAGGAACCTGACTGCACACATTTGGGGCACCGAAAACTCACTAAGGTTGCCTAGTTTCTGCATAAAACCCCGCTGATGCAAATGTAGAATATCCATAGTCACCATTCCTAACCTATGACTCAATTGCTCAGTTGCTACACGTACATAACCTATTCTTGCAGAACTAAAACCTTGGCTCCAATCCCCGGTACAACTTCTGCAGGCCTCTTTGCACTCGGAGCCGAAATGCACTTCCCTTAAGCCACAACAATCAACCCTGTCCACTTCTTGAAGTGCATCTTTTTGCAACACTGCCCTATACTCGCTGGCCAGTTATCTCCGGAGACATGTACCTAATCTCCGTTTTCAAACTAGTCCAAGAAAACCTCAAGTGTGGGGTCCGCGTTTCAATTTGGGGGGAGGAGAAGGGAGTTGGGACCAGGAAGACTCCTCGAAACAGATCTCAGAGCGGAGCGGCTGCGTACTGAACCCCGCAACTCTAACGTCACTACAAAGAGCAAAGCCGGGGAAAGAAAGGGGCGGGGGGTCTCCCTCCGCGCGGCGGGGGCGGGGTATGCAGAAGGCTATCAAACTGCAGAAAAGCAGTTAAACCTCCGTCCAACGGCCCCGATCTGTCCAACCGCCGCTAGGCCGCCTCGGCCCCCCGGGTCCGAAAGGTGGGCACAGCCCGAGGGGCCGGGAACGCCGGCTCGGCGCGGGGGATGGCGCGGCGAGGGGGCAGGCCGCGCTGCCCCGCGGACGTTGCAGCCGTTGGGGGCCGTTTCCGAAACGCCCACCCTCACGCCCACCCGGGCTGGGGGCCGCGCGGGGGCCTCAGCTCCAGGAGGCGACACTGCCCGCCCGGGCCGCCTTCCGGGCTGCGGCCGGGCCGGGCGGGGGTCGGCGAGCCCCCGGGCCCCACGCTCACGCCCCCTCGGCACGTCCGCTCGGCCCGGCCCGCGGTTCCTCCCGCCCAGCGCCGCCGCCCCGCCTCGCCCCGGGCCCGGGGGGCCCGCCGGGGGTCCGGGCCGGGGCGGGGGGCTGGGCCCGGAGGGTGGGGCGCCAGGTGAGGCCTCCCGGGCCGCCGCCGCCTCCACACAAAGGACCAGGGGCTCCGCCGCCATATTGAAAACTTTGCTCCTCGCGACAACTCGCGGGGCGCGCACCCCGCACCCCTCGGCGCCCCGCCCCCGCCGCCCCGCAGCCCCAGGGCCTCCGCGCCCGGCCGTCCGCCCCCTGCCGCCCCGCGGGCTCCGGGCGCACGGCCGCAATTCCCGTGCCGCCGCCGCCGCCGCCGCCGCCTCTCCCTCCGGATCCGAACCCCGACCCGACCGCCCCGGCCGCCGCCCCCGCGCCCCGCGCCGAGGCCCCGCCGCCCCGCCGGACGCGAGCCCCGCTCGAGACTCACCGGCGGCGGCCGCACCTTGCAGATCCCGGTCTGCTCGGCTATGGGCCGGATCTTGTGGATGAAGGCGAAGGGGTCGGCGAACTCCTCCCAGCTGGGCTCGAAGACCGGGCACTCGGGCGGCGGCAGGAACTCGCCCAGCGGGCCGGGGCCACCGAGGGCCGGCGCGGGGCGCGGGCCGGGGGCCTCCATCCTCGCGGCGCGGCGGACGCGGCCTGGCGACGGTGCTTGGCCTTCCTCCTCCTCCTCAGACTCGGATCCGGCTCCTCAGACTCTGACTCCGACTCGGACTCGGAACGACGCCGCCGCGCAGCGCCAGCCACGCCGTGCGCCTCCGCCGCCACGGCGAGGAAAAGGAGTCCCACCCCACCCCCACCCCCACCCCCCCACCCGGCGCCGAGCGCCCGCCTCCGGGTCGGGCGGGGCGGCCTCCAGGGGCCGAGCTCGTCCTCGCAACCCAGCTCAGCCAGCATCCACTGACCACTGACTACGTGCCAGAATCCCTTCTCTCCGTCGCGAAGTTACGGGTCTGGGGGAGAGGCCGGCCGGCGGGTGGACCCTCTGTCCCTCCCGGTCCCGCCCCCTGGGAGGCGCCCTGGTGGAAGTACTGGAACACTGGGTTAGACCCCAAGAGGTGCGCGGCGTTTCGGGGTCGGAGGAGGCTTTTCCAGGTAGCGTGGACAGACTCAACGTGGAAACAGGCTGTAGGTGAGGAAACAACTGTTCGGAGAATAATGAGCTAACACCCTGAGCATTTCATCTCCTGGGTCCTGTGCCACGTGCTTCCATGATTAATTTTTAATATACACGACAACACTATGAGGCAGGTACTCGGTTATTCTTACAGATAAGGATAGCGAGGCACAGGTTGATGAAGCAATTTGCCCAAATTCCTTAGGCTAACAAGTGATGGAGACCCCAATTAGTGGAAAGTGGGGTGTTGAGGGAAGAACGGTCCCCGAGCAGCAGGACAGCAAGGCTGGATGTGAGAAGAGCAGACGACTTGAAATAATCCGGAGAAATGATGGGGCCTAAATCAAGGCAGTGGTGCTATTCGTTGGGAGGAAGGGATCCAATGAAGGTCATAAAAGTTACAAGCCGGGCACGCACGATTCAGGTGTGAGGGCACATGCCTGAGCTGACGTCCCGCGAGAACAAGCAGTAAGTCCAGGGAGGGAGATCAAGCGTTTGTTCCCTCGTGGACAGGTTGAGCGGGAGCTGTCTGGTGCAGCTGGAGATACTCAACAGGCTGAGCGGGTAAGTCAGAAGGGAAGAGATCGGAGCTGGAGGAGTAAATGCGCCAGTGATCA
>PVHT021183595.1:425904-479053 GCA_004024745.2 Catagonus wagneri
ACCCGAAAAACAAAAAACTTTTATGCAAAAAGCAGGAAAACCCAAGGAAGGACTGTTAGCCAGTGCCTCTTTGTTAGGTAGGTGTCAACAGAGTCCTAGCCTTGCTTTCAGATTCACCTGGAGAAAAAAAGTGCCTTATCCTTGAGGATTCTTGGACTGAAAGGCTGGAAGGGGAGAAGCCTGCTTGGTAAACTCTTAAGTAAACCCAGAGATGCTTGCCGCCCCCCCCCCCGCAAGAATTCAGAGATCTTTGGAGAAGGTAGTCCTTTCCTAGCTGTCTAGGGTTTGGGAACATAACTAAGCCACTGCTGTGGAGATTTACGCCAAGAGGTGGCTAGCATCCTATCAGAGAAAAAGTCATCAGTGTAAGATGGATATGAGGTAGCAAGTTATGTGTTAATGTTAGAACCTAAGTGGGAAGTGCAAAGGAATCTGCTGCAGAAATTCTTTCGACTTTGCTAAATATTTGAAAATTTTTTGTAATAAAAGGTTGGGGAGAAAAATCCTCGTTGTTGCCCTTTGCCATGGGGGTCTGCGCTCTAGAGGGTCTCCCTGGAGTTGATTTCCTGTCATGTGCTCTTTCCTGGAAGCGCAGTGATGACTAGATTCACACTTAAAATCTTCTCTCTCAAGCCAGGTAGGCATAACTTTGAGAAAAACTCCAGACACGTAAGGATTAAGACCGAGATGCAGGACATAGAGCGTACGGATGACTCTCGTGTCCCCAGCTGCGCCCTGGGACGCCCTCAGCCCCCGCCCGTGGGACGCCCCCTCCCGCGTCCCCCACTTCCGGTAGCGACGCCGGCCAGGGGATTTCGTGCCTCCCAGACCAGGCAGCGGCTATCGGCTCCCCACGACGCGCCGTGATGCTGAGGGAGGGGCGGCCGCCGGACTGCTAGGGGGCAGAGGACCGGCTCCAGGAGGGGACGCTCCAGCCGCGGGGACGCGGAGGCGCTCCCGGCTCTTTATGATGCGTGTTTACATGCGCGGAGGGATCCGGCCAGCTGACAGCCGTGCCGCGCCGGCCCTACTTTTTTTAAAGAGCCCTACCACGGGCGCTGATTGGTCAGCCAGCGGCAGCGCTGGTTAGTCAACTGCGGGCGCTGATTGGTCGACCGGAGCGGCGCTCGGGGGCGGGGCGCACGCCTCATTGTCTGCTCCGCTAAGGAGGGGAGCTCCAGGGCCCCGGCTGCGCTCCGCGGCTGGAGCTGCCGGGCTTGGGACTGTGAGCTGCGAGGCCGGGCGGGCTGGGGTCCCTCCCGGGCCGGGGCCGGCGCGTTGTAGCCCCGGCGGCCGGAGCGGAACCTAGCCCTGTCGGGTGCCACGTCTCCAGGAACCTTCCTCACCCGGGACGACACCCCGCCCCGCCCGGCTCTGTCCCTAGCCGCCGCCTTTATGCGGCTCCAGTGCCTCACACAGGTCCCGGGGGTCTCTATCCTCTTCCCGCTTGTTTAGCCCCCAGGCTTCCCTCCCAGCCTGCCCGACCCTACCCGGCCCGCGCCCTCGGCTCTGCAGCCTGCACCACGGCCCGGCCACCGGGTGATGGGGCGCCCCCGCATTCCTTCCAGGCGCCGCGCTGCAGGCTCGCAAACCCAGGGGCGACCTGGCCCCGCGCCACCCACCAGACGGGCTCTGGGACCGGGGAGGCCCGCTCCCCAGCTGCCGCGGAGGGGGCGGCCCGCGCGGCACGTAGCGCACGTGGAGGGCTGCGCCCGCCGCAGCCTTCCGGGGCGCGTGGGCTGGGCGGTGCGCCTCCCCTCCGCCCAGTCGCGGGACTCCGCGCCGCCTCGCTCAGTGTCCCCACACCATCCGTCCCTTCTCAATCCTATCGGACTTCCTCTCTCCTTTTCCCTTAGTTTTTCCGGCGCACAGGCCTTTCCTCAGCCTCTTCACAACGCACCTCAGCCGCCCTCCAGTTCACTGCCGTCATCTTTCCCTCCACTTTGGGGGCCCTGGAATGTTTGGTGTCAGATGTCCCGCGTAGAAAGCCACAGACCTTGACTCCTCAGGATGAGCTGCCGCCTTGGCAGCCTCGGTGTTTTACTTTATTTGTTCTATGCACTCCGAGCACTACTGCTAATGGGTTAGTGGTTCATTACCGCTCTCTAACTGTACCTTTAACTCGGCATTGTTTTTTCTATTGCCGTCGCTGCCCTCTTCCCTAAGCAGGCCTCTCCGCCGCCTCCGGGCTGCCTCCGGGTTGTAAACCACCAGAGGGAAGGCATCGAGGTCTCCAGCCCCAGGCCAGGTGCATGGTAGCCGCCCCACACCTTTGTTGAAGCGGGAGTTGGGAGGAGGGATGGCTTGAGTATCTGTAGCTCCATCTGGTCGAGGACGGAGCTTTAGATCGGACAAGGAGAAGAATCTGGCTGCCCGGTGGGGGTAGAAAAAGATCTCACAACAGGAGTTCCCATTGTGGCGCAGCGGAAACAAATCTGACCATGAGGTTGCGTGTTCGATCCCTGGCCTCGCTCGGTGGGTTAAGAATATGGCGTTGCCGTGAGCCGCGGTGTAGGTCGCAGACACGGCTCTGATCCCATGTGGCTGTGGCACAGGCCGGCAGCTGCAGCTCTGATTCTACCCCGAGCGTGGGAACCTCCATATGCCGCAGGTGTGGCCCTAAAAGGCAAAAAAAAAAAAATCTCACCACAGTGTGCGGGGGTGGGGTGGGATCCCACCAGTGGGAAGAGACCCTGTCATTCACCAGCTCGCTGCCCTGCTCATCCGCTGGACCCAGCAGCTCCTTTGGACCTCTGTGCTGCCTGTTCTGCTCCGCCCCCAGCTATGGGGGCTGCCTTTGCAGATCAGCTCCCACCAGGGCAAGGGTCTCATCTCTGGGCTTCTGTCCCTGGGAAGCGGGGTCTGGGTCCCTGGGGAGACATCTGGTAATTAAATGCCTCTTCCTCCTCCTCACCTCTTCCTCTCCTGTCCCAAGACCCCTTCTCTGCTGACTCAGCCCAGAGGGATCCGGGGCTCAGGACTTGGGCTTACCTGGGTGTGTGAGGCTTCTCCCCAGGGAGCCTCCACCCCACAAGGCAGCCCCACCCCACCAGGCAGCCAGCAACAGTACCCACGCCGGCTTCAGGGTGTTTCCTCCCATTCAGGTTGGGCTGCTTGAGAGGCTCTGGACTCTGCTGAGAACAGCTGAGAGGCAGAGAGAACACAAGTCCCTGCTTACCCTGCAGCCGCCACCATTACCCCTGAAGAACGGCTCAGGCCTGAGAACCTCTCTCAGCACGCTCTGTGCCTCCGATGGTTGGAATGTTTGGAATCTCTGCATCCGGGACAAAAGTCTTCCAACAGGAATAGAACGGTTTCTATGCTAACTAGAGCACTCCCAAGTGTGCCATGCTCATTTGAAATTCATGGTTCAGCCAAGCCACGTTGAGTGTCCAGCACAGGGTCTGACACAGAACGCTAAGGCAGTTAATTCCTTTTCTTACTAAGCCCCCACCCGTTTTTACTTTTGTTTGTTTGTTTGTTTTTGTCTTTTTGCCTTATTTGGGCTGCACCCGCAGCATATGGAGTTTCCCAGGCTAGAGGTCTAACAGGAGCTGTAACTGGCAGCCTTCGCCACAGCCACAGCAACGTGGGATCCGAGCCGCGTCTGCATCCTACACCACAGCTCACGGCAACGCCGGATCCTTAACCCACTGAGCAAAGCCAGGGATCGAACCCCCAACCCCCTAGTTGGATTCGCTAACCACTGAGCCACAACGGGAACTCCCCCAAGTTTTTACTTTTAGACTCCTTTTTTTTGTTTGTTTTCAGCTGTGGAAGTTCCTGGACCAGGGGACTGAATCGGAGCTGCAGCTGTGACCTATGCCACAGCTGCAGCAATGCAAGATCCTTTATTTATTTAGTTTTTTTTTTCTTTTGTCTTTTTGGGGTCTCACCCTTGGCATATGGAGGGTCCCAGGCTAGGGGTCAAATCGGAGCTGTAGCTGCCAGCCTGTACCACAGCCACAGCAACATGGGATCCAAGGCCCTTCTGCGACCTATACCACAGCTCACGGCAACACCAGATCCTTTAACCCACTGATCAAGGCTAAGGATCGAACCCAAAGCCTCATGGATACTAGTTGGATTCATTACTACTGAGCCACAGTGAGAACTGCTAAGCCGGATCCTTTAAGCCACTGCATCATGCCAAGCAAAAAAGTCAAGCCTCCACATCGACCCAAGCTGCTACAGGCAGGTTCTTAACCCACTGCACCACAGAGGGGACTCCTGTTTTTAGACACAGGAGTTTCCTGGTGGCCTAGTAGTTGGGGATCCTGCATTGTCACTGCTGTGGCTTGACTTCAGTCCCTGGCCCAGTAACTTCCACATGGACATGGGCACAGCCAAAGAATTTAAAAATTGTTTAAATAAATTAAATAAAAAGACTCTTGGAGTTCTCTTCATGGCTCAGCAGTTAACGATCCTAACCAGGATCCATGAGGACACAAGTTCAATCCTTGGCCTTGCCCAGTGGGTTAAGGATTCAGCCCTGTTGTGAACTGTGGTGTAGGTCTCAGATGCGGCTTGGATCCCGCCTTGCTGTGGCTGTGGTGTAGGCCGGTGGCTACAGTCGGATTCAGCCCCTAGCCTGGGGACTTCCATATGCCACAGGGGCGGCCCTAAAACAAAGGAAGGAACAAACAAACAAAAGACTCTTACATCACTGCCTAGCACTTTGAGAAACTTTCTGTATCCTGGCCTCTGATTTCCACTTCTCTGAGGGCTTTAGAGGAGGCAAACAACAGAAGAAGAGGGGAAAATAAATATATAAAAATTGGTTTCTGGTGGTAATGAACCTGTCCGATATCCATGAGGATGCAGGTTCGATCCCTGGTCTTGCTCAGGGGGTTAAGGATCCGGTGTTGCTGGGAGCTGTGGATGGAGCTTTGGGTGAAGGAGAAAAGAATAGCTTTATTGCTTTGCCAAGCAAAGGGTGACACAGAGAGTAGGACTGCTGATAAGGATCAGGGTGTGTGCAGGGCCTGTGTTCTTTCAGTTTGGCCTCAGGGGATCTGTTGATGAGCTTCTGTGGTTGAGGTTATCAAACCACGACCTCACAATACTTATTTCATTGAATAACACAATGGAATATTATTCAGCCACAAAAAAGAATGGAATAATACCATTTGCAGCAACATGGATGAAGCTAGATTATCATATTAAGTAAATCAGACAGAAAAATAAATGTGATGATACCATTTATATGTGGAATCTAATAAAAATGATACAGAAGAACTTATGTATAAAACAGAAACATGGAGTTCCTGTTGGGGCTCAGCGGGTTATGAACCCGACTGGTATCCATGAGGACGCTGGTTCAATCCCTGGCCTTGCTCAGTGGGTTAAGGATCCGGCCTTACCACAAGCTGCAGCATAGGTTGAAAATGCACCTCAGATCTGGCATTGCTGTGGCTGTGGCTGTGGTGTAAGCCGGCAGCTGCAGCTCCGATTTGACCCCTAGCCTGGGAACCATATGCCACAGGTGGGGCCCTAAAAAGAAAAAAAAAATGAGAAACAAACTCAGGTTTCAAAACCAATCTTACGGTTTCAGTAGCGGCAACTGTGAGGGGCAGGGGGGAGGAACTGGGAGGGTGAGAATGACACATACACACTCCTGCGTAAAATGAGGTAATTAACAAGAACCTACTGTAGTCATTCCCTTTGTGACACTGTGGAAACGAATCCGACTAGTATCCATGAGGATGCAAGTTCGATCTCAGGCCCTTGTCAGTGGGTCTGGGATCCTGCATTGCTGTGGCTGTGGTGTAGGCTGACAGCTGCCGCTCTGGTTGGACCCCTAGCCTGGCAACTTCCATGTGCCACAGGTGTGGCCACAAAAAGCAAAACAAAATTTTCTTTTAAAGAACCTACTGGATAGCATAGGGAAATCTATTCAATAGTTTGTAATAGCCTCTATGGGAAAAAAAGAATGGAGAAATAGATATATACATTTGTGTGTGTATATATATATGTGTGTATATCTGAGTCACTTTGCTACACACCTGAAGCTAATACAGCATTGTTAGTCAACTACACTCCAATTAAAAATAATAATAATAAAATGCTTCTGCAAAAGAGCTCAAAGACATTGTTACGTGTATCCGTGCCCAGGAACCTCACAGGGTTGCTGAATTTCGAGGACAGAGGTCAGGGCTGGAGATGAGATCAGCACTAGGAGTTACAAGTGTGTGTGCACACCGCATATATGAAACAATGTGTATGGATGCACACTCTACATGTGTGCACGTTCGAACACGTGCATACACGTATGCCTACACTTACATTCACACACACGTTCCTGTGTAATGTAGAGCACCTGAAGCCGTGGCACTGGGTCAGAGCCCTGGCACACTCAACATTTACTGAGTCAGGGAGAGAAGGAGCCGAGGAGAATCAGAGAAGGAATGGCCAGTGTGGGTCCCGCGTCAGGAAAGTGTCTGCAGGAGGAGACAGCAATCGGCCTTGCCCAAAACTGGTGGAGACAGATGAATTTGTAAGGACAGCACTGACAAGGCGTCTTGCTGTGGGCAGTTGCAGAGGCAGGGGCCAGAATTTGGAGAGAATGTGAATTCAGAAAGGGGTTTGCCCGTTGCTTTTTTACCATCAGAAGACCATAGCGCTCCTCTTTAATGCTTTTTTTTGGCCACACCCATGGCATGTGGAAGTTCCCAGGCCAGGGATCGAACCCAAGCCACAGCAGTGACCTGAGCCACAGCAATGATAACACCAGATCCTTAACCCTCTGCACCACAGGGAACTCCCAGAGCTTCTCTCTCTTTTTTTTTTTTTTTTTTTTTTGCCTCTTTGTCATTTTAGGACCACGCCCGAGGCATCTGGAGGTTCCCAGGCTAGGGGTCCAGTCGGAGCTGTAGCCGCCAGCCTAAGCCGCAGCCACAGCCACGCAGGAGAGCTCCTCTTTCTAGTGACAGAAATGGTCCCATAAAGAACAAAGAAGCGGACACATCACAGAAGACAAGGCGGGCAGTTGGCAGGGGTGATGAAGTTGGAAAGTGAGAGAATGAGAGCTGGGAGCAGAGGGAGGGAGAGACTGCAGAGGCTGCGACGCCAGGCAGTTCCCTGCTCCCCGGGGGAGCACCGCCCTCGGGCAAGTCCCGGACAGGGACAGGTGTGCCTGTGATGAGGGGGCAGGTGGCGAGGACACAGAGCCACATCACAGAGGGGGCTTAGCTCCAGGCTGGCCAGCCGCGGGATGGGGTGGGGGCGGGGCTCAGTTTGCTTGGCTTGGCCTCACCTGCCCCAGCCTGTCTATTCTTAGATGGCGAGACTGGCCCTCAGCGCCTCGCCTCCTCCTCTCTTCTCCTCTTTCAGGAGCATGTGGAACTCAGAGCGCTGATCAAGGGCACTGATCCCAGTGTGGCAGGTAAACCGCATTGTGGGGTGGGGATGGGGCAGAGGGGAACAGGGCTGCTCACTGGGGGTGAATTCCTCTGGCTATAGTTGTAAAGCCTCCGTGTGTGTATTTGTGTTCTAAAGAAAAGATGCCTATTTCTGTTACATATAGTGATTTGTATCGGAATCACCTAGATGACTAGAAGCCCTGGCTTAAGGAAATCAGGTAAGAAAAGTTTAAGCCTTCCTGCCAAAAATAAGTATTATTTTTGCAGCTCCTATCGAAAAGCTGAATTGCTGGAGGTTCCCATCGTGGTACAGGGGAAATGAATCCAACTAGGAATGAGGCTGTGGGTTCAATCCCTGGCCTTGCTCAGTAGGTTAAGGATCCGGTGTTGCCATGAGCTGTGGTGTAGGTTGCAGACGTGGCTCAGATCTGGCGTTACTGTGGCTGTGGTGTAGGCCGGCAGCTACAGCTCCTGTTAGACCCCTAGCCTGGGAACCTCCATATTCTGAGGGTGCAGCCCTATAAAAGCTAAATTGTTAACAGAGAGAAGCATGTTAACCTCCACCAAAATACTGAACTGGCAGGGACCCAGGAAAATGGGACAATTAAGGAATAGAATAGCCTCGGGAGCATAGAAATTACTACAGTTTAATTTGTGTACTGACTATGTGGAGAAAGAGTGGAGACAGGGGTTCCCATCGTGGTTCAGCAGTTAATGAACCCATCTAGTATCCATGAGGATGTGGGTTCGATCCCTGGCCTTGCTCAGTGGGTTAAGGATCTGGCATTGCCATGAGCTGTGGTGTAGGATGCAGACATGGCTCAGATCCTGCGTTTGCTGTGGCTGTGGCGAAGGCCGGCAGCTACAGCTCCGATTAGACTCCTAGCCTGGGAACCTCCTTATGCCATGGGTGTGGCTCTAGAAAAGACCAAAAAAAAAAAAAAGTTAACAGAATCACGTCCTAATAAAGGTCTGTGAACAAGATTAGGGATTGGACTAAATTAATGCTATCCTTTACAAAAAGCAAGAAAGGCACTAATTGCTTAGCACTTACCAACACTGCAGGTTCAGCTATTTTAATAAAGAGTTTGACTTTTGTTTTAAAGAGCGGGGTTGGGTGGTGCCATCTGTCTCTTAAGATAACTGGGCTGTCCCGAAGCCCCAGCAGACTAGCCCTCTGAGAAGGGAAAACTGAGGGAAGCGGGGTCCTGAGACAAACCTCTAAGAGAAGGCGGCCTTCCTGCTTCCAGCGGGAGTAAGGCTCCAGGCCCCCAGGGTCCCAGCACACACAGAAAGGCAGGCTTGGGAAGTACACTGGCAGCGGTACGAGGAAGGACAGGGCCCCGGGGCTGAGGCAGGGGAGAGGTGCCGCCCGCGGCCGGAGTGCCCCTGCTGTCACGCTGCCGTCTGCTTGCAGGAGCGGCCATGCGCTGTTCCATCAGGTTCTGCTGCATCACCTCGGTGGGTGTCGGGTTCCTGTGGCTCTTCCGCACGCTGAGAGCCCCCCAGGAGATTGAAGAGGACCAGAGCGTGATGGCCACTGATGCCCAAGTAGCGACCTTGCTGTCCCCGTGGGAGCTGGGGGCGGGGGGGGGGGGATTTTCGAAGGTGCCTGAACCTTTCACCAGAGAGCTGGAGGCTCCAAGGAGGGTGGCGGTACGGACCCGGCTGGACCCATCGGTCCACAAAGAAGCCACATCTCCCCCCGGATTTGTTAAGGCAAGGAGGAAAGCTGACACCTCCGCGTCCTGGTTACTCTGGCCAGTGGTCACCCCGGGAATGTTCTGGGTTCGCTCTGGTCAGTCGCCTGCTCCACGTCGTTTGCTGGAAAAGCTCGTGGGAAACCACTCAGAGCTAAAACCTCTTCTTTTTAATGAAAGGAGGACCCCATTGCCCCTCTGCCAATGCCCCAGGAAAACACTTACAGGAGAGAGAAGGACCTGGAACCACCCATAGACTGGCAGAACCTCACCTTCAAATATTTGGAAAAAATCCAGCAGAGGAGAAAGAGTGAGTTCAGGAAGGGGTGGGCTTCCCAGGAAAGCGTAAGATGACTCCGGCGGGGGTGGGGGGGCGCGAGGGGGCAGGCTGTGAACCCGGTTCATTCTCTCCCCACCGAGGCGTCTGTGCACTGGGAGTGGAAAAAAAGAGGGAAAGGATTAAGCAGTTGCCAGCGGGAAGGCGGAGTCACTGCGTTAGGGAACATTTGGGTCAGAAGGGGCCTTCGACCCGTGCTGTCCGATGCCCTGAGTTTTATGGCTCAGGAACTCAGCTCAGGGGTGATGCGGCTGCTCGAGGCCACGCAGTCGGTGGCAGAACTGAGGCAGAGACTTGGGTTTCCAGCCTCTAGCAGAAATGCCTTTTCTTTTTCTTTTTAGGGCCGCACCTGCAGCATATGGAAGTTTCTGGGCTAGGGGTGGAATCGCAGCCACAGCTGCCAGCCTGCGCCACAGCCACAGCAACGCCAGATGTGAGCTGCGTCTGCGAACTGTGCCACCGGATCCTTAACCCACTGAGAGAGGCCAGGGATCGAACCAAATCCTCCTGGATACTAGTCGAGTTCCGTAACCCACTGAGCCCGGAACTCCCAAAGAGCTATTATTTCCAGAGCGCTTAAACCGTGTGCCACAAATTCTGGCTCAAAAGACCCCTGGAGGAGTTCCCACTGTGGCACAGCAGGTGAAAGACCCAGGCTCGTCTGTGCAGTGGCTCGGGTGGATGCAGAGTCAAGGGTTCGATTCCTGCCCTGTGCAGCGGGTTAAAGATCCCGCGTCCCCGCAGCCATGGCGTAGGTTGAAGCCGCGGGTGGGATTCGATTGCTGCCTCCCAGCGTCGGTATGCACACTGGGCACCCGGTGACGTCGTTAAAATGCAGATTCCGGTGGGGGACCAAGGCCCGCACTTGGAGTAGCAAGGCTGTAAGCACCTCCTCTGTAGGTGGAACAGGCGAGGCAGGCCAGAGGGCGCCCCGGGCTCGCCAGCCTGGCACACTGACCGTGCCCTGCCTGCCCCCCCGCAGCCTGGCTCACGGTGGGGGTCTCCTCGGGGTCCTGGCTGGACCGCAGCAGCCTCTTGTCCACGCTGCTGTCCCTGTTCCGAGCCACCTCGAAGGCGGAGCAGCAGCACCTCACGGTGCTGGTCCACCTGGCAGACCCGGACCCCACCGAGCTCAGAGAGACGGTCTTCCAAATTTCGAGCCTCTTCAGCCCCCAGCTCCTGGCGGGGCGGCTGCTGCTGATCCACGCGCCGCCCGACGCCTACCCCAAGGCGGAGGGCATCCGGGGCCTGGCCCGGGCCCCCGACTTGTTCTCCAGGCAGAACGTGGACCACGCCTACCTCGTGAGCTTCGCCGCCGGGCTCTCGGAATACTTTCTGCTGCTGGACGACAACGCCTTCTGCGCCCCCAGCTTCGTCAGCCACATTCAGTGGAAGGTGGACACCGCGAAGTCCGACCCCTGGGTGCTCCTGGAGTTCTCCAACCTGGGCTTCCTGGGCAAGCTCTTACGCGACAGGGACCTCCCGGCCCTGGCCCACTTCCTCCTCCTCTTCTACAGGGAGAAGCCCCTCGACAGGCTCATCCCTCATTTCCGCACCCTCCGGGCCCAGAAGGACCCAGTGCTCTGCAGACCCCTCCTCTTCTACCAGAGGAGCTCCCACCAGGTGTCCAGCGCCAGCCGGCAGGCGTCCACTGCGCAGAGGAAGGGCCCCGGCGGCCCCCACAACCCCCCGGGAGCCGTTTTCACCGACATGAAGGTGTTTGACGCCCACTTCCCCTGGGAGGCCTACACGCTGGACGAGTCCTTCTTTTGGACCCACAGAGTCAGGGCAGGGAACCACCTGACCGTCATTCTGAACCAACCGGCCAACTTGAGACGTGTGCGGGTGCTGACCGGCACGGTCGTGGACGGGACCCACGTCCTGGAGAAGGGGCAGGTGGAGCTGGGCTACCAGCCCGAGGGGGTGCCCCAGCGCTGCGCCAGCTTCGCCGTGCTGGGCCGGCTCTGGGAAGGGCAGCTGGATCAGGAGGTACTGCCCAGGAGCACGGGCTACGACGTGAGCTGCGTGAGGCTGGTGGTCAACGCCGACCAGGCCGGCGGTCTCATAATCCGGCACATTTACCTCTGGGAGGAACGTGCGGGAGACGTAGAGGTGGCTTGGGATAAAGATAATTCATTGATTGTGAAACATTAAAGCTTGAAGGCATTTCGGTCTAGCCTGTCTGGGGGACGCAGGGGCGCCGCCAGGGGGTGAGGGGCAGAGGGAGGCGACACTGGCATTCTTCCAGCGCCACCACGTTAGACCCGTCCCTTCCTTTTTCTACCCAAACAGGTGACTCTGAGCGGATGTCCTTTCCAGGGTCGGATACGGCTTAGCCCAATCTGGGCAAGGCCGGGGTCACTCCTGGAACTTTTGTGTTCTTGGGGTGCTGAGATCCGCCCAAGCACAGGCTGTCCGCGTGTGTGCAAACACGCTCGTGTGTGTCCGCCCACAGTTAGAGGTGAGGGGTGAGTGTAACGGGAGGGGGAGTGGGGAAACCCTTGCGAGGCCGGAAACTGACATCATGAGAAGCCAGGGAGGGAGCCGTCGCTGGAAGTCAAGCTCTCTGAAGTTCTGGAATGTGGCAGCTGGACAGACGGCAATAAAACTGACCCCTTGACTCTGTCCTTTTAAGCGGTTCTGTGCTGCGGTCTCATTCTCTCCTTCCCTCGCAAACAAACTTGGGCATAAATAGTTTGTACATACAAATTCACTCAGCATCTGCGCCTTTCCTCCCTGCTTGTAACGATAGAAATGATCAGACCAAACCCCAGTGGCTTCTTTGTCAAATCTTACTCTCCTGAACGCTTGCAGCAACGCACACCCGAGTCCCGGTGTGCTTCTCCTGGACTCCGGGGTTTAGCCATCCTTCAGAGCTCCTGAATCCCCTACTGTGTGCCAGGGACCAAAAAAGCTCCCATTGGGGTTAAGAAGCACGGGGTCTTTGAGGAGTATAGACTTGTGCTAAAACTTGGTTGGGGGAGTTCCCACTGTGACAGATGAGTGGCGTCTTGGGAGGGCTGGGATGCAGGCTCCATCCCCAGCCCGCATGGTCAGTCCCCCTGCTTAAGGATCCCGTGTTGCCACAGCTTCGGCTTAGGTCACGACTGTGGCTTGGATCTGATCCCTGGCCCCGGAACTCCATACATCTTAGGGTGGCCAAAAAAGAAAAAAATACAATGAAACTCTATTGGGAACTTCGGAAAGGCCTTGGGGAAGATGAAGCATCTAAGCCTAGACCTGCCAGATAATTGGAGAAGGTAGCCAGGCGATGAGGAAAGAAGTCAGGGAGATTTTCCAGTAAAAGGAACGGCATGCAGAAAAGTGGGCCAGAGGTGAGAAGGGACACGGCTCATCTGGGAAAACAAACCCTTGAGTGGAGATGGAGGGCCGGCTGGGGGAGGGGCGGGCAGAGGACGAAGCCGCAGGATTAAGAAAGGACCAGCTTACAAAGGGTCACAGACAACTCGCTGCAGAAAGAGCAGTCTTTTCAACATGTGATGTTGGGGTTTCTGCCGTGGTTCAGTGGAAACGAATCTGATTAGTATCCGTGAGGACGCAGGTTTGATCCCCGGCCTCGCTCAGTGGGTTAAGGATCCGGCGTCGCCTTGAGCTGTGGTAGGTCTCAGATGCAGCTTGGATCTGGCCTTGCTGTGGCTCTGGTGGAGGCCGGCAGCTGTAGCTCCAACTGAACCCCTAGCCTGGGAACCTCCATATGACGTGGGTGCGGCCCTAAAAGGAAAAAAAAAGGTGATATCGAAATAGCTGAATAGGCACATGCAGAAGAGTGAAGTGTGACTCTTACCTCACATTATGTAAAATAGTGACCTCAGAATGGCTCATAGACCTAGATGTAAGATCTAAAACTATAAAACTCTTAAAAGAAAACTTAGGTGGAAATTGTTGTGACCTTGGATTAGGCAATAGATTATTAGATACAACACCAAGAGCACAAGTTGGTAGACTGGAGTTCCTTTCGTGGCTCAGTGGGTAATGAACCCAACTAGGATCCAGGAGGATGCAGTTTAGATCCCTGGCCTTGCTCAGTGGGTTAAGAATCCATTGTTGCCATGAGCTGTGGTGTAGGCCAGCAGCTATGGCTCTGATTGGACCCCTAGCCTGGGAACCTCCATATGCCGCAAGTGCGGCTCTAAAAAAAAAAAAAAGCAAAACAAAACAAACAAAAAAACAATCCTCAAACTCTTAGTTACCATATGACCCAGCAGTTCCACTCCTAGGTATACACATACTCAAGGAAATGAAAGCATACATCTGCACAAAGACTTACACGTGGCTGGCCATAACAGCCTTATAATCACCAAGATGTGGAAGCAATCCACATGTCCGTCAAGCAAAATACGGTGTACCTTATAATGAGATGCTGTTCAGCCGTAAAAGGGGATGGAACACTGATACACACTATAACTGCACACACCTTCAAGACACTGTGCTCCACGAAAGCAGCCGGTCACAGAAAGCCACTTCTGGTCTAGAGAGAGAGACGACTGAAATGCGGAATCAAGGGGGCAGAGAGGAGAGGAGAGAGTGACGGCGTCTGGAGTCATCAGGGGGGGCTTCACGGAGGAGGTGACAGGAAGGAAACAGGGTCCTCAGGCAGGAAAATGGAGGGGAGCATGAGTGTCAGGAGCCCGAGGTTTCTGTTTCTGTAACGAAGATGCACAAGCCTAGTAAGAACCCAGAAGCCAAAGCGTTGTCCTCAATGGCGTCGTCACTGTCTGGGACACAGTGGAGGGCAGGGAGAAATGAGTCAAGCTCCTACCAGCACGGCCCCTTGTCCCTCCCCCCCGGCCCCTCAGCCACCCCCAGGTCAGTCCCGGCTGCCCTCCTGCACCTGCCACTCCCTTTGTCGAAGGCAGCTGCTCTCTGTCCTCCTGAATTGCCGCTGTGTGTTGCTAGCTGGGGTCCTGGCCAGGCCGGCCGGGACACCCCTCACCAGGGGGCTGGGGGAGGGGCCTGCACGGCCCGGGCCTCGTGGGAGGTCCCTGCCTCCCACCTCCACAATTTTTTTTCTTTTGATTGAAGCTCTATATTTGTTGGGGCTATGACTGTCAGGTTGAGGAGCGTTTTTCTGAAAAGTGTAGACCGCCCCGGTCCTATCGCAAGCGTTCCTAGGGTCTAAGCTCTGAGCAGCACTTCTGAACCCAGGCTCAGGTTCTGTTTTTTTTTGTTTGTTTTGTTTTGTTCTGTTTTGTTTTTCTTTTTAGGGCTGCATCTGTGGCATATGGAGGTTCCCAGGCTGGGGGTCCAATCGGAGCTACAACTGCCAGCCTACACCACAGCCACAGCCACGCCAGATCTGAGCCGCATCTGCGACCTACATCACAGCTCAGGGCAACACCGGATCCTTAACCCACTGAGCGAGGCCAAGGATCGAACTTGTGTCCTCATGGATACTAGTCAGATTCCTTCCGCTGCTGGCTCAGGTTCTTTAATGCCAGAGCCTGGACCCTACCCTCGACCATCCACGAGAAGCCCTGGGATGGTTGTGAAACCCCCTGGTGACTCTGATGCCAGGCCAGCTAGGCGGGCGTGAGAGCCACAGCCCCTCTGTGTGGTCTTGAACCAGCAGCGTGATGTCCGCTGAGACCTTGTTACAAGTGCAGAGCCAACCCCCACACACACCTGCTGAGTCAGACACTCCGTGGGGTGGGGATGGGAGCAGCAGCCTGTGCGGACAAGCCCTCCAGGGGATTTCTGATCCAGGCTAAAGAACCCTCAGGGAGGCACCAGGCTTTAACACTGAGCAATCAAATGGGACATCTTATCTCAGATGGGAAACCGAGGGAGAGCTTCTCCCGGCTCCCATCAAGTCCTTGGCAGTGGGTGGCCTGTGGAGAGAGCCACACGCTGCACCCACCCTGGACATGGAGGTCATCTTCCATCAGGAGGCCGACTGAATTCCCCCCGTATTAGGTTGCTGGGCTTTGTCACAAAGTGCCACAAACTAGGTGGCCTACGACTGTGGAAATTCATGGACCATCCTGGGGGCTAGATTCCAAGACCAGGGCGTTGCCAGGGTTGTTTCCTCTGAAGCCCGCTCCTCCTATCTGCTAACTGTGGGTACTTAGCTCCATTTTTTTTTTTTTTTTTGGCCACTCCTGTGGCATGCGGAAGTTCCCAGGGGCCAAGGATCGAACCCACACCATAGCAGTCTTCACGTGACATTCTCCTTTGCACTTGTATGTGTCCACATTCCTCTTATATGAAGGCCAGTCGTTTTGGATTCGGGATCCACCCAGTCTGGTACGACCTCAAGCTAACGAATTACATCTACAGAGACCCTGTTTCCCATAAGGTCCCGTTCTGGAAGCCTAGGGTTGAAACTTCAACACGCGATTTGGCCAAAATTGGGGAGGGAGGGGCCCGGGACACAGCTCAACCCGCCACCCCCCCCACTGAAGCCGGGCCTTCCGCCTGGGTCCGCAGGGGCCTCCTGGCTTCTGTCTCACTCTCTGAAAGCTGCTGCTCTGAATGCAGTCTGACCACCTGCTGGAGGGAGGTCCTGGAGCCTTTCAGAGGCGGGGAGGCTTCCAGCCACCTTGGCAAAGACACCGCGTGTGAGTTAGGCCATCCTGGGTGGCCAGGCTAACTGCCGGGGGCTGGGCTGGGGTGGGTGGGGGGTGGGCAGGCCACAGAGTTGTGAGCAAACACCAGATTTGGCAGGCGGGGGAGGGTGTTTCCTGGAACAGGAGATAAGAGCCACAAGCCTCAGGCCCGGGCCTCCGCCTTAAGGCCTCGTCCCGTCTGTCGGGCGCCCTTCTGCCAGGGCCCAGCACCTGCCCATCACTCAGAAAACATCTGGGTCTCTCCGCTGACTGAGTGGCTCTGCGTTATGTGTAGTGAACGGCGCCCCTGACCTGCCTTCTAGAAGTCCTTGCCCTCAGGTCCTCAGAATGTGACTGTGTTCAAAATGGGACCTTTAAAGTGGTGACCAATATAAATAAGGTCATGTGGGGGCATCCTGGACGACAGGTGTCCTTCTAAGAAGAGAAAGTTAGGGCACAGGTACTGAGGGAAGACACAGGGAGGGGACAGCAAGCAAGGAAAAAGGCCTCGGGGGAAAGGATGTCCAGCTCCCAGAACCGCGGGCAAATTAGCTCCTGCGGTTTAAGGCTCCCAGCCTGTGGGCCACCGTTACAGCAGCCCGAGAAAACAATGCCATTTAGAGCTGAATTCGTCTCCAGCTCCAGGTGGGACCGTGTGGGACGGGGAAGAGAATCACAGGAGGCGTGGGGCAGACTCCGGCTCGTCCACCTGGCTCCCCCTGCGGCCCCACCCGGCCACGAAGGGCCCCCACCCAGCACTCCCGCCCCCAGCGCGCGGCCCGGCCCAAGCCGCACTCGCCCTAACCCTCTCCGGCGCTGCGCTTGGAATCTACCCACCCCAAAGTTAGCCCTCTTGCGGATGCCAGGCCATCCTTTAGGGCAAGGTTTCCCATCTCGGCACTATTGAAATCTTTGCTGTCAGGGCCTGGTCTCTACCGGCCACCTGCCAGAACAGCGCCCTCCAGTGTGACAGCCCCAAAACGTCTCACGACTTCACTGCAGGTGGGAGCCACTGCTTTAAGGACAGGTTCCCCCTTCCCAAGGGTTCCTTATGCAACTAGAATAATTCTTGGCACATTGTAGATGCTCAACAAATACTTGAAAAAGAAACACAAAACCGAGTCATTCAGCTCTGAACCCTTTTTTCTAGCTCCCTCTTCTTCCACCTCAAGTTTCAGCTACATACGAGTCCTAGGTCACCTGAGCATATACGTGCCCGCATTTTCCATGCCTTTCCCTGCACCCGTCTCTGCCGCAAAGCCCCTCTGCCTCCAGTACCTGGCTCCCAGAAGCACCCCCTCGGCTGGGTTGGGGCTCCCTGCGTCCTCTGAACACACTCTGCACATTTCTCATTCTAATTCGTCGGAGCTTTAAGGCAGAGGGAAGGGAGACAGAGCCAGTCGGGAGGCTCGTCGCCGCAGGTGGAGGACCAGGCACTGACCCACGTCACAGCTCTCCAGAGGGTGGGGACCGAGCCCCGGGGAGCCCTGCAATGGGAGAGACGGTGCAGCAGGAAGAACTTTCAAAAGCTTCACAAAGGAACAGTCAGACCCAGGATCCTGTCTGTTACCTCATACATGCAGAAACCTGTCCTCAGACGTCCAGCGGAAGAGAAATGCTTATCGGGGACCACTCAGATCTGAAGGCTCTGGTCTCTGGGTTCCTGCTGTGGTTCAGTGGGTTAGGAACCCGACTAGTATCCACAAGGAGGTGGGTCCGGTCCCTGGCCTCACTCAGTGGGTTAAGGATCTGGAGCTGCTATGAGCTGTGGTGTAGGTCGCAGATGCGGCTTGGGTCTGGTGTTGCTGTGGCTGTGGTGTGGGCTGGCAGGTGCAGCTCTGATTAGACCCATAGCCTGGGAACCTCCATATGCCACAGGTGCGGCCCTAAACAGATAAATAAATAAATAAATAAATAAATAAATAAATAAATAAATGAGTTCCATTCCTGGCTCAGAAGTTAATGAACCTGACTAGGCTCCATGAGAACTGGGTTCGATCCTTTGCCTCGCTCAATGGGTTAAGGATCTGGTGTTGCTGTGAGACATGGTGTAGGTGGCAGACGTGACTCCAATCATGTATTGCTGTGGCTGTGGCGTAGGCCAGCACCTACAGCTCCAATTCGACCCCTAGCCTGGGAACTTTCATATGCCTCACCTGCGGCTCTTAAAAAAAATAAAATAAATAAAGGCAGGCTCTGGTGGCAGCCACCCCGGGCACAGCTCAGGTGAGGAACCAGCTCAAAACCAGGTACCACGGCAGTCTTGGCCTTCCGCCCCATCCATGCTTTCTGGAATTTTCTGCTCAGCCGGTCTCACGGGCCAGATGCCCCAGGCCTCCAGGTGTGTCAATTCCTTCGAGTCTTCTGTCTGGGTCACCAGCAGGATAAGTCTCTACTCTGCACGAAGCCGACTTCCCACAGGGCTCTGGGCCACTGGGTCAGGTAACAAGGGACGGTGGTGGCACCTGAGGAAGTCACCTGGGTTCAGACTTGGCTGTGGCCAGGACCACAGTTCCATGGCTCCAGGCCGGACAGCGCTTCCTTTATGCGCCAGCACCAAGGAGAGCCCTCCTTACTGCTGCGAAGGTCCCTAGTTTCAGACCACAACGCCACGGTCACACTTGTGCTTTCCATCCTCACTGCACCAAGGAAAGGAACCTCCCTGGGGACCTGGGGACCGAGAGGCTTGGCTCTACGTGGAGCTTGGAGGTGGGGGTCCAGCCCAGCTTTAACAAAGATCCTCCCCGCTTAGTTCTAAGACACAAAGAACGGGAAGTGGGAAAGAGCACATGATAGACGGCTATTCCATTTTGGGGCCACGAGGGGGAAACGGTGGCAGTGACTTTGTCCAAGTGGTCCAGCTTGCTCCGCCCGCCTGTAAGCGATGCACCATCTGCTTCCTAACCACGGGGAGCAAGGCTCACAGACACTTCATGAATCATTTCAGGGGTCTGCAGCTAAAGGCCTCTTTTGGACACTGTGCCTTAATAAGCATCAGCTGGAGCCTGTAAGAGGATGGCCCGTGGCCCGCATCCACGTGGACTTGACTTCTACTGCCCTCTGCTGCCGAGAGCGGGGAGCACAGGGGCTGACTCCTCCCAGCCTTGAGGTTGAGACAGACTTTTCCTCGCTCGGGAACAGGGCTCCGTCAGACCTCTAGCCCCTCACCTTCCTTGAGGTGGCTGCTGCCTGAACACCTGTGCCGGTGTCTGCTCTCCCAGGATTTCAGGGCTGATCTCGGAAGGAAGGAGATGCCCTAGCCCACCGCTGGGGCACAAGCCCATGTCACAAGCGCACAGCACTTGCCGAATCAGCTGTGTCTGCGGGCCGTAGGGAAGCACAGAACGAGAGAGCCGAAAGCGGGGAGAGGCGGGCCTCAGCACCCCGGGCCTTGCTCCTGTCCTCGCCGTCTCAGGACACCGTGCCCCTTCTTCGTGGTCCTTCACCAGAGGGGCCGGGTCCTCAGGCCGCAGGGAGCTCCCCCGCCTCCCTGACCGTGCCCACACACCAGGGCATGGTGCCCGCCTGGCCAGCGTCCCCTTCTGTACCTAGTGCCATCCTGTGAGGACCGTGAAGACAAAGCAACGCGCTGACCACCACGGGGAAGGGGAAATTCAGAACGTGGAACATTCAAGATGCTGAGACGAGTCCCTTTGCAGTCACAGTTGAGAAAAGGGGTGACTGCTTTACATTAAAAGATTTTAGAGGCAAACAATACAACGCCTGCTCCTGGGTTATATCATGACTGAAAAACTGACGAGTGGCAGCCGGAAAGTCTGAATACTCATTAAGTATTATTTGGGGACATCTCCGTTAGTCACAAAAACAGATCTGTACGTTCCGTGATGGCTAAAAGTGAGTCTGAATGAGTCACTGCAGCAAAATAAACAGTGGACTCAGATGCTGAATCCAGCTAGTGGGTAAATGGGTGTTAACTGCACCAGTCTCACCACTTTCCTGCAGTTTAGAAAATTAATATTTTAAAAATATTAAACCTTGCAACAATCTCAAACTGGATGTAAACTTAACATACTTTTTTGGGGGTCTTTTTTAGAGCCACATCTGTGGCCTATGGAAGTTCCCAGGTTAGGGGCTGAGTCAGAGTGGCAGCCACCAGCCTACATCACAGCCACAGGAACACCACATCCAAGGTCTTTCGTTTTACTGGTTTTATCATCTTATCTCAGGCACAAGGGTACATTTTACAGTATTCAGGATACTGTATTAGCAAAACTGTTTACAAAAACAGTTTTTTTTTTTTTATGGCTCCAACCAAGGCAGATGGAAGTTCCTAGGAAGTTCCCAGGCCAGGGGTTAGATCCGAGCTGCAAGATCCTTTAACCTACTGCACCAGATCGAACCCAGACAACCACAGCCACCCAAACTGCTGCAGTCAGATTCCTAACCCACTGTGCTACAGCGGGAACTCCTATAGAAGCAATTTGAAAATCAGGATGATGACATTTTCCTCTAGAGAGGAACCACCACTTTGGGATCTTTTTTTTTTTTTTTTGGTAGGGCCACACCTGCAGCATATGGAAGATGGAAGTTTCCAGAATAGGGGTCGAATCAGAACTACAGTTGCCAGCCAGCACCACAGCCACGGTGACACGGGATCCGAGGCACATCTGCCACCTATACCACAACTCACAGCAATGCCGAATCCTTAACCCACTGTGGGAGGCTAGGGCTCGAACCCACATCCTCATGAATACTAGCAGGGTTCTTAACCCTCTGAGCCACAATGGAAAGTCTGGGATCACCTTAATCCAACGTCAAGGACTGAGATTTTGGAGCTGAGCTGCAGTCCCCCTAGAACCTTTCTTCTTCTGACTCTGCCTCACTTTGCTCCTGGCGCAAAGGACTGAGGGCCTCAACACACAAAGAGACAGTCACCAGGTCACACACTTTGACAGGCCCTGTCCCCTACTTTTTTTTCCTGTCTTTTGTCATTTTAGGGCTGCACCCACAGCATGTGGAGGTTCCCAGGCTAGGGGTCTAATTGGAACTACAGCTGCCAGCCTATGCCACAGCCATAGCAACACAGGATCCGAGCCGTGTCTACAACCTACACCACAGCTCACGGAAACGCCAGACCCTTAACCCACTGAGCGAGGCCAGGGATCGAACCTGCATCTTCATGGATCCTAGTCAGGTTCGTTAACTGCTGAGTCACGAAGGGAACTTCCTCAAATTATATATTCTTCCCAAAGACATGCAATAATCGAATTTCCACTGTTTAAATGCCTTTATTTCTTCCAAATCAAGCTGAAAAGGTAGAATAACTTGATAGTTTTGGCTACTGGAGCAACAAGGTTTGGCAAGTCTCAAAAAAGAAATCCGAATGACCAGTACATAAAAATTTCATTAGAAATCAGATAAACGCAAATGAGACACTCTTTTTTTTTGCCCCTGAAGCAGCAGCATATTCCCTGAACAGCAACAAACACCCAGTGTGAGGAGCTGTGGGCAGGAGGGCAGCCAGCACAGAGCCCTGAGGACGTGCACGCCCTGCAAGTCCACTTCTAAGGATGCGGCCAAGGAACGGGAATGGGGCGACAACTTCAACTCCACGGCTGCACGTTACAGCACGTGGCTTAGGAGAACCTGGAGACAGTCTAACAAGGGACTGTTTAAATAAACCGATGCACAGAAGCACGGTGGCTACAACAATGGTGTCACGATGTGAACTCAGTATTTTGTTAAATGGAAAAGGCAAATTATAAAAGAGTGATCCCATATTTGTTTCTAAAAACCCTACATGTTTGTTTACACAACACACATAGAAAAACACGGAGCAGAACATAAACCACATTACCGTCGGCAGTCTCTGGGTGGTGGGAATACGAATGATTAAAAACATTTTTAGACCCATGTTTGTAGCTATCTGCAATGAATGTACTATTTCTACGATTAAAAAAGGAATGAAAAGTACAAGTTGAACTGGGTTTTGGCTCGTGATATGAGAGCCACAAGCACCAGGAGGCATCTGCTTGGTTTTGCTCCTTCTGGCCCGAGTGGATCCTCTCAGGTTTCCTGCGAATGTCAAAATCACGGACACCTGACCGTGTCTGGAAAGAGTCCCCTCCTTTTCTAGCAGAGCTCGTGCAAAACCGTCCCCAAGGCCCACACTTAAGCTGGGGAGCCCTTCAAGTGCTGAGGAAAGAGGAGGGAGGAAACACCCAGAAAACAGGTGCGTTGGAAGGTCTGCGCGGTATCTGTTTAGTCCTCATTTCTGTTCCGGGTCTCCTGCGCTTCCGAGGTGGGGATTGGTGGAGGGGGGGTGCCCCAAACCTGGCTGTAGGGATTCCTTCTGGGACGGTGGGCCATTTCAGCAGAGAACTGATGGACTGAGTATCGCGCTGAACACCACACTTAGGGCAACCTCACAGCCACAGACAGAGGCATCCGGATGGCAAGTCTGGATTCTGCGTTGGTCTAGAGATTCCACCTGAAGTAGACCCAGCGAGGACCAGGCCCCGGGGGTGCAGTAACGATGCACCACCAGTTAAGGACGTCTTTCCTAGGAGCAAAGCAGGAGTGATGTGTCCTCTTAAGACGAGCCCATAAACTCGGACGTAACGTGGCAAAGGCCTAGCCCGCTGCGTGCCACACCCCGACCAGCCATCCTGGGAAAATCTCCACGCTGAGTTCTCCTCGGGGTGGGTGATGGATGGCAATGAAACTCAGATTTTCAGCTTTCAGGCTGTAGGAGTGAGGACCTGGTATAAAGAGAAGCCACAGCGGCGTTCCCGTCGTGGCGCAGCGGACACGAATCTGACTAGTATCCATGAAGATGCAGTTTGATCCCTGGCCTCCCTCAGTGGGTCGGGATCTGGCGCTGCTGTGAGCTGTGGTGTAGGTCGCAGATGTGGCTGGGATCCCGATGCTGTGGCTGTGGTGTAGGCCGGCAGCTGTAACTCCTATTCAACCCCTAGCTTAGGAGCAATTTCCTTCCATATGCTGTGCGGGTGTGGCTCTCAAAAGCCAAAAGAAAAAAAAGGAAAAGAGAGAAGCCACATCCATACCTGAGGGGGAGAGGAACCCCAGCCCGCCTCATGATAAAAAGCCGCTGTCAGCCTAAGGTAGCGGCCCTTGAACGCGGTATTAGAGGTGTGTCCAAAGGACGCTTCTTCAGTGGTTTCAACCCTACAGTTTGTCAACGCTTTACTTTCAGAAATAAATGACTGGAGATAAGTTAGCCACACAGCACAGCCGTTCTCAGCTGCCTGTGCGCTTTCAACCATCAGCCCACGGGCACCGTCTGCCACGCCGTGGTGGCTAAAAGGCTGAACGCTGCTCTCCGAAGGCTGAAACAGGAGCCCCAGGCACGGCGGGAGAGGCTTGTGCAAGTGTCCTAACCCAGGGGGCATGTGCTGGCGCCCAGAGGAGGCGCGGTCACATGGCGACAGAGTCACACCGGGGGACAGGCCAGTCGCAGGGAGCAGCCTTTATAGCGGGGCGGGGCCAAGGCCCTGCCCTCAGTTACTCGTGGGAAACCCGTTCCAAGGCCACATAGAAACTGTTCTTGTCATCCAGGCAGTGCCAGCCGATGGGTCCGACCTCACAGTCTGCGCACACCAGAAACTTGACGTTGCCCACGTCCTTGGTGAAGCCCACGTTCTCGAAGATGAACATGTCGTCCACCAGCCAGTGCTCCTGCAGCAGGTCGCCCTCGGGACTGCTGCCCTCCGCCAGCGCCGTCTTCTTCTTCATGGACGGAAGGAAGAGCTGCCGTGGAGAGAACACAGCACAGCTGAGCTGGCGCCGCGCCTGCACCCCCCGGCCCTCGCCAGGCTTCTCCGAGGCGGCCAGTCCCTCTGCGCTCAGATCCTGAAGGCTGGCCTCTCCCGTGGAGTCCCTCAGGATGCATGCCCCCAGTGGATGGCCTGCACGAGCTCCCACACGGCCCCCCGGATTTTCCTGGGTTAAGTGCCGACGTGTAACTGACAGCACTGGACGAGCCGACACGTTCTGGCGCATGGATCCTACCTGGAGCCGAGCCTTCGCAGCAACCAAGACAAGGAGCACACGCCTCATCCTACCGGGGGGGGGGGGGGGGGGCGGGGAACGTTTCCACTTCGCTGTGTCGCCTGAGACTTCGTCTGAGAACGTCACAGAATAGGACAGCTCCTCCTCCTGTTACACTGCGTTCCAGCCACTCTTTCTGCCTAAGGGACTCCGTGATGCTGTTTTACCCTGAGTGAGAACGGGAGCTGGCAGAGGCAGCGATGGAGCAAGCACAGTTCAGGAGCCAGGCCACCTGAATTCCAGTCCCACGAGCAACTGTCTGTGGGCTGAAACTTGCAGAGACATATTTCTGGCCCATCCCCTACAGGTTAGGTACGAAATCACATCGTAACTAAAAGCAAGAGGAGCGAAACGTAAGGGGAGAAAGTCGAAGGCGACCTAAGCACTGGCTCTCAGGAAACGTCCAGCAGAGCAGCACCGACTCCCCAGCCCCATCCCCGCTCACGGTGCAAACGGCCGCTGTGCCGGCTCCTGTTAGGCTAGCGACTAAAGGGCAGTGGTGCTACTAACCGTTCACGGTAGAGGTCCCCTCTACTCGGTCCCCATCTGCACTGAAATCCTGCAAGTCAGGCCCACTTATGTGCACGTGTACATCTGTGCCACGATCTCAACAAAGCAGACGGCAGGTGCCAGGGTCACGCTCCAGACAGAACGTCGGGATACAGTGAGGCTTTCTGAGTAGACTACTGGGGGGAAATAAGAAATGCTGGGAGTTCCCGTCGTGGCTCAGCGCAAATGAATCTGACTAGCATCCAAGACAACACAGGTTCAATCCCTGGCCTTTCTCTCTGAGTTAAGGATCTGGCGTTGCCCTGAGCTCTGGTAAAGGCCGCAGACACAGTTCCAATGTGGTTTTGCTATGGCGCTGGCGTAGGCCAGCGGCTATAGCTCTGATTCGACCCCTAGCCTGGGAACCTCCATATGCCATGGGTGCGGCCCTAAAAAGACAAAAAAAAAAAAGTATTTTCTTTCTCTTTGTAAGCATACAGTCTCATTACAGAAAATTTGGCAAGCACGCTACACTACAAATGAGAAAGAAAAACTTACAATACAGAGTAAACTTCTGTTAACCTTTTTCATAATTTTCCTCCTTTAGTGAGTGATTGTTTTAAAACATGCCCACAAACTCTTTTTTTCTCTTTTCTTTCTTGGCCGCCCCACGGCATATGGAGTTCCCGGGGCCAGGTACCATATCAGAGCCATAGCTGCGACCTAAGTCGCACACGTGGCAATGCCAGATCCTTAGCCCACTGTGCCAGGCTGGGGATAGAACCTGCGTCCCAGCACTCCCAAATGCTGCTGATCCCATTGCGTCACAGCAGGAGCTCCTTCACAAATCCTTTGACAATCAAGATGTGGATGCAGTCTGTGACTCTTCTTTTGAGGCTGGTCAGGCTGAGTGCAAGTGACAGACTAGGTCAGAGGAAGCTAGGCCACTTTCATGGGTCTTTCTTGGAGCAGTTGCTCCGGGAGCCTCAGCTACTAAGAACCCGGTGGGAGAGACTGCCAAAGCCTGCTCCAGTCCACAGGTGCACGTGCCAGTGGAAAAGCTTTTGAGATGACCTCTGTCTGACTGCTGTCACGTGAAAGACCCAAATGAGAACTGCCTAGCTGTGGCTGAGTCCTGCGAACCCCCAAGTCTGTGAGTAAAATAAATATCTGTTAATGTTTTTTTGTTTGTTTTTGCTTTTTAGGGCTTCGCCCCTGCCATATGGAGGTTCCCAGGCTAGTGGTCTATTCAGCCACCGGCCTACACCATAGCCACAGCAACAAAGGATCTGAGCGAGCCGCGTCTGTGACCTACACCACAGCTCACGGCAACACCGGATCCTTAACCCACTGAGCAAGGCCAGGGATAGAACCTGCATCCTCATGAATCCTAGCTGGGTTCATTAACTGTTGAGCCACAAAGGGAACTCCAACGCTGGATCTTTAATCCTGCATCCTCATGTATACTAGTTGGGTTTGTAACCTGCTGAGCCACAATAGGAACTCCTGTTCTCCATTCTAAAATTCAAAAATGCCATATAAATGGAATGATACAGTGTGTAATCTTTCGGGATTTTTTTCACTCAGCACAATTCCTTGGAGAGTCATCCCAGATGTGGTCTCCATGAAATGGCTTTACTACAGTCATTTACCTGCAGAAGGACACTTGGGCTCTTTCCAGTTTTCAGCTATTACCAATAAAGGTCCTGTGAATATTCATGCACAGGTTTTTGTTGGGCCATGTTTTCATCTCCTTGGGGATAAAGGTCGGAAGTACACTTACTGGGTCCTATGTTAGGTGCTTAATCTGAGAGCAGACTCTTGGCTTGCTCTCATGTTCTCATCCAAACACTGCTCTATGCTATCGCCCTCCCTCAAGAGTTAAAAAAGCAACAACTCCCACTCTAATATCACCTCCCTTTCCCTTCCCTCAAGCTCTCTGATGAGGGTTTCTGTTCTCTGTGACTGTGATTTTCTCTGCCCCAGACTACAAGTGAGACTTCATGAAGGACAGAGTTCTGGGATCTGCAACATTTTATACGAGAAACCGTTCACAGGACAGCCCGTAGGGTGATGAACATGCTGATCCGCTCTGCCTGCACTAACCCTTAGATACGCTGACTGAGGACCTCATTTACTTAAATCCCAGCGTCTGTAGTTCTCCCTCATGCGCACAGTCCCGGTGCAGGGGGCGCGGGACGCTGGGCACAGGACATGGACACCGGATCTGTGCAGTGGCCTGAACAACTTCCAGTGATTCACCCGGCCAGCGGGCGGAGAGGGGTGGTGCGGGGCGAGCGTTCAGCGGGTTCCGGCCTCGCCCCAAGACGTCCCACGCCCCCAGGTCCTCGTGCCCACTATGCCCCACTCCGGGGTCCGCGGCAGCCATTCCCCGCGCCGGCGCCCACTCCTGACTTTGAGGAACTAACGCTCAGGCTCCGTTGGAAGCCAGGCTGCACCGCCCCGGCGTCGGGACCCCGCGGTAGGCAGGCGCGGCTCCGGGGCGCGAGTGTCCAGCGGTGCGTCCGGGTCCGGACCTAGCGAGGACCCGGTGTCTCCCCGCCCGCCTCCGCCCCGCGCCCCTCACCTGCCGACGGGAGAAGAGCGCCGTGCCCGGCTGTAGCACGCGGGAGCGGCAGCGCTGGCAAAGAACCGCCTTCCGGTTCCGGCCCTCGGCAGACACCAGCTCGCTCGGCGGCGTTACCGGCTCCATGACGGCCACCCCGGCCCTTGGCCGCGACGCGCAGGCGCGGTCTGGGGACAACCTCTCCACACTGCGCAGGCGCAATCTCAGCGGCGGCGCGGCAGCAAGCGCCGCTTCCGCGTCCTGGACGCCACTGCGCAGGCGCCGTGGTTCACCTCCGGACCCAGCGGCAAGGTGTGGGCGTGGCTTTGTGACAGGTGCCTCCTGGGACGTGACAGCCTCTGCCCAAGCTTGCCTCCGCCCTGGGCTTCCCTTATACTGAGTGAAGCCTCAGGTGTGCATTTAGTCTCTTGAACGACAGGGACAATCCGGGATCAGACCCACCTTAGCAAGTCTCAGCCGCAGTGGTTTCCACGGGGATGCGGCCCACCTTCTGGGGCGGAGAGGCTCCTGGAAGCTTTAGTTGCTGCTCTCTGTCCTGATCAAACTGTTTACTGCGTGGCACGACACGGTGTTGAAGCGCTATGGAAATCTTCCGAATCACCAGTTTCCTTATGGTGGTGTATTGCAACGAGGAGGGATTTAGGCATGGCCCTAAAGCCACTGCTCTGGGTCGTTACACTCTACTCTCATTCGCTCCCTTTAGTCGTGGGTTCTCTAGCGTACCGGTTGTAGTGCAGCAGGGTGGCCTTCCCGAAATGGCAGGGGAAGCAGGACATGAAGGGGAGCTAAGCCGACTAACGAATGTCTCATCTACCCACACACCACCCACGTCTGCATCTTCTTCCTCTTTGTCCTTCATTAGTTCAGCAACTTGCTGAGCAATTACAGACTATGCTGTACTCCGCGGATGCTATGAGGACAGGTCCTTTGTACTGGAGAATACGGTCCAAACAGGAAGACAGATCCAAATCCAGTGACTTGTGGTAAAGACGATCAAAGAAAGGGAAAAAGTAAATGGAAACACAAATTAGGAATGATTCCGTCTGGGGAGTTAGAAAAGGCTTTACCTAGGTGACACTTGAATTGGGCATTAAAAGGTGACTCAGATTTTGTCAGGAGAGTAATTTTATTTCAGAGAGAAAGAACAGTGTCATACAAAAGGGGGTGAGGACAAATTTGGGGGTGGTTAGCAGACCACTGTGGATGAAGCACATTATACCAGGGGTGGGGGGAAGCGAGGGGGGTCGAAGGTAAGATCAGAAAGGTGTAGTGAGCCCATCTCGCCATGGCTCTAATGTCACCCTAAGAAATTTGCACTTCATAATGTGGGCAACGGGATACTGTTACTTACTGAGAATGTCCTATATGTTATGTATTGTGATGACCCTATCTGTGCTTTAGAATTATAACTGATGACAGAATGGAGGGATTAGATTGGAAGGCAGGAAAAGAGCAGAGGTAAGGCCATCAGGAGACTATAATCCATGAGTCTGAGTCTGGATGAGAGATAAAGTCTGAACTCTGTAGCAGCAGAGGGAATAAAAACATAGTAATGGGAGATTCCGCTGTGGCTCAGTGGAAACGAAGCTGATGAGCATCCGTGAGGACACAGGTTCGATTCCTGGCCTTGCTCAGTGGTTAAAAAATCTGGTGTTGCGTTTTGCTTCTTCCTTCACTTTTTCTATGACTTTCTCAATCTCGACTATTTTCTGTATCAACAATTCCTTTTGGCTTAATGTCTGAATCTAGATCGGAACAAAAGATGTTGGAAAAAAAACTATACTAGGCTGCAAAGCATCAAAAAGTATTAATAAAATAACATAATGCAAAAAAAAAAAAAGAATCTGGTGTTGCTGTGAGTTGTGGTGTAGGTTGCAGATGTGGCTTGGATCTTGCATGGCTGTGGTGTAGGCTGGTGGCTACAGCTCCAATTTAGCCCCTAGCCTGGGAACCACCATATGCTGTGCGTGCAGCTCTAAAAAAAAAAAAGAAAGAAAGAAAGAAACATACACACACACACACACATATATATAGTATATATACATATATATATAGTGATGGATTTGGAACAATTAACCTAGAAACTAATTGCATGCCTGTATTGTGGTAGAGGTGACAGGTGACATAAGATAAAGGTAGCTTTCAGAGGTTAGGTAACTAAATGGCTGGCTGCTCATTAGGGGAGCTAGAAAAACAGGAGGAACCACCAAATATGGTCCGTGCAAGCAGGCGAGCAGGGCAGGTACAGAGCACTGGAAAGGTCAAAGGGAGCAGTGGGGCATTCAGTTGCGGCTGCCTGATAAGAACTATTTGGGAATCTGGTCTGAAACTCAGCAGCTGCCAGTGAAGACAGCCCAGAAGCCATGGGTTCTCCAGGCCCGCTTCTCTGCTCCCCTCTGTCTCTTCCTGAGAGGATGAGCCAGAAGTTTCACAGCTTGGTTTGGTCAGCAGGCACAACCCGTCTGCTGAAGAAAGGTTGGTGGGCCTCTTTCCTGAACGTCTTTGGCTTCCCCCTTCCCTTTGCTTTGGGAATACCAGGATTTTTTCAGTTCTGCAGGCCTTCCGAAGAGCTGTTTGTATCACATGGCACAAATCTAAGAAAATGGGAAAAGGACCGGGGTGCCTGAGACACTAAAAATGCAAGTGGGTACAAAACGAGCCCAAGACTGCCTCTTCCTTATCCCCTCTGGTTTTCTAGTAAAGTCCAAATGTGAGAAGAATCTGCGAATACGTAATTCAAGTAACACTGTACTGACGGGAATCTCCAGAAACCTCTGACCTGCCTAATAGACACACAGCAGAGCTACTTGGTAAACACACTGGTAAACAGGTGGAAGAAACAACCTGCAGCTCATCGCTAGGCCTGGCCCCCCAAAATGTCTGCAAGGTGATGCTGGTTTGCCACAAATTTTCTTACAGGCACTTGAGACCACTGATTTTTTAATATTTTCTTAAAAAAATACAAAGGAAATCAACTTTAGGTCAATACAATTCAGGGCAAGAGGAATAAATGGAATTTCAGAGCCAAGGCAAAGTGCGCCCTTGTTTAGGCAGTACTCCCAACACCCACAGAGCAGGGAAGTCACTCCATGGCACAGGGGCGCCTGGGCCGGCAGCTCAGAATAGGAACAGCGGTACTGAAACTAACAAGGACTTCGGCTGTCATTGATGAGTCCGTCCTGGGGTGAAGAAAATCCACTCGAAAGACAGGGAGGGGAAGCTCTAGGAGAAGAGGGACTAAGGTACAAAACGCAGCAGGAAAAACCACTCCTTAGCAGAAGTAGGCCCTTAAAGGGAAGGGGGCGTAACCCGGGCGCTGAACTTCTGGGCAGCTGGCGGCCGCCCCCCGCCCTCTAGAGAGCACGGCTGTGTAACACGCAGTAGCATTTGATTCAACAAAGAAAGGTGGCTTCTCCCCCACTCAGGGTAGGCTTGCCTGGTGAGACAAGCCGTGGAGAGCTGAGCAGGGAGTAAGACAATCGTGAGGTCACAGGAACGTCTAGTTCGTCCCAGGCACGCCAAACGCCCCCTTGACCATCTCCAGTCACCTAACGGGCCGGCTCTGTCCCTTCAGGCGGTCCCCAGGGCCAGACTACAATGCTCTAGCTCAGAAATACCTGGAGGCCATGGCAAGCTCCCCAAAGAACACCCCCTCTCGGACTTCCTGGAGTTGCAGGTTCACTCTCATCCCTCCAGATCCAGCTCGCCTCACATACCCGGAACCCAGCTGTGACCCAGCCCTATCCCCGACATCGCCAGGTAGACCTCTCCCCCAAGCCCTTCCCTCTGTCCTCCTCCAGAACGGACCTGTGTTGCCCCTCGCCACCTGCAGACAGGGAAAGACATTTATTCCCAGAAAACGAGAGCGGAGGTCGTCCAGTCATCTGGGCTGGACGCTGCCCACACCCCACAGGCCATACTCACCTTGAGTCTCTGCAACCCCAGAGGCACAATCTACACACGCGTTCGCCCAAGCACGCGCCCGGTTAAAAACGACAAGAAGGTGCTCCTTCGGCCAGGAGGAGAGGTGGCCTGGCCTCACACCCCTCAGTGCGCGGTCTCCTCCCTCGAGTGTCTGTTACCCACCCTCCTTGGGGACATCTACCAGCACGAGGAGGGCTGTCAAAGGAGCACAGGCATCGCGGCACTGGCTCATGTTATCCCCTGTGCACACAGTGAGAAACAGACATTCTGGAAAGGACCCTTGGTTCTCCACACTGTCCCTTGGCCTGGTCACTTCTCTCGGAGAACACACACGCCAGCGTCGCAGCGCTGGGTTCCCATGGAGGTCACGACCTCCCAGCTGTCGATGATGGGGTCATAGCACTCGATGCTGCTCAGCAGGGAATTCCCGTCGTAGCTGAGTGGGGAGAGGCAAAGGAGACTATGAGCTCCCTGCCCCTCTCCTTACAACTCCTCCCACAGAGCCCCGCCCACAGCCCCACAAGTCCCGCCCACAGCCCCACAGGCCCCGCCCACAGCCCCACGGGCCCCGCCCACAGCCCCACGGGCCCCGCCCAAACAAGTCCTCCCATACAGATGCCACGGAGACGTCCCTGGGAACCAAACCCTGTCTCCCCACCAGACTGGATCACACCTCCTGGGATTCCAGCTGGAACCCTCACCCTGCAATTGCATAAAGTCTCCCCCGAAGCACTGTGGCCCCGACGTAGCACCGCGGGGTGGTCATGCTAGTGACTGTTGTCCAGGAGTCGGTGCGAGTGTTGTAGGCTTCAACAGAGGAGAGGTGGGCTGTACCGTCAAATCCCCCCACCACGTAAATATGGTCATTCAGCAGGGCTACTCCTGCACCTGGGGAAGAAAAGGTACAGCAAACGAATTGCAATTATCTTAGGCTCTGTTTTCTAGAAACAAAACACAGTCACTGGGAGTTCCCGTCGTGGTGCAGCAGAAACGAATCTGACTAGGAACCATGAGGTTGTGGGTTCGATCCCTGGCCTCACTCAGTGGGTCAAGGATCGGCGTTGCCATAAGCTGTGGTGTAGGCTGCAGATGTGGCTCAGATCTGGCGTTGCTGTGGCTGTGGTTGTAGGCCTGTAGCTGTAGCTCTGATTCGACCCCTATCTTGGGAACCTCCATATGCCATGGGTGAGACCCTAAAAGACAAAACAAAACAAAACAAAACAAAAAAAATAACAACAAAAAAACAACAAAAACCACAGTCACTGATGGCTGGCTGAATTCCAGCGGGGCTGAGGGATGGGACCCGGGCCAGACAGGTCTCAGGGAATCTAGTGCAGTGCAGGCGACCCTGTCTGTGTGCCCTTTGGTTGGGACTTGAAAAGAAAAACCTAACTGGTTGCCGTCTTCACTTTAATTCACAGTCCGGCCCTCTGCATCAGGAGAGAAGAAGGCGACAAAGGAGGAAGGGGGCTGTGACTCCGGATCGGGAGCACATCCGCTCAGGAAGCTCCTCTGCTGCCTGCACTTGGCGCACAGGCCTGGCGGACCGCTGGAGCGCAGGGGGGCCGAGACACCCAAAGCAAGCAACGCCAGGAGGCTGTGCTCTCAAGAGGAATCTAGATGCAAGCTGAGGCTGAGGCTGTTTTTTTTTTTTTTTTTTTTTTTTTGCTTTTTAGGGCCACACCTGCGGCATATGGAGGAGGTTCCCAGGCTAGGGGTTGAATTGGAGCTGTAACTGCAGGCCTACACCACAGCCACAGCAATGCAGGATCCGAGCCGCATCTGCAACCTACACCACAACTCATGGCAACGCCGGATTCTTAACCCACTGAGCGAGGCCAGGGATTGAACCTGGAACCTCATGGTTCCTAGTCGGATAAGTTAACCGCTGCGCCACAACGGGAACTCCTAGGCTGTTTTTTTTTTTTTTCTGCCCCTTTTTTCTATGTCTTTTTAGGGCTGCACTGGAGGCACATGGACATTCCCAGGCTAGAGGCCAAATCCGAGCTATAGCTGCCGGCCTTCACCACAGCCACAGCAACGTGGGATCCGAGTTGTGACTGCCACCTATACCACAATGCTGGAGCCTCAACTCACTGAGCAAGGCCAGGGACTGAACCCACATCCTCATGGATACTAGTCGGGTTCGTTACCACTGAGCCACGACAGGAATGCCTCAGCTGCCTTTATTCTTGCTATATTTGAGAAAACAGGCGAAGAGGAGAACTAAGTCTGCAGTGAAGAAGGGGCCCAGCTCTGGCTCAGTGTCTGGCCGGGGGCTGCACGCCCACTCACGCAAAGTTCTGGCAACTGCCCGTTGCCCCTCAGAGCTGACTGGTCTTACCAGAGCGCTTGGTGGCCATTGGTGTGACGTTGGTCCAGTGTCCTGTATGGGGATCATACTTTTCAACTGAGTTTAAGATATTCAGACCGTCATATCCTCCTGAAAGACAAGGCAGAGACCATTCCAGAAGCGCCCATTCCCAGCCTGCCTTTTGTGAGTGTTTCAACTAATTCTACTCTTTTAGTCCAGCTCTCCCTCAGGGTTCTAACAGTCCAAAGAGAACTCTGACAAACCACCCCCTTCTGCTTCCCTGGAAAGGAGAGTCCCAGCTAGTGAGCAATACCTTGGGAGAGATGGGTGTTAGCTGAAGGGAGTCTATAAACTTAATTTTGGGAAGAGGGACCCCGCCCCACGCCCCAGCCAGAATACCTAGACAGTAGATCACCCCGCTGGCCACCACGAGGCCGGCGCCCTCCCGGGCCGTCTGCATGTCCCCTAGCATGCTCCACTGGTCGATGTTTGGGTCATAGCGCTCCATGCTGGTGTGACGCCGGCTGCCGTCAAAGCCCCCAGAGACGTAGATCATATCTGCTCGGAATGAATGAGCCACAGACCATCAGAGAATGAGTGATTTCTGAGAACTCTTCTCTTTTTTTCTTTAACAGCTGCCTCTGTGGCATATGGAAGCTCCTGGGCTGGGATCGAATCTGAGCTGGAGCTCCAACCTACACGGCAGCCTCAGCAACACTGGATCCTTAACCCACTGTGCCACGGTGGGAACTCTCCAAGAACTCTTTTTTGTTACAAATCTCCCACAACTCGTTCAAATATTTGGGGTCAAAAACAAGTGTTTTTTACGAGATAAGTCAAGCCTTTTTAAAAAGCAGACAGCATAATCAAGACGTGTTAAAAAAAAAAAAAATGGGATAGGGAGTTCCTGTCATGGTGCAGTGGAAACAAATCCGAATAGGAACCATGAGGTTGCGGGTTCGATCCCTGGCCTTGCTCAGTGGGTTAAGGATCCGGCATTGCCGTGAGCTGTGGTGTAGGTTGCAGATGTGGCTCGGATCTGGTGTTGCTGTGGCTGTGGTGTAGATTGGCGGCTACAGCTCTGATTAGACCCCTAGCCTGGGAACCTGCATATGCTGCACCCTAAAAAGACAAAAGCAAAAAAAAAGGGATAAAATGGAATCCTGAAAAACATTACAAGACTAGGAGTTTGCAAAAACACAACTAGTGCCAGTTCCCCACTCGACACACTGGAACTCGATTTCCCAACTTTGTCGCCAGTGCTGAAACACCCATGCGCATTTCCGAAATTAGAGAGGCCGTTCTGAACTTATCAGCGGGCTCCACTTTTCAAGGAGACGCAGGAACCCCGATCCGGCCACCCCAAGATGCAAACACTGCCCTGTGCTCCAGCCTACCTCCTAGGGTGGTGGCTCCAGCCAGGCCCCGGCGGACATTCATAGGGGCCACAGAATACCAGACGCCGTCCTCATCTGCCGTGTAGTCCAGGCATTCCACCGAGCTGAGGCGGGAACGGCCGTCATAGCCGCCAATCACATAGATCCGGTCGTGAAGGGACACCGAGGCCACATAGCGTCGCTTCCGAGTGATGCTCTGGGGGTCAGGAGAGAAGAGGGACCTCTGTCGCTTCGGTCACGCAAGTCTCGGGCCTCACCTTTTGCTGGCCTTCCTGCTTTCACCTACATTTTTGCTTCTTCACCTGTCAGCGGACAGCCTTCTGAGCAGAGGTGCACCCTGCTGGCCACGTGCCTCTAATGCTTCTGGGACCTCATGCCTTTCCGTTTTCCAGTGTGAGTCCCTGCTGTTCCACGAGGCACTTGGCTAATGACTGACATCCTTCCATGAAGTAGGAAAGCGTTACTGCGCCGCTAGCTACGGGCCAGGATCCAGACCCAAAAAGTAAGGACAACTGCTCAAAAGATTTGCACGTTTTCTCAGAATTATTATTGTTCGTTCACACCAAGGGAGAAACAGACACACCAAGGGAGAGACAGCAGCTTCTGTGTTCCAGTGCACACCAGTTTCACCCAATTTAACACTGAGTTCAGGTTAAAAGGGCACGACCAGTGGAAGAGCCCGGGAGGCACACACAGCCCAGGAAGGTGCGGAAACAGCGGAGGCCAGCAGAGTTCCGAGTGACCCAGGGCCCTTAGTATTTCCGACGTCTCATCAGTCAGTAACTAATTCCTGACTACCAGCGGTGCGCACGGCACTGCGGAAAGGACCACTACCCTGTCACCGGGCTTTTCTACTTTTAGGGCTGGATTAGTTACGATCTTGAGTCAGGGACCGCGGACACTTAAGCTCACTTCCCACGGCCGGCTCCACCAGTACTTACTGGCAAAAAGCTCCACTCCTGAGTCTTGGGGTCATACTTCTCCACCACGTCGATGGGAGACTGCTGGCTTCCGAAGCCCCCGACCACCAGAAGCACTTCATTGGCTCCTGAGGACAAGAGGGACGGGGGAGGTGACTTCACATGGCTGCTGCATAACGCCTCCCGGGGGGAGGAGCAGAAAGTCCTAGGACGTCTTGTTTCATGCAGCCTAGAGAGGCAGTCCGAACCAGAGACTGTCTAATAGGAAGTCACTTACTCCCAAGGACCTGAACCTGTGAAATTTAAATTTCTGGACAACATGAAAACTCCAGCGGGTAAGCCTGAACACACCCGAGGCTACCTCAACCCATCCAGGGGACTGGCTGACTTCACACAGGGTCCGCATGCAGGCTGGATGCTGGAGGAGGCCTCTGCCCTCCTCGCCTGTAACACTCAAAACAGAGCGTCTGTGGTGGCAAAGCATGCTCTCCTAGCCTTGTCCCCCAAAGCTGAGGATTGTGGCTTAGGAACCAAGCAACAGATTCAAAAAATCTTTTCCATGAATTTTTATTTTTCCAAGTTAGCCCACCAAAGGACCATGTTTCCTGTCAGTTCAGAAAAACTGCCAAGTAACTGTAAGAATGGGCTTTTTTTGTTTTTGCTTTGCTTTTTAGGGCCACACCCATGGTATGTGGAGGTTCCCAGGCTAGGAGTCTAATCTGAGCTGTAGCCGCCGGCCACAGCCACAGCCGCAGCAACGCAGGATGCAAGCCGCACCTACAACCTACACCACAGCTCATGGCAACGCCGGATCCTTACCCACTGAGCAAGGCCAGGGATCAAACCCGCAACCTCATGGTTCCTAGCTGGATTCGTTTCTGCTGAGCCACAAAGGGAACTCCAAGAATAGGCTTTTAAAGGGAGTCTTTTTTCTACTATTTCCTCAAAGAAGACATTTTGATAGCTCCCATCGCTTCACCTCCCCCCAAGGACTTATCTGCCTAATGTTACTGTGACGGTATTTCTTGTGAGGAAATCTGCTCTAGGGGGCCTCATGGAGAGGACAGTCAGCCGCGGCACCTTGGACAGTTCTTTCCCCAGGAAGGCACTTCACTGACCTGGACGCCGAAACGGCAGACGGTAGTGCCTGGGAACTGACAAGAACACAGAGAAGCCCCGAGTGAAGTCGCGACTCTGACAGCTCCCAGGGAGCGCACGCGCTCTTCTGCGGTGCTCAGCAGGAAGCGCGCCACCGTCACCCGGACCAAAAGCTGAAGCCGAACTGCAGTCTCAGCAAGCGGACAGTCTAAGCTCCAGTTACGGGCAGTAACGGGGGGGCAGGAGAACTCTGGACATGTTCACTTGGATACAATCAGCAAAATCTAGAGTGTGGGAACTTCCACAGGTTTCTTCAACAAAATGCAAGGAAAAACCAGAGCAAGAGGGAAAAAAGCCTATGGATTAAAAGAGATGAAAGAGACAGGTGAACTCAGTGCCACGGGCGGACTCCGGAGCCTGAGTGGAGCAACAGAACGCTCAAAGGCGAGAAAAGTAAATTATGGGAAACCGAGGAGACGTGAACGTCCAGACGTGCTGATGACGTGCCGGGAGCGGGGCTGGCCCTGCTGCTCTGCGGGGAGTCGTGATTTGGAGCCTGGTTCTGCAGGACGGGGTTTGTAAAAGTTGTCGAGAATAAGACCTACTTCAGAGGTACCGAGTGAAATTTAGAAGACGACGAGAGAGTAAAACTGCCCACTCTGCTTGGAAACAATTGGTCACCCAAGACAAAAACAAGTACAACGCACTGAAACAGAGCGCGACAGTTCGTGTAACCAACAGAGAGCGTCCGTCAGGCCGCCCGCGCGCGAGAGGAGCAGGCAGGAGAGTGCGCGCGGCTGGCCGGACAGCTACGGCGAAGCACACTGCACGGGCCTGCGGGCTTCTTCGCAGGCTTGGCGTGGACAAGGCTTCCAAAGGCCGGGTCGAGGTGATTGGAAACGAGTACAACACGGTCAGCCTGCTGTCTTCACCTGTTACCCGGATGCAGGGCTTGCCAGGACGGCTACTGGAAACAAAGTTTTGGGGCCCTGAAGAGGGCTGTAGATGGAGGCTCGCCCATCCCTCATGGTACTGAACAATCCTCTGGTTACAACTCAGAAATCAAAGAATTCAACGCTGAGGAACACCGAAAGCACATCATGGGGCAGAACGCTGCAGCTGTTAGGTGCTACCCGACTGAAGAAGGTGAGGATGCTTATAAGAAACAGCTCCCTCACTGCACCAAGAACAGCGTAACTCCAGACATGATGGAGGAAACAGATAAGAGAGCTCATGCTGCAATCCCAAAGAATCTAGTGTACGAGAAGAAGCCTAAGGAAGAAGTTAAAAAGAAGAGGTGGACTCGTCCCGAAATGTCACTTGCCCAGAAGAAAGATCAGGTGGCTCAGAGGAAGGCAAGCTTCCTCAGAGCTCAGAATGGGCTGCTGAGCCTTAATAAACCAAACCACAATTTTCAATGAAGACTTTTCAGACAAAGAAGATAATAAATTTATCAACCAAGCCCCATTCTCCCCCCCCCCCCAAAGAACTGGTTGTGTGTTTTCTTTTTTTTTTTCCTGTCTTTTTAGGGCCACACGTGCAGCATATGGAGGTTCCCAGGCTAGGGGTTGATTCAGAGCTACAGCTGTTGGCCTACGCCACAGCCACAGCCACACCAGATCGGAGCCGTGTCCGTGACCTACACCACAGCTCATGGCAACGCTGGATACTTAACCCACTGAGCAAGGCCAGGGCTCAAACCCGTGTCCTCATGGATATTGGTCAAATTCGTTTCCGCTGAGCCATGACAGGAACTCCGGTTGTGTTTCTTTAAAGAGTGACAATGGCCTTTTGGATCCATTAAAAAACACTGGTGGCTCAGTGGGTTAAGGATCCAGTGTTGTTGCCGCTATGGGTCAGGTCATTGCTGTGGCTTGGGCTCGATTCCTGGCCTTGGAACTTTTGTATGCTGTGGGTGCAGCCGAAAAAGAAGTTCCTTATTTTTTAAGGGACACACTCAAATGCATAATGCATATGGATGGAACTTTATCCTGTCTGGGATTTGCTTCAGAACAGGTCATGAGTTGATAACTGCTAAAACTGGGTGATGGATATGAGGGAGTCCTTATAATGCTTTTTTTTTTTTTTTTGGCCGCCCTGCAGCATATGGAGCTCCAGGGATCAGATTTTAGCTGCAGCTGCAAACTGAGCTGCAGCTGTGGCAGTGCCAGATCCTTAACCCACTGTGCTGGGCCGGGGACTGAACCTTCAACCCAGCACTCCCAAGATGTTGCAGATCCCACTGCGCCACAGCAGGAGCCCCTAATATTTTTTATGTATGTTCAAAATTCCTTTTTTGGGGGGGTTTGGGGCCACATCTGCAACATATGGAGGTTCCCAGGCTAGGGGTCTAATCCGAGCTGTTGCTGCCGGCCTCCGCCACAGTCACAGCAACGCCAGATCCGAGCCGCATCTGCGACCTACATATACCACAGTTCACGGCGACGCTGGATCGTTAACCCACTGAACGAGGCAAGGGATCGAACCCGCAACCTCATGGTTCCTAGCCGGATTCGTTTCCACTGTGCCATGATGGGAACTCCCGTTCAAAATTCTTTTTTTTTTTTTTTTTTTGTCTTTTTGCCTTTTATCTAGGGCTGCACCAGTGGCATATGGAGGTTCCCGGGCTAGGGGTCTAAACAGGAGCTGTAGACACCGGCCTTCGCCACAGCCACAGCAACGTGGGATCCGAGCCACGTCTGCAACCTACACCACCGCTCCCGGCAACGCCGGATCCTTAATCCACTGAGCAAGGCCAAGGATCGAACCCGCAACCTCATGGTTCTTAGTCGGATTCGTTAACCACTGTGCCACGAAGGGAACTCCGTCCTGCTCAAAATTCTTAATAGCCCTCACATAAACCACGGAGTTTAACCTCCTCTTCTGAAAGGGCGCCTGCCATACTGTGTAAATCGACCCTTTGCCAAGGTGAGCAGTCATCTCCTTTTAGAAAACAAAGCATTTGAACATAAGGCCCTTTCACACGATGCTAATTTTATTCGTGCACAGAATTCCTTCAAGCTGGGAGAGGCCAGGACCGCGCTGGGCAGCACTTTCCCTGCTGGCCCCTCCCCCACCTCCTCTCCCCTCTGACTTGAACAGAGCAGGTGACACAATCCTACCCAAACGCACCTCCCTGTACAGGTGCACACGATGCTAGCGTGAGAAAGTGCAGATGAACCACAAGAGGTGACGGTGTTTTCCATGCTTTCACACATTCGAAAACATTCCACTGATTTTCAGTTGTGATTTCAAAACTCTGCGGGTCGGCAGCACTTCCGTTGGCTGAAAGTTTCTCAGGAAACGTAACTCTGTGTCCACAGAGGCACGCGGACAGGGTGTCAGTGTGAGTCGCTCAGGGGCCTTTGGCTCTGAGCGCCAGGGGGCCTAGATTGTGGGTTCCCAAGCCTCCCCGCCAGGAAGGTCTCTTGTCACTGTTTCCTGACAGATCCTGTGTTTTGAAAGACTGCCTGTGAAGCTGCCTTAAGTAACTTGCTTCCCCTTATGGCTGGTGCTCACCTAAGTGCCAACAGAGCTTTTAACAAGGATGAGAACTCTAGCGTTTTAACACTGAATACAGGTAATTTTAGTCAATTCTGATGTTTCTGCTTAGCCTATGTAGCTTTTCCTTGCACAATAATTTAGGACTTCCTTTTGTGGTTCATTGGGTTAAGAACCCAACATAGTGCCCATGAGGATGCAGGCTTGTTCCCAGGCCTCGTTCAGTGAGTTAAGGATCTGGTGTTGCTGTGGCTGCAGCATAGGTCACAGCCGTGGCTCGGATTCAACCCCTGGACCAAGAACTTCCATATGCCTTGGATGGGGCCAAAAAGAAAAAAAAAAAGAAATGGGAGTTCCCGAAGTGGTGCAGCATAAATGAATCCAACTAGGAACCATGAGGTTGTGGGTTTGATCCCTGGCCTCGCTCAGTGGGTTAAGGATCTGGTGTTGCTGTGAGCTGTGGTGTAGGTTGTAGACGCGGCTTGGATCCCACATTGCTGTGGCTGTGGCATAGACCAGCAGCTGTAGCTCGGATTAGACCCCTAGCCTGGGAACCTCCATATGCCGCGGTCTGGCCCTAAAATGACAAAAGACAAAAAAAAAAGAAAAAGAAAAAGAAATGAAAGGACTTCCGAGTAAAGAACACGAACTTTAAAAACCTCTTGGAGAGTTTCTGTTGTGGCTCAGTGGTTAATGAACCTGACTAGTATCCATTAGGATACGGATTTGATCCCTGGCCTCACTCAGTGGGTTAAGGATCTGGCGGTGCCATGAGCTGCAGTGGAGGTCACAGATGTGGCTTGGATCTGGCCTGGCTGTGGCTGTGGCGTAGGCTGGCAGTTTGACCCCTAGCCTGGGAACCTCCATATGCCTCATGTATGGCCCTAAACGGCAAAAAAAAACAAAGCCCAGAACAGATACCCAGAGGTGAGCAACACAGTGTATGCGCATTTAAAAAAAAAGGGAAAAATTTACTTTTTGTGTTTTTAGGGCCACACCCAAGGCATATGGAGGTTCCCAGGCTAGGGGTCAAATTGGGGGGCTGTAACTGCTGCCCTACACCACAGCCACAGGAACGCCAGATCTGAGCCACATTTGCGACCTATGCCACCGCTCATGGCAACGCCGGATCCTTAACCCACTAAGCAAGGCCAGGGATCAAACCCGCATCCTCATGGATCCTAAATGGATTTGTTTCCCATGCACCTTCATTTGCTCTTCATAACAGCTTCCAAGGCAGGAATTCTGATGATCCCGCTTTACAGGGGAGGCCACTGGAGCACAGAAAGGTTAAGTTTCCTGCCAAAGCTAATGAGCCCAGAAAGCAGTAAATGGGGATCCGCACCCACAGCCTGGCTCCAGAGTCCAGGCTCTTGACTGCTGCACGGCACAGCCCCAACCCTGTGCTTCCGAGCGCCCCGCGCTCCCTACTGCACCTGGCACCACCGACTCCCGTCCTTCTCTCCCCGCCTGGGGGCCGGGGAGGTGGCAGGAGCACACCGTTTACTACACGGCACCTGAGAGCATTTCTAACTCACTCTGAATATACGCAATAAGATTATAACTTACCCTGCACAGCACCTGCCCGTTTATAAAGTGCCTTCTCGCACTTTATCTCATGACTTTCCCAAACAGATAAGGAAGACATTGGTGGTTTATAGGAAAAGTGGCTCGGGTGGTTAAGTGACTTGCTCAAGACGACCGACACAAGATTAGAAAGAGGTCCGAAACGGTCTCAGATAATCCACAGTGTTCTTTTCAACCACATCACACCCCCTGGAGAGGGGGAGCTGAAAATCACCCCTTATTTGGCCGAGGTGCCCCCTTACCTAGACGAGCCCTGGTCCGGGGTCCCTGCATCTGACTGCGCAGCTCAGGCCTCAGATGGAACTTCTTTGCTTCATCCACGAGGTCCCTGCACTGTAAGCTACAGCGGATGAAAGGCTGAAACACAGCAGACAGGAGAGTGAGTCACGGGGCCACCTCTGGTAAAGCGCAAACTGCGCACAGAAAGAATTAACTTCTTTGGGAGTTCCCATTGTGGCACAGCGGTTAATGAACCTGACAAGCATCCATTGAGGACACGGGTTTGATCCCTGGCCTCACTCAGTGGGTTAAGGATCCGGCACTGCCGTGAGCTGTGGTGTAGGTTGCAGATGCAGCTTAGATCCCGTATGCTGTGGCTGTGGTGTAGGCTGGTGACTACAGCTCCGATTTGACTCCTAGCCTGGGAACCTCCACATGCCTCAGGTGCAGCCCTAAAAAAAATTTAAAAAAGAATAACTTCCTTTTTAATAGTTGGAAAAAAAAAAAAAAAGAATAACTTCTTTGGGGAGTTCCCATGTGGCTCAGTGGGCTAAGAACCCAACTGCTATTCAGGAGGACGCGGGTTCAATTCCGGGCCTTGCACAGTGGATTAAGGATCTGGCGTTGCCACAAGCTGTGGCATAGGTTGAAGATGTGGCTCGGATCTGGCATTGCTGTGGCTGTGGGGTAGGCTGGCAGCTGCAGCTCTCATCTGACCCCTGGCCCAGGAGCTTCCATATGCCACAGGTGCAGCCCTAAGAAAAAAGAACATTTTTTTTTTTTTTTTTTGGCCATACTGAGGCATATGGAAGTTCCTGGGTGATGGGTAGAATTCGAGCCGCAGCTACGACCTATACTTCAGTTGTGGCAATGCCAGATCCTTTACCCACTGTGCTGGGCTGGGGATCAAACCTGTGCTACTGCAGAGACAATGCTAGGTCTTTTACCTGATGTGCCACAGTGGGAACTCCAAGAATTAACTTCTTAATACAGAAAGCCAGTTTTTGAAACTCTGTAGGTTCCAAGAGGGCTACTGATAATAATCATGCTGTGAGTTTCCAAAATGATTAAAAAGAGGTTTTTTTTTTTTTTTAATAGACATTACATGGTTTAAAACTCAAAAGATTGACTTGACATATTGCCCATCCACCCGGAGACTGACAGGTCACTACATTTCTTAGTTGGTTTGTACGTAGCTCCAGTGATGATGCAAATACATCACAGCTAATCTAACTTTTCAGGGAAAACCAAGATGCTTCTGTCATTTTCTGGGATGGCAGGAAGAAGCAAATCTTGTCTTAAACAACCTCCCCAAGGCTCACGGCACTGTCATGACGCTCGGCTCTTTCTGACACAGCCTGCACCGGATGTCTCCCGACTGCTGCTCCAGGGGCCCTGGGCACCTGTGCCGTCCTGTCTTCTGGCTCAGAAACTGAGCCTGCAGGACCTGTGTCACGGGTGCCTTTGTCCTCTGAGTTCTGCTTGGGCTCGGCCACGGAGGAGTCCCAGCAGGAGCGCCCGGAGAGGAGGCAAGTGAGGTCAGGCTCCTTCACTGCAGGGGAAGTGCTGAGTTTAGGATTCTGGTCCCCTGAGTTTGGTTACAAGCCTGGCTCCTAGCCACAGTGTAAGGAAACAGACAGGAGAGCTATACTGACAGACCGTAAGGAAGAAATTACAAACAGGAGGGAAAGAGTTTGAGATGTGACGCTAACCAGCCTGCAATGCTTCGAGAACAACTGAAAACCTGTTATTAATTTCCAAAGAGACCTGGGGCTAGGCCAGAAGAAGGACCACGTTCGCCACCCTGGGCCTCATCTACGCCTTATAAATCAGTGCCCTCAGGTACATACATTCCAGGTAATGCACATGTAAAAGTTAAGAAAAGTACCAAAAACTCAGGATGGAGAAAAACCTATAAACACAACATGACTCAAGCTGATATTAAACTCCTTTCATGTTGGCCTCACCAGAGGTCAAAAATAAAGAGACTCGATAAGTGAAACACCTTTTCCAGGGAAACGTGGAACAATTTATGTCTAATAGGGAGGGGACAATTTTTTTTTTTTAAGGGTCACACTCGCCGCATATGGAGCTTCCCAGGCTAGGAGTCCCATCGGAACTGTGGCCACCAGCCTACAGTGACGCCAGATCTGAGTCGCATCTGAGACCTACACCACAGCTCACGGCAACACTGGATCCTTAACCCACAGAGCGAGGCCAGGGATTGAACCCAAGTCCTCATGGATGCTAGTCAGGTTGGTTTACCACTGAGCCACGACGGGAACTCCCAGGAAAGGGGACAAAACTTATCATCTGATGTTGCTTATGCAAAACTGAAGGGCATGAAAAACAAAAAGACAAAACACAGCCATAGACTTTCATCTCTGCCAGGAGCCTGACTTGCCAAGCCACTGCCTGCAGCTCCCAGCACACCTGGAAGTGCCACTGGGAGATCCTGCACCAACCTGAAAACGACCAGTGTCGCGTACTTGACCTGAGGCTACAGGAGACACCCAGGCTCGGACCCCGGGCCCCCTGGGACTCACCTCGGCGTCTATGACGTCGGTGATGTACCTGGGGGTCAGCAGGGGCATGCGCACGTACTGCAGCAGGTCCGGCAGGGACTCCTCCCGCTCCCGCTTGGCGTGCTTCACCCAGTTGATGACGGCCTCGAAGACCGGCTCTTCCGAATCCACCTGTGAGTGTGGACGCACATCAGGGTCTCCCGCGCCCTTCCTGTTGTCTCAGATCTCCAAGTAACCACGCTTACCTTCTTGTTCCACCCCACCCCCGCCACCAGCATTTCCCATCTTCCAGAAACAGCCAGGCTCTTGGGAAAACAAACCTTTTCAGACACAACTTGCTAAGATTCTGAAAAAGGTTATAATCAAATTGGGTAAAAAAAATCTAAGAGCAATAGTACATAATAGTCATAAATCAGCTTTTATGTCAGAATGTTCCCCATTCTTGAAATTTTTTTCCTGGTTATTTCTGAAGCTATAGCAGGAGGAGGAGGGGGAATCTGTTGCCCCAAGACTGGCTCTTAGAGTAACTCTCATTCGCAGGTGTTGGCTAAGGACCTCCAGGCTTGCTCCCCAACTCCTCAGGCAAGCCTGTGAAGCAGGAACGGCCCTTCCGACACTGCAGGAAGGAAGGCTGCAGTCTTCCAAGTGCCATCAGCTGGCATCTGAGCGACTACTCTGGATTAGGCACATGCTGTGGAGTGAGTTCAGTTCCTGGTCTGGGAATTTCCGCATGCCGCAGGCGAGGCCAAAAACAAGGGAGGGGGATTTAATCCTGAGCAGAGGTCCTTGATCTTTCTGAAGACGGGATAAACTGAAATTTCAGAGAGCTCAACTGGGAGGAAAAAACCCTCAATATTAATGCTTCACTTTGGAGAGAAATTTCCCTATAATAAATTTTCAGAGAATTCTTTTATGCACCAGGCACTGACGTTCTTCCTGAATGCTCAGAACAGCCCTGTGCAGTGAGTACTATTACCCACATTTCCTACAAGAGGAACTGAAGACTGGTGATTAGGCATTGCCACACAGCCAAACCTAAACTCCAGTGTGATTCTAAAACCCACGTTGGTCTTTTTTTTTTTTCTGTCTTTTTGCCTTATCTAGGGCCGCACCCGCAGCATATGGAAGTTCCCAGGCTAGGAGTCTAACAGGAGCTGTAGCTGCCGGCCTTCGCCACAGCCACAGCAACGCGGGATCTGAGCCGCGTCTGCAACCTACACCACAGCTCACGGCAACGCCGGATCCTTAACCCACTGAGCAAGGCCAGGGATCGAACCCGCAACCTCACGGTTCTTAGTCGGATTCGTTAACCACTGAGCCACGAAGGGAACTCCCCACGTTCTTTTTTGTTCATTGAATTTATTGGCTGTGCCTCCTTTATATGGAAGCTGTGGGGCCAGGGACCAAACCTGCGCCACAGCTGTAACCAGAGCCACAGCAATGGCAACACCAGGTCCTCAACCTGCAGAGCCACAAGGGAACTCTTCTAAAGCCCGTGTTGTTGGTTTTTTTTTTTTTTTGGTTGTTTTAGGGCCAAACCCGCAGCATGTGGAGGTTCCCAGAATAGGGGTCTAATCGGAGCTACAGCTGCTGGCCTACACCGCAGCCCCAGCAACGCCGGATCTGAGCCACATCTGTGATCTACACCACAGCTCACGGCAACGCCAGATGGTTAACCCACTGAGCCAGGCCAGGGTTCGAACCTGCAACCTCATGGTTCCTAGCCGGATTCATTAACTGCTGTGTCATGACGGGACTCCAAGCCCATGTTGTCTTAAACAATATGACAAACTGTTGTGAGTACTACTGTTGCCACTGTTCTAAGTACTGCTGAGAGGACGTGTCAGCAAGGGAGTCAGGGATCTAGTTCCCACTCTGGTTGGTATATGAAAAAGGGAAAAACTGTCATGTGCTGGAAGAAAGCAAAGGCCAGTCTTGCCAGACACTATACAGGAGTTCCCGTTGTGGCTCAGCGTTTAACGAATCTGACAAGGAACCATGGGGTTGCGGGTTCGAGCCCTGGCCTCGCTCAGTGGGTTAACGATCCGGCGTTGCCGTGAGCTGTGGTGTAGGTTGCAGGCGCAGCTCGGATCTGGCGTGGCTGTGGCTGTGGTGCAGGTCAACAGCTGCAGCTGCAACTTGACCCCTAGCCTGGGAACCTCCATATGCCATGGGTGCGGCCTTAAAAAGAAAAAAAAAAAAGACTATACAACAGAGCTCATCTCAGCTTCTCAGCAGGTTAGTTATCTGCTCTCCCTGCTCCAACTGGTTTTATCCCAAAGCTACACCGTTCTAAAATAAATGGCCGCTGTGACTGCTTGCTCACTTGGTCAAATAGAAACAAACTCATGAGGGAGTTCCTGCTATGGCGTAGTGGGCTATAGATCCAACTGCACTGGCTCAGGTCGCTGCAGAGGCCGGGACTCAATCCCTGGCCTGGCGCAGTGGGTTAAAGGGCCAGGATCCAGTGGCCAGCTCAGCTGCCTGTTAAGAGAACAGACCTGGAGGCAGTCATCGGGGCGAGCCCTGGCCCCAGCACTTCCCAGCTGGGGTATGGTGACTAATCTCGCAGCCTCCGTCTCCTCCTCTGAAAAGTGGAGACAGTTCTGAGAATTCAGATGAAAAATGCCAAGAATGGTACCATTAGAATGGAAACTCCAGGGCACAGCGATTTTTGACCGTTTTATCCATAACTGGGTCCCCAGCACCTAGAACTGTTCTGGGCACACAGTTACATACTCAATAAATATTTGATAAGTGAACCAGCGCTATTTTAGGACCATGCGCAACGGGCCTCATGTCTCCGTGCTCACTCTACCCCTGCATCTGGCTTTCTGCACAAAGACTCGCCGCCCACCCTCACCCATACCGAGAGCGCGAGGACAAGACACGGCAAACACTTGGCTCCACAGACTTTGCAAAAGCAGCATCTCTGGGCCTGTATGAAACCACGCATCACACTGGAAATCAGTCCTCTAGTTGGAAGCGAGGGCACCAACGTGCCCCATCAGCTTCCCTCAAACTTCGCCAGGGAAAGGCCTCAAGAAAATGCTGATGAGAAATATATTCGACTTGTTATTACCTGAAAATCCTGATGATAAAAAAATAAATCAGGGAGTAATCACTTGTTTATAGATGTACATTACAGAACGTTTTTAGCAAATTCCTTCTATAGCACTTAGAATATTAATCAAATTTTGAGTCTTTCCAAAATATCTTTTGTTTAAACAGGTGCCACTAACATCTGGGAATTGGCTAATTTAAAGTCATTTTCCATTATTACCTGAGGAGACTTGAGAGGCAACAACACGAAAGCTCGGCTTCCCTAGAGAGGCCCAGCACCTAGAACTGTCCTCCTCGTGGGAAAACAAACCCAACCGGCGGCCTCTTAGCCCGGCATCTGGATCTGGCCCTGCTAGGTGTTTTCCGGGAACTACGGCCTAGAGAGCTGGGCCCCTGAGGCGAATGCCGGGGCTTCAGAGACATTTCCAGCCCCTGCTGGACTTGGCATTCTGACCCTAAGCTGAACTGCTGGCAGCTAGGCTCTCCTTGTGGCTGCCACTGCCCGCCCACCTGGGCACCAGGAGGTGGGACACTGTTGCTCTGACACGCAGTCCCAGGGCCCCTGACTCCCAGAGGCGCTGAGGAGCTGGCTCTCGTTCACCATCGCCAACTTCCCATCCTGTCCCTTTGCTCTTTTCTCATTTTTCAGCTGCACCCACGGCATAAGAAAGTTCTTGAACCAGGGACCAAATCCAAGCTGCATCTGCAACCTATGCCACAGCTGCGGCAGTGTCGGATCCTTAATCCACCGCACTGGGCCAAGGATCGAAGCAGCTACACCACAAAGACAAGCCAGATCATTAACACACTGCAACACAGCGGGAACTCCTGTCCTGTGCTTGTTATTTTTTTTTTTTTTGCTTTTTTTTAGAGCTGCACATGGAAGGTCCCAGGCTAGGGGTCGAATCAGAGCAGCAGCTGCTGGCCCACACCACAAACATGGCAACACAGGATCTGGGCCGAGTCAAGAGCCTACACCACAGCTCAGAGTAATACTGGATACTTAACCCACGAGCGAGGCCAGGGATCAAACCCGTGTCCTCATGGCTACTAGTCAGGTTCGTTACCACTGAGCCACAACGGGAACTCCCATGTCCTGTCCTTTTTGACCCACTGCCTTTTTGATCTCACTTACGCCCAGAAGGCTTACTCTTTCCTCTGTGCAGATTTCTCACTCTGAATAGGCATGAAGCTGTCGCAATTTTTGTCTTTCTGTTTGTCTACCACGTCACTGAATTCTCTGGAAACCAGACTGTATCCTACTGACTCTTAGACTCCCAGCTCTGGGCACCGGGACGGCTCTACCGTAGATATTCTCAATCAATGTCTGCAAATGAGGGAGTGGGAAACGGAAGTGCTCTACCAAAAAGCTACTTCACTCCCCATTTCTGCTTATTCCATACTGTTGAAGAGTGCTTCTTAACCACCAGGATCCTAAGTTTCATTGCAGAAGGGGGCAAACTCCCTCCCATAAATACTCGAATACACGGGGCACAGAGGTTCACGGGCATTAGTGCAACCTTGAGCCACCACAGACCCCTGACCAAAGCTCTCTGCTCCAGAAGCACAGTGGCTGCACCCTGCTTTCTGGTTTTGTAGCCCGATCTTGAAGAAAGCATTAGGACAAGCCAGGTCCGTACCTGTATTTCATCGCACTTGATGAGCTTTTCCACCTCTCCTTGACTCAGAAGAATGAACTCTTCATGCTGTACCACTTCAGGAAAATGCTTCTGGCTAAAAACCTCAGCTGCTTGCATCAGGTCAACGCAATTGTGAGTTTCGGCAAAGTCCCTGATGCCCAGGCAGTTAGAAGGGTCCAGCTGGCTTTCCAAGAACTCACAGCAGGCTTGCTTCACACCTAGGACAGACAGACAGACAGACAGCAAGCCCCTGAGGATACCCGGCTGGGCTGGGCCGCCCTGTATTCTGGGATCTCAGCATCTCCACAGGGTGTCAGAGGAACCCTAGCTCAACAGTGAAGCATCAGACTAGAAATTCTACGCTTAGAGAATTCAAATCTCATTTCTGTCTTCTGCATTGTGTGGCCTTGCGCAAGGCCTTTACACAGGTCTGCTGCAGCATTAAAACAAGGCCAGCGGGATAAACTGCTTCTAAGGATACTGCCATAATTAAACAAAAAATGCCCATAAGACTCTTGGGAATCAAGCTATAAATCCAACTGTAATTTATAATTTTATTTTATTATTATTTTTTAATTTATTATTATTATTTTTTTGTTTTTTTGCCTTATCTAGAGCCGCACCCGCGGCATATGGAGGTTCCCAGGCTAGGGGTCTAACAGGAGCTGTAGCCGCCAGCCTTCGCCACAGCAACGTGGGATCCGAGCCGCGTCTGTGTCCTACACCACAGCTCACGGCAACGCCGGATCCTTAACCCACTGAGCGAGGCAAGGGATCGAATCCGCAACCTCATGGTTCTTAGTCGGATTCGTTAACCACTGAGCCATGATGGGAACTCCTGTAATTTATAATTTTAAATTGTAGTTAGTGAACCTAATTTCTACTCCACATGAAAACTTAAAAGACTGGTGAAGAAACAGGAAGTACTGACAGATGACACTCGCATTTCTCTAGTTGAAAAGTTCAGGGTATAAACTTAATTTTACAGCTGTGCACTAATGCAAAAGCTTGACACTATTTCAATCAAGTGTTAAAAACCAAAAACAACAGAAACAGAATTGGAGGTTAAGAAAGACAGACTGGAGTGCCCGTCGTGGCTCAGTGGTTAACGAATCCGACTAGGAACCATGAGGTTGCGGGTTCGATCCCTGGCCTTGCTCAGTGGGTTAAGGATCTGGCGTCGCCGTGAGCTGTGGTGTAGGCTGCAGACGTGGCTCAGATCCCGCGTGGCGGTGGCTGTGGTACAGGGCAGTGGCTACAGCTCCGATTAGATCCCTAGCCAGGGAACCTCCATATGCCATAGGTGCAGCCCCAGAAAAGGCAAAAAGACAAAAAATAATAAATAAATAAGACAGACAGACTGGGAACTGGAAGGGGGACTAGTTCTAATCCTGTGAAAACTCCATACTTTCAGTTTTGTGGGTCAACTTAAATTTTTAACAAAATTTTTGTGGCTAAAAAAATTAAAGGTACGAAGGGTTTATGTGAATAGTCCCCCAGGCTCCCTACTCTCAGCCACCCAGTTCCTGTCCAAGGAGGCAGCGAATCCTACCAGTTTCCTGTGTTTCCTGCAGGACTACCGTGTACGTGTATGAAGAAAATGCCTCTATTATCCCCTCTTCCATTTTCCTAAAAACAGAAAGTAAACCCTATCTCCTAAAGCGCCAGACACCCACATTCAGAGTGGTTTCTGTACACTGTGATTGAGATGTGATCCCCTGTGCCAGTAAACAGGAGGCCCCCAGTCTGTCTCCTTAATTTTCTTTTTCTTCTCTCTTTTTTTAATTCAGTAAGTAATTTATTAAAGTTTAATGGTGATTTCAAGTCATTTGTTTGTTGTCCAGAAATTAGCTTTAATTATCTGTTAAATTCACCCACTTCATAGAGTTCCTTTTTGATTATATCACGTAATTGTAGTTGTACCCTTAATTTTCACCAATAAGTTTACATCACAAATTTCAAACATTGCCAGGCTAGCTTGGCGTGAACAGCCTCGACTGTAGCATCTGTACCTTTCAGCTGAAGCAGGCAGGCGGCCGGGAGCAGCTCCTGGACGTTCTCCACCGTCACATGCACAGTCTCCGTGTACACGAAGTCCAGCAGGATCTCCATGGTGGAGGCCGTGAGACCCTGGATATCGACGTACGGTTTCCCCTTTTCTGAAAGCTGTAAGTTCAAAGGGTGTGAAATCATGGTGGTTATAATTCCACAAGATAAAGGCATGGTCTCACACCCAAGAGCCTGAAGGGAAGTTAACAACATTATCTGAATACACATATCTTTTTTTGCTTTTTAGGGCCACACCCGTGGCTTATGGAGGTTCTCAGGCTAGGGGTTGAATTGGAGCTACAATCACCGACCTACGCCACAGCCACAGCAACGCCAGATCCGAGCCGCGTCTGCAACCTACACCGCAGCTCACAACAATGCCGGATCCTTAACCCAGGGATCAAACCCACATCCTTAGGGTTACTAGTCGGGTTCTAAACCTGCTGAGTCAAAGTGGGAACTCCCCTGAATACACATCTTAAAAAAACTGTCTATTTTGTTTGATTTGTACAGGGAAAATACGGCATATAGTTGTAGCTCTTCAAACAGGGGGAGCTGTTTGTAACCCAAGAGCATCAGAGGTGACGCCTCCCTGGAATATCAACTTTATCTGTGACTAATTTAAAGTACTGCTTTCATATTAAAACAAATACAGCCGTAACACTGAACAGAACCAAAAGTTCCCTGAGCATGCCACCAGTGTCCACGAACTTTTAAGATGAAATGCAAAGTTCACTTAGATCTCCTCCTTGTAGAGGGCCCTGTGGGTTGCAGCTCCAGACCTTCCAGGATGAGTCGGCACTGTCCTATTTGTCCCTAGACCACATGTGGGCCATCTCAAGGGGACTTCTGCTGTACCACTGAGGACAGCTGGATTGTCTGATACTTTTTTCAAAATACTGGGTTGAGGAGTTCCCGTCGTGGCTCAGTGGTTAACGAATCCGACTAGGAACCATGAGGTTGCGGGTTTGATCCCTGGCCTTGCTCAGTGGGTTAAGGATCCGGCGTTGCCGTGAGCTGTGGTGTAGGTTGCAGACGCGGCTCGGATCCCGCATTGCTGTGGCTGTGGCGTAGGCCAGCAGTTGTAGCTCCGATTCGACCCCTAGCCTTCATATGCCGCAGGTGTGGCCCTAAAAAAGGCAAAAAAAAGTATTCTCTACCAAAGCCAAGAACAAAATAAATCTCTAACAATAAAAAAAGTCATTAGCACATTATTTTGGAAAAAAACTTTACTAACATTTAATACCGTTTAAGTATTTACAAAAAGAAATATGTAAATACATTTATTTCAGGAGTTTTTTTTCTTTTTTCCTTTTTAGGACTGCACCCTCGGCATATGGAGGTTCCCAGGCTGAGGGTCGAATCGGAGCTGTAGCTGTTGGCCTACACCACAGCCACAGCCACGCGGGATCCGAACCACATCTGTGATCTACACACAGCTCACATCGACGCTGGATCCTTATCCCACTGAGGGAGGCCAGGGATCCAACCCGCATCCTCAAGTATCGTAGTCTCATTCGTTTCCATTGTGCCACAACAGGAACTCCCCATTTCAGGAGTTTCTTATTCCATAAACTATATTCCCATTAGCCAAACAGCTTGAATATGGAAATGAGTTCACTATGTAATGACTTAGAGCAATTGCAGCATTTCATGCTTATACTTGCCTTACAGTTTTTCAGAGTGTCTCTCATTTATTATTATTTCATCCTGATTCTCACAACAACCTAGTAAGGCAGTTAGGTCTGATATTACTGCCATTTAAGAACAAAAGCGCTAGGGAGTTCCTGTTGTGGCACAGCGGAAAATGAATCCGACTAGGAACCATGAGGTTGCGGGTT
>PVHT021183595.1:482255-495669 GCA_004024745.2 Catagonus wagneri
GCCTGCTGTGACCCTCCTTTGCCTGGCAAAGCAGTAAAGCTATTTTTTTCTCCTTTACCCAAAACTCTGTCTCTGCATTTCAATTCGGCACCGGCAGAGGCCGAATTCGGGCAACAAACATAAAATCCAGGTCTCTGGACCCTATCCTTTAAATCACTTAGTCTTAAAAATAAACTCACACTGGAGTTCCCTTCGTGGCTCAGTGGTTAACGAATCCGACTAAGAACCGTGAGGTTGCGGGTTTGATCCCTGGCCTTGCTCAGTGGGTTAAGGATCCGGCGTTGCCGTGAGCTGTGGTGTAGGTTGCAGACGCGGCTCGGATCCCGCGTTGCTGTGGCTGTGGCGAAGGCTGGCGGCTACAGCTCCTGTTAGACCCCTAGCCTGGGAACCTCCATATGCCACAGGTGCGGCTCTAGATAAAGGCAAAAAGACAAAAAAAATAAAAATAAAAAAATAAACTCACACTGTAAACAAGCCACAATGGAAAAAAAATTAATAAATAAAAATAAACTCAAGGAGTGCCCGTTGTGCCTCAGCAGTAATGAACTTAACTAGTATCCATGAGGACACAGGTTTCATTCCTGGCCTCACTCAGTGGGTTAAGGATCTGGTGTTGCCACGAGCTGTGGTGTAGGTGGCAGATGAGGCTCGGATCTGGTGTTGCTGTGGCTGTGGAATAGGCCAGTAGCTAGAGCTCCGATTCGAGCCCTAGACTGGGAACCTTCATATGCAGTAAGGAGAACAGTAAGGAGGTTCCTTAAAAAAACTAAAGACAGAGCTACCGTATCAATCTCATTCCTGGGCGTATATCCAGAAAATACAAAAACTCTAATTCAAAAAGAGACAAAGTTCCATTGTGGCTCAGCGAATCCGACTAGCATTCTGAGGAGGCAAGTTCGAGTCCTGGCCTCGCTCAGTGGGTTAAGGATCTGGTGTTGCCATGAGCTGTGGTGCAGGTCAAAGACAGGGTTCGGATTTGGCACTGCCTAACTCAGAGGCAGGGAACTAAGGCACAGTCAAGGAGCAGATCGGATCCAGAGTCTGCCAGTTTAACCACCACACTATTTAAATTCACTGTCATATCACATTTCTACTATTTTATTCAGTGACGTGAGGCAGCTACAAGGAGACGTGCGTGGGCTCCACTTGTGAGGAGATAACTTACCACTTACCTCACTGGTGAACATGGCGCAGAAGTAATCGCTGCAGGCAGCCAGCACAATCCGATGGGCAGGGAAGTCTTTCTGCTCTACTCTCAATGTCACATCACAGAGAGTATTGCTCTTCCTGAGGGAGTTCATTGAGTTGAGGATGGATTTAGCATGAGTGTTTGTCATTATGTCTTTGGGGGCCATAATGCCTCCCATCAAGCAATATGGAGAAAGGAGGAAAGGGGTCCTTGAATGCTGCAACTACAAGAGAGAAGAAAAACAAGGACCATATTTGAAGGACTTGGGAAACTAAACATTGTTAGCTCCATCAGACCCCAAAATCCTCAAGTAGGGACCTCTCCTAATCCTGGCATTACGAGTACAATCTAGCCACTACTATTCCAAATAAGAACAAGCTCTTCTTCCTCTGATTTCCATAATCATCAAGTGCCCCAACCATGAGACATCTACTGTAATCAATACTCAACCGTATTATAAGTGGAAACAAACTACATTTCCTGCATATCTTCACAAGGCTGTTGTTTCACCTGACAAAATGAAAAGACAGAATTTCTTAAGGGTGTGATATCATTCTTTTTAATATCCTTGAAGAGATTAAATAGGTAAATATTTATAGAGTGGGGATTCTGTTTTATACATTTTTTTTCTTTCCCAGCAAGTGTACAACGTTTAGTAATAGAATGCAAGAAAAGAAAAACTGTGTATTCAATCTAGAGAAACAAAGATCAAGTATTAGTGAAAATAAACTTTTTTCTAAAATAATGCAAATAATTATTTTTGATGACTTTCAAATATACCTGGATTTCTTCGAAAAGTAAAACTTCGAGTGAGGACCCAATGCCTATAATGAATAGTGGAATCCACGCACACTTATCTGTGGACTTTCACTAAAGCTACTGAACCTCTTCTACAGAAGGGACTTCCTACTCTACATTAGTAGCAATGGTCCACCACCAGTAACAGATCAATATTTGCATTTCTATACTGAAAGAGTGACTTCTTATGATAGGACCTCTGCTACTAATTTTACTGCCATAGCCAGTCACTTGTAAAGTTCACCTGTACATATCAATTAAATGAACTAAGTAACAGATTACATATTTAAAAAAATCAATGTAAGAAGTACTCTCTGGACTGTTGACAGGCTTTGGTCACACAATGTTTTTTTGCTTCAAAAACAGTTTCTGTAGAATGAATGGGGTGGTTATTAAGAAAGCCTATCTTATGTAAAATCCAAAACTTTTCGAAATGATCCAAGAAAAAAAAATCAAACTATGGTTTTCAAGAGTCCACAACTCACAACCATAATTTGATATGAAAAGCAAAAACGAGATCCTCATTTCTCATCTACTTCTGTTCACGGTTAAAATATTATTCTATAGGCACTGTAGGTTACCCTTCCAGCAACTCCGCATTTGATTCATTTGACATCAAAGCATAAGATGTTTTTCAAAAAGGTCTTCCTACGTCAATGTAGTTTCAACTCCGGAGACGTGAGAAAGGTCTGCATAGACGCCCAATTACCGTGAAGACCTTTGGGGAGGGGAGGGGGTGTTACGACAGGGCTCGCCTGTCAAACGGACTCGACCCCAACGCTGCGCGGTCTCTCTGCCGGGGTCCCCGGGCTGCATCCCGCTCCGGGGGTGGCCTAGCCCAGGGCTCCCGCGAGCTCCCTAAAGGATAGGCTGAGCCGCGGGCTGGGTCACATTCGGGGCAAGGGAGGGGGCTTGCAGGCGGGAGAGCAGAGCGGAGTCCTCCCCGACAGCCTCCGGTGGAGGGCGGGGCGCTGGTCGCCAAGAGACCCCCGGCGGCTCGGAAGGGCAGACCCGGAGAAGGGGGAGAGAAGGGCGCTGGCCGCTGCCTGCGGGCCACTCACCTGTGCTCTGGCCCGCGGGGTGGGCGCGGGGCTAGCGGGTGGCTCGGGAGGAGCCCAAGCACCGCCGCCCCGACCCAGAGCCTCCGGCGCCGTCCCCGCCGCCGCGCGCGGTGATGACGTCACGCCCACAAGCGGCACGTGATGGACCGCGTCACGTGACCCGCAGGTGTGCGGCGCTGACTCCAGGAAACTTGGGGGTGCAGGCCCCCGCCTGGTGACTGGCAGAGAGGATGCTCCTCAGGTACCCGAGGCGCGGCGGACTAAGAGGATTCCAGAAATTTCTAAGCTAAGGAACTGACTGCAGAGAGTGTTTACCTGACAGGTATTCAGGAACCCTCTCACATCGAGAAAACCCACGGAGGCTTCCGATGTCTTCACGTCCATTTTCCACAGTGGCCTTTTGCGGCTGTAGTGCGAATTCTCTGAGCCCTGCGACTCCGGACCTCAGCATTCTCTGCATCACAATCGGGTCTCATCACCCCTAGGTGTTCTCCTCTGCTTCTTGCACTCCAGGACAGTTAAGTGGAAGGAACTTAGGGCCACTCTGATGGAGATTGCGAAGGATCTTCTTGGAGGTCCCAGGAGTCTTTATCTCCCCTATTCTGATTGTGCTGCCTTTCACAGCTCTTGGATGCTGAGTGTTCAGCTAGCAATTTTGCTCAGAAGGGAATGAGATTCCTTGATTCAGTTCATGCAAATGTCCAAACCAATTGTATTTGATTGTATTGTTTTCTTCTGGGGGGGCTTTGATTCTTTCGGGATATTAAGACTGTAGCTGAGTGGGTTGCCATCTAATTTTACAGTAGTGTCTCCATCTCTCATATCCTATCTCTGAATTGTCTCTGATTTAATATTATGAGTGCAGGATTGGTACAAGTTTTATTGGGGGTATTCTGGAAAAATTCACCAAAATGACGAATGCAGATATTCTTTAACAATGATCTCTATAAATCTATCCTTCATATGTACTCACATGTAAAATGATGTGTGTGCAAGGTTGTTTGTAGATTGGCTTGAAAACAAGGGTTTTTTTGGGGGGGGTTATTGTTTTGGTGTTTTTCTTTTGGCTGTGCCTGTGGAATATGGAAGTTTATGGGCCGCATATCTGATCTGTGCCACAGCAGCCACAGTAGAGACAACGTAGCATCCTTAAACCACTGCACCACAAAGGAACTCCTGGATTGAAAACAAAGAGTTCCCACTGTGGTCAGTGGGTTAAGAACCTGACAGAATCTCCATGAGGTTGCGAGTTTGATCCCTGGCCTCGATTATTGGGTTAAGGATACAGTGTTGCTGCAAGCTGCAGCAAAGATCACAGGTGTAGGTTGCAGATGTGGCTCAGATCTGGTATTGCTGTGGCTGTGGTGTAGGCCAGCAGCTGCAGCTCCAATTTGACCCTTAGCCTGGGAGCTTCCATATGCCAGAGGTGTGGCCCTAAAAAAAAAAAGGAAAAAAAGAAAAGAAGTTTTATGCCCATCTGTAGGGAACTGGTCACTAACATATGGTACATCCATACAACCCAATACCGTGAAGTTGTGAACAGTGTGTATTCTTTGCTATTGTCATATTTGCTTGTATATGTATAAAATATAGTCATATTTGCTTGTATATGAATAAAATGCATTTGAAAAAATACAAAATAAAGTAGTAACGTCAGTTTCTTTGGAGAGAATAACTGGTGAGTTGGGAGACAGGGTGGGAGGGAGATTTTTCCCTCTATATATTTTGGGGCCTTTTTGAACTTTGTTTTTGTTTGCTTTTTAGGGCCATACCCTCAACACGTGGAAGTTCCCAGACTAGGGGTCGAACTGGAGCTGTAGCCGCAAGCCTACACCACAGCCACAGCAACGTCAGATCCAAGCCTCGTCTGCAACCACAGCTCACAGCAACGCCAGATCTTTAACCCAATGAACAAGGCCAGGGATTGAACCTGTGACCTCAGGGATGCTAGTCAGATTCATTTCCACTGAGCCACGACGGGAACTCCAGGGCCTTTTGAACTTTTCATTATGTGAACTAAAAATACGTATAATTTAAATTCCTTGGTTTTGGTTGCAGAATAGCATCCTCATGCTTTAATGATGTGGCTTTAAAATTGAGTTCTGGAGTTCCCATCGTGGCTCAGTGGTTAACAAATCCAACTAGGAACCGTGAAGTTGCAGGTTCGATCCCTGGCCATGCTCAGTGGGTTAAGGATCTGGTGTTGCCGTGAGCTGTGCTGTAGGTTGCAGACGTGGCTTGGATTCCGCATTGCTGTGGCTGTGGTGAAGGCCGGCGGCTACAGCTCCTGTTAGACCCCTAGCCTGGGAACCTCCATATGCCGCAGGTGCAGCCCTTGATAGGGCAAAAAGACAAAAAAAAAAAATGAGTTCTGGCTTCTAAGCTGAGTTTTTCCAAAGATGAGCAGATACTTAATAAAAGAAGCTTTGTTTGGAATATGTCCCCCCTCCCCCAGAGAGTAAAAGTAGAGAAACTGTGATCAAGAAAGCCAGTCCACGGAGTTTCTGTCATGGCTCAGTGGTTAACGAATCTGACTAGCATCCAGGAGGATGTGGGTTCGATCCCTGGCTTCATTCAGCAGGTTAAAGATCTGGCATTGCCGTGAGCTGTGGTGTAGGTCACAGACAGCTTAGATCCTGCATTACTGTGGCTCTGGCGTAGGCCGGCGGCTACAGCTCCGATTCCACCCCTAGCCTGGGAACCTCCATATGCCACGAGTGCGGCCCTGGAAAACACAAAAATACAGAAAAAAAAAAAAAAAAAGAATGTTTCTAGTCGCTTGTATAGCTGACCCAGCCCAAACTGATTTTGAGTTTCTTAGGCCCATCCTTGGAGGGCTGGCCCCGATGAGGTGAGTCTGGCAGGTTACACATTGCCCTGTCTCCTTGTCTGGACACTGAAATGATTCCCGGTATTTACAGCTACTCAAGGGTCTCAGTAAGGGAAAGCAGGAGTGTGCTGTGAACTCTAGATTAAGTACATAGAATATAGGTCAGTTTTTCAAACAAGCTGGCAGAATGCGTTGCATTTTTGTGCCACCAGAACATGGCAGACGTGAGAATGCACTTTTTAACTGCTGAATGTTATCAAACCAGGGCCCCAGCTGCTGCTTTGAAATTCATCCTGAACTCGCACACAGGCCTGGCTCATGCCTCCCAGGGGCTGGTTCCCATCCGTCAGGAAGCCACTTTCTGGGGGAGATGAGATGCCTTTGTCAGCAGATTTTGGATCAAAGACTTTTTCCAAACATAGGGTTTTGCTGAACCCCTCTTGGATTGCAAGGCAATAGATGTTCAATAGCTAGAAATTAGTTTCTTCCCTAATTTTTTACTTAGAGGAGGGTAGAGTCAGATTCTTAGCTTTCATTTTTGGCCTTTAATCACAGCTCATCAGGGTTTTTGTTTTGTTTTGGTCTTTTCAGGGCTGCACCCGAGGCACATGGAGGTTCCCACGCTAGGGGCCAAATCGGAGTTGTAGTCACTGGCCTACGCACAGCCACACCAGATCAGAGCCTAATCTGTGACCTACACAGCTCACAGCAACACCAGATCCTTAATCCAATGAGCGAGGCCAGGGATCAAACCTGCACCCACATGGATGCTATTCAGATTAACTTCTGCAGAGCCACGATGGGAACTTTTTTTTGTCTTTTTACCTTTTATCTAGAGCCGCACCAGCGGCATGTGGAGGTTCCCAGCTAGGGGTCTAACAGGAGCTGTAGCCGCCGGCCTTCGCCACAGCCACAGCAACGCGGGATCCAAGCCGCGTCTGCAACCTACACCACAGCTCACGGCAACGCTGGATTCTTAACCCACTGAGCAAGGTCAGGGATCGAACCCGCAACCTCATGGTTCCTAGTCGGATTCGTTTCCACTGAGCCACAATGGGAACTCCGGGAACCTTTTTTTTTTTAACTTTTATTAAATTTTATTTTTTTGAGAACCAGCATTTTATATTATTATTTTTTTGGCTTTTTAGGGCTGCACCTGTGTCATATGGAGGTTCCCAGGCTAGGGGTCTAATCAGAGCTGTTGCTGCTGGCCTACAGCACAGCCACAGCAACGCCAGATCCAAGCCGTGTTTGCAGCCTACACCACAGCTCATGGCAACGCTGGATCCTTAACCCACTGAGTGATGCCAGGGATCAAACCTGCAACCTCATGGTTCCTAGTCAGATTCGTTTCTGCTGAGCCATGACGGGAGCTCCAAGAACCAGCATTTTTAAAATGAAGTAATCTAGGACGGACCCCAGCTGTGTCTCACACTGTCCAGTGTTGTGTAATGTAACACTTGACTGTGTGTGTACACACGTCCAAAGTGGTCCTGCTAATGTACAACTCCAGCAGCATCTGGTGTGCTCCACGTCCGCACCAATGCTCCATATTAGGAGGGTTTTTCTTCTTTGGCTAACCTGAAGCTTATGGAATTCCTGGGCCAGGGATCAGATCTGAGCTGCACTGAGACGGACATACCACAGGGACGGGGATCAAACCTGCGTCCTGGTGCTGCAGACACCACTGATTCCATTGCGCCACAGTGGGAACTCCAGTATTAGGAGTTTTAGTTTGTGCCAGTCTGGTAGGAGTGAAATGGCTAATCAGGAGTCCGGTCGTGGCACAGCATAAATGAATCTAGCATCCATGAAGATGCAGGTTCGATCCCTGGCCTTGCTCAGTGGGGTAAGGATCTGGCATTGCGGTGAGCTGGGGTGTAGGTCACAGATGCAGCTAGGATCCCACCTTGCAGTGGCTGTGGCTAGGCCGGTTGGTTGCAGCTCTGATTTGACCCCTTCCCTGGGAACTTCCATATGCTGCTGGTGCAGCCCAAAAAAGAAAAAGAAAAAAGAAAGAAAAGAAATGACTTATCAGCTGGATTTCAGTGGATGTCTCCCTGATAAACCACTGGAGGCTGAGATTTGTTGGTCTCAGATTTTTTTTTTTTCATGTCTTTTGTCATTTTAGGGCCGCACCTGCAGCATGTAGAGGTTCCCAGGCTAGGGGTCTAATCAGAGCTACAGCTGCCGGGCCTACACCACAGCCACAGCAATGCAAGATCCGAGCCGCGTCTGCGACCTACACCACAGCTCACAACAACACCAGATCCTTAACCCACTGAGCAAGGCCAGGGGTCAAACCTGCAACCTCATGGTTCCGAGTCAGATTGGTTTCCACTGAGCCACGATGGGAACGCCTCAGATTATTTTTTAAAAGGATCATTTGTTCTCAGAGTTGTACAGACTTGACTCTTAAAGTGAACCCAACTCTGCAACTCAAGAAGATTCCCACCTGATTGCCTCCACGAGCTCAGAAGTGACTGCTGTGGGCCTTTTGCTGTCCAATGAGCAGGACTTGGTCAAGCTGAGAACAATGGTAAGGCACAAAAAGGCCTCTTGATAAGACTGCCTTAACCACAGCAGCTTTAAAAGAAATGAAGTCTAGGAGTTCCCTTCGTGGTACAGGGGAAACAATCTGACTAGGAACCATGAGGTTGCGGGTTCAACCCCTGGCCTTGCTCAGTGGGTTAAGGATCCAGCGTTGCTATGAGCTGTGGTGTAGGCTCAGATCTGGCGTTGCTGTGGTTCTGGCATAAGCTGGCAGCTGTAGCTCCAATTAGACCCCTAGCCTGGGAATCTCCATTTGCCGCGGGTGTGGCCCTAAAAAGCAAAAATAAACAAGTAAAAATAAAAGAACTGAAGTCTAAAGTAATATAGAGTAGATGTCTGCTATTCTCAAGGCAGGTATCCTCCAATTACTGTAACGCTCTAGCACACCAACTTCTCTCGTCCACGTCCGGGCAGGAAGTAGACAAAAGGAAGGCGGCCTGGACGGGCAGGGGCCAGGAATTCCATCAGGCTCACTCACTGGCCTGCACAGGCCAACCTGTCCATACCCCTGGTTCAGATCTGTGCTCAGCAGAATCTGAAATGGCTGGTTTTAATCCTCCGGTGTGATGTGCAAAGAGCCGAGACCAAACGGGTTAATTCTTTGAATGCCAAGTGTTTCCTGTACTCTTTTATTATCATCATAGTCTTTGTATTGATACATAGCAATGATAGCGGTTTCTTTTTAAAGCTTAGTATTAAATATTAAATATCTTTTCCCACTTTAATTTTACATTACTCTGCCAAAAAAAAAAAAAAAAAAATTAAAACTCAAGTTATCTGAAGCCTGGACACACTTCCATGATTAGCCGGGCTGTGTGAAAGTTGGTGGCTTTGTCCTTCCTGCTGTGTGAGCAGGTCCAGGCCCTAGAAAGATGGGACTGGGTTATAACTGTCTCTGAAAAGTGTGCTACAAAAACGGACGGGCTGTTGTAAGCCAGGTTACAAAGTACGGTCGGGGTAAGAGAGAGAAATTTCCTCCCAGAAATGCGATTTCTGAAGAGTCCCAGTCCATCATTGTTCCCCAGATTGCTGGAGGAGCGGTGAAATCTCAACATGAGCTTCAAAGTCCTGTCTCTCTGAGGGGACAGTAGTTGCCCTACCGATGGGGGCCGGCCAAGGAGGGGAGCCCGCGTCTGCCCACTGCCCCCTTCTCAGCCGGGGAGCGGAGAGCTTATTGCCCCGTGTGTGTGAAGTGGGCTGAAGCTGGGTTGGTACTGAATTCTCTTAAGAGGTTTCTTCTAGAAACAGACAACTCAGACTCCTCCTCTCACTTCAGCAACGAAGTTATCTTAAAAGCACTTGGGAAGCTCCTCCTGCGCCCGGGGGGTGGGGCTCAGAGGAGGGAGTCGTCCGTGCAGCCGCCTTCCAGGCCGTAGCGGAACTCCTGAAGGTTGGAGACCCCATAAAAGTGGACAAAGGCTGCTGCCACCACCAGGACGTGGAAGATCTGATGAGACTGGAACTGCAGGGGCGACAGGGGAGGAGCCTTAGGGCGACGGCACGGGTGGAGGGGCCCGGGCAGGTGGGAGAGGGCACTCGCCTCCTCTGAGTCCCCTTAAAAACGTTCTTGTGTCACAAGAGTGATAGAAAAAAGTTTGCTTTTTTTTTTTTGGTCCTTTTAGGGTGTACCCGCGGCATATGGAGGTTCCCAGGCTAGGTGTCAAATTGGAGCTGTAGCTGCCGGCCTTCACCACAGCCGTTGCTGTGAGATCCGAGCCGCATCTGCGACCTTCACCACAGCTCACGGCAACGCCGGATCGTTAACCCACTGGGTGAGGCCAGGGATCGAACCTGCATCCTCATGGATACGAGTCGGGTTCGTTAACGCTGAGCCATGACAGGAACTCCAAAAAAAAGGGTTTAAAAGTCTTGTCAGAGGTAGGCCAAAACGTTACCGCTGGTCCCTCCCGTCCCCCAGCATGTAGGGATGTGTATGTGCAGGCGCCCTCAGCGCTGGCTAACGCCGCGCCTCTCGCTGCCCCTGACCCCGACCTGTACCGCTGGGCCGGTCTCCCCACCACAGGCCTTGAGGAGGAGCCCCTTCTTACCCAGATGTCGAACTTTCCAGGGAAGAAGCGCTCAGGAATCCGCGCAGCGTAAAGGCCGGCTCCGGTGATGTACATCACGGCCATGAGGAAGAACCAGCCCATCTGGCCCACTGTGGTGGCCTTGACGAAACCCTCCGCCATCGTAAAGTGCATGGTGGGCACCACACCACTCAGGCCCAGCCCCAGGAACACGCCTGGACCAAGTGGATGGAGCAGTCAGACAGGTAGCGCGGCTCGGAGGGCCCTGCTCTCAGTGCTAAGATGAGCTGCTTCCTGGTGACTGGGGCGTCTCCAGGGAATTTAGCCACAGGGGGTAAGAGTCAGCAGGCAGGCAGAAGACTGTATAAACGCCCCTGAGCTCCGCCTCCTAAGGAGCACCGAGAACAAGTACCTTGCATTCTCTAATATCTGCTAAGAAGCACAGGCAGAAATGCACGTCAGAATCCTCTGACGGCTGCTTTGGGTAGAGAACCGAGACAGCAGGGCCTCAGGTGGCAGGCCAGTCAGAGAGGAGCAGGACAGGCTTCCTGTTGAGATCACAGGAGACTTGGAGTTCCTGATGTGGCTCAGGGGAAACGAATATGACTAGCATCCATGAGGACACAGGTTCGATCCCTGGCCTTGCTCAGTGGGTTAAGGATCCGAACTGCTGTGAGCTGTGGTGTAGGTTGCAAACACGGTTCGGATCTGGCGTTGCTGCGGCTGTGGTGTAGGCCGGTGGCTACAGCTCTGATTTGACCCCTAGCCTGGGAACCTCCATATGCTGTAGGTGTGGCCCTAAAAAGTCCAAAAGTAAAAAAAAATTAAAGATCACAGATTTAAGTAACTGGACTCTGACCTGGGTAGACAGGCCTGGACGGAAATGACGTTAAGGGAAGGAAGGAACAGATGCCGCCCGACCACCCCACAACACTGCGATAGTCGGTCCTATTGAGATTTCATGGAAACAGTATAAAACTTTGGGGAGAACTGAGCTTTGAAAATTCATGCTGCTTTGAAAGCTGTAAATACAAAGCAGGGTGTGGGTAGGCCCAGGGTCGAGCCTATTAGGTTCAAGGTCCAAATACCTCTGAGGTTTATACTCGGTCTTCCTACCCACCTGCTCTCGTCTGCCGGTGCTTAGGAGTGGCAAACCGGTCCCACTGCGCCACGATGATGGCGGAAATGCCCAGGACGCAGACGATGGAGAGGTAGATGAGCCGCGGCTGTGGGGAGCAGTAGAAGGAATAATAGAGCCAGGGGACGAAGCTCCCCATGATCAGTAGGGCGATCCCTGAATAATCCAGTCTGAAAAGAGCCACGAAATGAAACGGGTCAGCGGGGGGAGGGGAAAGAAGGCTACCGGTTGAGGCTTGTTCAACCGGCTCTTTCTGTTCTCCAGCTCCCAAGCCCCCCTCCCCCACAGCCCCTACAATCTAGTCTGTATCCTAAATCGAAACCCACAAGGTCACACACTTCTATTCTGCAGAGGCAAGTGGAGCCTGTCTGTCTAACCAGGTCAGAGTCCAGTTACTTAAATCTCCTGTGATCTTTAATTTTTTTTTTAATTTTTGGACTTTTTAGGGCCCCCTTCCCCTAGTTCTGAACAGCAGCACCCCCGCTCTGGACCCTTCGATGCGGGGGTTCCACCAGTCAGCAGGTCCCCTGCTTCCCCTCAGGAAGGGTGCTCAGCAGCCCCCCCGGTTCTGACGGACTGGGTGCTAAAAACAGAATCTTTGAATCGGGAGGAGTGTTTATGGGTTCTGCTCTGCTTCAGCTGACTTTTTGGTGGTGACAGTGAGTTATACTGTTTTTCCCAATAACACCAGCAATGACACCTCTGCATTCAATGATGAAAATGCAGTCCCATTACTGGTGTTATGGAGAAAAACAAAATAATGCACCATCACCGCCAACACCAAAAATAACCAACAAAACAAGCAGACAAACAAACAGAACTACACGCTGAGAGCTGGGGAACCTGGAGAGCATCAGACGCTGGGCCCCAGGGGCTCCCAGCAACATGTGGACAGGACAGATAAGCTCTACTCGAGCGGTGGCTCTAAACGCTGGCGGAACGAAGCACGGAACCTTGGCCACACCCTGGCTGGTTTGAGCCAACAGGAAGGTGGGATATGGCTGGGAACTGGGTCTTGGAGAGCAGCCCCCTGGCACCCAAAGCTTCCCAAAGGATAGCGCCGTCCAGGGAGAAAATACAGTCCACAGTGGGGTTCCGCGTGCTGAGGAGGCCACAGTGAGCTCTGGCATGAAGGACTTAGGAGAAAAACTTCATCACCCTCTCAAACCCGCAAAACAGAGCCCTTCCTCCAGCCCACTGGGGAATCTCTGGAAGATCCCGGCATTCCCGGGACCCAGCCAGCACCTGAATCACAACGGCACGGTCTTACCCTTCCGACATCCTTTTGACTCACTTGGAAAAAGTCCGAGAGACTTTCTCTGAATGACAATAGACAGTGTGGAAGAGCCAGGAGAAGCTGAGGCAGAGCACTGCACCCAAGAAGAACATTCCAAACACCACCTTCTCCTGAAGGGGGGCCATGAAATACATATTTGGTCTGAGCATCGTCAAGATTCCCAAAAAGAGAAACAGCACAAAACCTACAGGAGGGAGGAAAAAAAATGGCACCAGTCGCAGATACTCAAAACCAAACAATCACTTTCTGAAATGCTTGCATTTTGTTTTGAAGGGGGATTTATGACGCAGAAGGAAGTGCCTTCAAGCGTGGTTCTGATCACAAGAGAATGTCTAGTTTCAGTCCTTCTCCGTTTCTAGGCACCCCTCCTCCCCAGGTCTTAAAGACCAGTGATAAAGGGACTCCCAAGCTTATTAGTAGGTTTTTGTTTTATTTTTTTTCCATCGGTCCACCTATGGAACAACGAGGACAGCTTTGGAGTTCCTGTTGTGACTCAGGGGTAATGAACCTGACTAGTACGC
>PVHT021183595.1:496669-517020 GCA_004024745.2 Catagonus wagneri
TTGCTGTGGCTGAGGTGCAGGCCGGCAGCTGTAGCTCCGATTCTAACACTAGCCTCGCTCAGTGGGTTAAGGATCCCGCGTTGCTGTGGCTGAGGTGCAGGCTGGCAGCTGCAGCTCCGATTCTAACACTAGCCTCGCTCAGTGGGTTAAGGATCCCGCGTTGCTGTGGCTGAGGTGCAGACCGGCAGCTGTAGCTCCGATTCGACCCCTAGCCTGGGAACCTCCACATGCTGTGGGTGCGGCCCTAAATAGACCGAAAAAAAAAAAGGACAACTTTGTTTTTCCAAACAAAGCAGATCTCACCAAGCAGATGGGTCCAGATGTTGCCAGTCTCAGTGTGGATGCGGAAGATGCTCTTGAAGCATGCCCGGAAGGAGGGCATGGGCGGCCGGTGGCCGTGCAGCAGGTAGTCGTTGTCCTTGAGCCAGTCAGGGAGCACATCGTACGGGATGACCCTCCAGCGACCTTCCCAGACCTGGAACGTGGAAGACCCTCTAAGCGGGGCCCTGGAGAAGGCGGGCCTCCCCAAGGACGAGGGCTGCAGGAGAGGCATGGCCCTGGGGAACGTGGGGAGCCAGTTGGGACCCGGAGACGCAGCACGACCAGGGCATCCCAGTGCCGGCCGCTCCTTAAGGCCCTCGTTCTTGCGCCACAAGAGGGCATCTGGAGGTGCTTAGCTAAGCGTTTCGTGGACTTTACGGAAAACATGGCGGGGCCTCCTTTAAGCTACTTGAAAATTTTAAGTAAACGTAGTGAATGAAAACAAAGAAGTAGAAATTATACACAGGGGGGGTTCCCACTGCGGCACAGCAGAAACGAATCAGACTAGGAACCATGAGGTTGCGGGTTCGATCCCTGGCCTCGCTCGGTGGGTTAAGGATCCAGCGTTGCCATGAGCTGTGGTGTAGCTTGCAGATGCGGTTCGGATATGGCATTGCTGTGGCTGTGGTGCAGGCCAGCGGCTGTAGTTCAGATTTGATCCCTAGCCTGGGAGCCTCTATATGCCATGGGTGCAGCCCTAAAAAGCAAAACAAAACAAAAACAAACAACAAACCTTGCGCCCAGGAGTGAAAGCCCCCTCCCCTCAACATCTGCCAGCGGGGAGCCCAGGTAAGCCCGCTGCCCTTCGCCTCCCAGGACAGAACCTTATACACAAACTCCTCCATCTTCTCCATGGCATGGTGGGCTTGCAGGGGAAGTGTCAGCACCCGCACCTCCTCCTCTTCTTCCTGAGGCACTGGGCATGCCTGCTCTTCTTCAGCCTGCAGGAAAGGAGGAAACAAAAACCAACCCTAGGACTTCCCTCACAAGCAGGGCAATCCAGAGAAACCCAAACTCACTGCTTCAGGCTGGCCAGCCCCTCTCCATGGCCTTTTCTCCCAGGGAGTGACAGTGAGTAAGTGTACAGTGTCGTAAAGGCTGGAGTGAGAGCCCAACGCAGCACACGGGGGTGGGGAGCGGGCTGGTGGAGGATGGCCTCGGAGGCACACAGGACTGGCACACCAGGCCCGCCCTCATCTCTAAGAGGGTGGTTCTTAACCTTCCCCAATTTCCCCAGCATTTCTCTCTTCCAGCGCACTGAGTTCTCAAGAGAATGGAAAGGACAGAGTCCCAGAGGTGCCCTAACAACTTGCATCTGTCCAGTTCACCGGCTCTGGCGATGCTGCTATGGCTGACACTTGGTATCCACGGAGCTGCCGGAGAAGCTGGGCCTAGAACTGGCCTCCAGAAGCAGGCCAACAGTTCAGTTCCTCCTCCGGGCTTTCCTTCTCTGCTGACGCTTCCTCCCGGATTCTGTGTGTCCGTCGCTAACAGAGCCCTCGCTTTCACTCAGGCAAAATGAGAAGACCACGTGGCTGGGGCTTCCAGGAAGGGTGGCCCCTGCCCCGGCCTTGGGGGGACACTTCCAGATGATGGAGGAGCAAGACAGGTGCCTGCCGCCTGGAATGGGTACCTCCAGCATCCTTCTATGTGTTCGTCCTGTGAAGGCGAACCGACTCCCGGCTGTGTCCTTCCTTCAGTCACAGACATGCACTGACTACTTTCAGGTCCTGGGCTAATAAGCCCTGGGTGCAGTGCAGGCAAAAGTAACAGTGGGAAAGCAGACAAATAAAAGGGGTTCATGCTGCAGCGGGACAGGGGACGGAGACAGGACAGGCCCACGGCCCCCCCTCTTCTGACCCGGGAAGACGACTTACTTTGGGTGGGTTGGTGACGCCCCGGGCACCCTTCTCCTCTAGCAGGGGGCCCAGTTCAGCCAGCTCCACCGTGTCGGCCTCCCTGCTGCCGGCGGGAGCCCCATTGCCCTGGGCCCCCGCAGGTCCTTTGTGAGAAGACATCTGGCCGGCGCCCCCCCAGGCCCTGCAGCTTCAGCCTGGGGAGAGGGCGGGGTCCCTCGGCCCCAGGGGGCGGAGAGCGCCCTGTGATGGAAGACACTGAAAGCAAACACAAACATGAAGGGCACTGACAATTAGTCCTCTTTTGTCTCCTATCTACAAGTGAACACTGAGCAAAGACCCAGTCCATCCAGTCATTCCCTCTCCAGCTCTAGCGGCCCATTAACTGGTGAAATGAAACTGACTCCTTGTTCTCCCTTTTTTTTTTTTTGTCTTTTTAGGGCCGCACCTGTACATATGGGGGTTCCCAGGGTAAGGGTCTAGCTGGAGCTGCAGTTGCCAACCTACGCCACAGCCACGCCAGATCTGAGCCCCATCTGCGACCTACACCACAGCTCATGGCAATGCCGGATCCTTAACCCACTGAGCAAGGCCAAGGGTCGAACCCGCGACCTCACGGATGCCAATAACTGCTGGGCCATGATGGGAATTCCTCCTTGTTCTCTTTACTCACATGTTACTCAGAACCCCACTACCTGAAAGGTAAGGCTGAAACATCATACCTGGCTGCTGGCCTTCAGAGGATTTTTTTTTCCCCCCACCAAACTGACAGCACAGAAAAACAGCAACCCACCCCCCAAGTCCCCCCGTCAGGTATGAAGCCCATTAAGCCAGCAGAGTTTAGCCCACCATTTCCAAAGCTACCCTGCCCTGGAAAGGCCTGCCTCTGAGACAGAGGGGCAGAAACAGGGAGCTGGCACCCGGCTGTAATTACTACAGGCCGCCCAGGCTCAGAAAGAACGGCCAACTGAATTTTACCTGCAAATATTGACAAGCGTGCCCTGCATGCAGAAGGAACTGGGCTGCGGCCTAGATGCCCAGTGGCTAATTTCTCTGCAAGGTCTACGTCTACTAGAGGAGCGCGGCCCGGGCTCAACACAACTTCCCTGCGCCGGCAGTAACTTACCTGGACGCAGGGGGCTGAACACAGGAGGCAGCCCGGCCTCTCAGCCTCTGCCACACAGCAAACAACCAGCGCAGCGGCCCTGGCTCATAAATACGCCCCTCCCAAATGAGCTTTTTGGAAACCAGAGACAGGCCAGAACTTTTAGAAAGTAGTCCTTTCTCATTTCTATTTATTTTTTAAATTTTGTTTCATATTTTTAATTACTTAATGAATTTTATTACATTTATAGGTGTACAACAATCATCATGACCAAATTTTTATAGCATTTCCATCCCAAACCCTCAGTGCGTCCCCCCACCCCCCAACCTCTCTCATCTGGAAACCTAAGTTTTTCAAAGTCTGTGAGTCATTATCTGATCTGCAAAGAAGTTCATTGTGTCCTTTTTTTAGATTCCACATGTAAGCGATAGCGCTTGATGTTGGTGTCTCACTGCCTGACTGACTTCGGAAGTAGTCTTTTTTTAAAAAAATTTTTATGGCCACACCCGTGGCACATGGAAATTCCCAGGCCAGGGACTGAATCCGAGCTGCAGCTGCAGCAACACCGGATCATTTAACCCACTGTGCTGGGCCGGAGATCAAACCCCGCACCTCCAAGAGCAACCTCAGCTGCTGCAGTCAGATTCCTGACCCACAGTGCCACTCCTTATTTTGTTGTTTTGCTTTTTAGGGCCCCACCCATGGCATATGGAGGTTCCCAGGCTAGGGGTCAAATCGGAGCTACAGCTGCTGGCCTACACCACAGACACAGCAACGCAGGATCATAGCCACACCTGCGACCTACACCACAGCTCACGGCAACGCCGGATCCTTAACCCACTGAGAGAGGCCATGGATCGAACCCGCGTCCTCACGGTTACTAGTCTGATTCATTTCCACTGCACCACAACAGGAACTCCTGTCAGTACTTTGTTTATCCAAGAGTGATCTCAGTTCCTCCTCAGGGATTGGGACTGGATATATGTAGTCAGGTGAGGGCAATCCTCAAATTTCCAAACAGTCCGCTCAAGAGAGCAAACGACAACAATTCAGCACACGGCAGACCTTTCTGTGGTGTCAACACACAGGCAGTTCCTCCTCCTCTAAACGTGCAAGACTCTGACAAGACGGATGCCAGCCGACGGTCACAGCCAACAACTGAGCCCAGGGAGAACGCCCTGAAAACCTCAGGAGATGGGCATCCCACGTGAGCAGAAACATTGAGAAATCTTTTTCAGTGGGCTGACCACAAAACCTACTTCCTCAAAATGAAGGACTAGCGAACAAACAGCTTTACTAAGGCCTCATTTACACCGGAGCAAAACATAGGAAGAGCTTAGGGGATCTCGGAGGAGTCTGAAAAGGGGAATGCGCTCGGCTAGAAGACCCTGCCAGCACTTCAGAGGCCGCCACTGGGCAAAAGCAAGCAGACAAATCTCAGTTCCTGGGACACAAGACTACAGAGCTCACAACGGATGCACGCCCCAGGTTTTGGTCGGAACATGTTTCAAAATGAGCGAACAAATGAAAAGTGGGCACCCAGCGAGCCTCAGACCTAGCTTCTGTTACTAGCTAGGGCTTTACGCGCTTGTGCTCGTAAGACTTTCCCCTGTCCCTTTTGCCGGAGTAAGCCAGCGCGTTCACTGAATATTTAACAAATGTATTCAGTACTAGCACCCTAAGGCTCGCTAAGGTACTGTGACAAACACAGAGTCGAACAAGGTAAGTCGCTGTTTCCAAAGAGCCTATAGTCAGGAGTTCCCCTCGTGGGTTCAGGACCCGACGATGTCCCTGAGGACACAGGTTCCATTCCTGGCCTCGCTCAGTGGGTTAAGGATCCAGCACTGCCACAAGCTGCAGCTCCGATTCAACCCTTAGCCTGGGAACTTCCATACAGTGCAGATGCGGCCGTAAAAAGAAAAAAAGAAAAAGCGCCCATGGTCAGACGGCATAAGGTAATTTGTGGTATGTACAAAGCCAGTGATACAATTTCACTGCTCTAGGACAGTGAAGGGAGAACCCCTAAACCAGGACAGTCATGCACTAAGGTCACTTATGTATTTATTTTTTCATTTTTGGCCTCCCTGCGGCATACGGAGCTCCCAGGCCAGGGATCAGATCTGAGCCGCGGTCGCGACCTAAGCCACAGCTGCGGCGATGCCGGATCCCTAACCCACTGCTCCGGGCCGGGGATCAAACCCACATCCCAGCACTCCCAAGGCGCTGCTGACCCCGTTGCGCCACAGCAGGAGCTCCTAAGGTCAGTTATTTTGAGTGCTGTGTAACTAATTCTCTAGACGGAATGAGAATACAGAGAAATTTAGGGTGATCTCAGTCTCGTGGCCATCATCACAGACTTCTCCCTTTCAGTTGAAACCAGCCCGTTACTTTTCATTCCCTCCCACATCTTCACTGTCGACTCCCATGCCATCCCTCAGCAATATCTCTACCCCAAAGTCACCAACTCTGACAGGCACCCCGGTTAACGCACAAACCAGCCACCAGCTACAACTCATCATACAAGATGTGCTGTCATGCGTTAAAGTACATACAATGAATGGCGGTCATGGCATCACAGTGAGCCAAGTTCACTGTCCAGTCGGGTCTTCTGGACTGTAGCAACACAGGGGCAGGAAAGGGAGAGAGAGAGATCGGAGGTCTGGCAAGAAAGAAGAGCAAGTAATGGCAGGACCTGAGAAGCTAACTTGACAGGCGGACCACTCACAGACAACTGGGGCTTACAGCAAGCGTTTCTGTTTCTGCTCCATAAAGTCAGCATCGACCCCCGAAGTGTTAAGACTGATTCTAGGAGCACTCAGAAGAGCCAAATACACTGTGGCTTTCTATGAGCTTTCCTATCCTTATGCATTTTAGAGGAAACCATTTTCCCTCAAACTTGCCGCACCCAATATAGCAACTGTAATTGGGCCCAACTCCACTGGGTGCATTTTTGATGGGATTTCTTCAGTTCAAGCTAATAAATCTTTACCACTAAGCTTTGACGTTAGAGAATCAAGCTGTGGAGGTAGGGAGGTGCTTGTGCCCTTATAAATAAGATTATCCTGTGTCAAGCTTGGGACAGGATTGGTTCTTCACTGCCGGCATTTGTGGGTGAGTTTATTTCCCTTACTCCTTTTGGGACATTTAGTTTGTAAACCAGCTCCCAAGTTTCCCAGGCCACGGCACACTCCTTTCCTGAAGTGAAAGGCACAAAGCTTCCTCCAGGAGTTTTTAATCCGGGGTCCCTGGACATCAGCAGTTCCACAGATACACTCCATCTGTGCCTGCCTGACTCTTGTTCTAAAGCAACTAGCCGAGGAATTCCTCTGCGGTTCAGTGGGTTAAGGATCTGGCATTGTCACTCCTGTGGCTCGGGTTCGATCCCTGGGGATCTTCTGCATGCCGAGGCCAAAAATAAATAAAGCAAGATGGGTCTAGCCGTAAAGACAACAGCCAGGTTCTCTAGGTTCTCTGTTAGGGAAGATGGTTTCATAGCGAGGCTGGGGAAAAAAATGGGTTAAGACAAAGGCTTAAGTTTGAAAACCACCTAACTGCAGTAATGAGGCCTCAGCTGTCCTATTTCATCACGAGTGTCACTAACTTAGAATCTGCAGTGAAAAAAATCCCAATCTACCTTTCTTCGTAGCTCTTCTCTGGGTAAAGCTTTCCCAGTCTTTTTTTTTTTTTTTTTTTTCCCAGAGACAGGTAAGCTTTTCAAATGCCATGACCAAAAAAAAAAAAAAAAGGAGTAAAGTATGTGAGCATATGAAGCTGTTTCATACCAGTCCTTCTTTTTAATACCTGGCTTTTAAGTATACCAGAAATACAGACACTATAGTTACATATTACATCGATAACTTTAAACTGTGAAAGAGCCAACGAAACATAAGCAAACCGAGTGCATGTCCCAAAGCTAATCACTTGGAACCAGTTTGCCTTGGGGGCACTTTCAAAGATTTTTCCAATCTGAGATAGCTAGAAACTTTATAAACATTAATGACACCCCCAACATGTCTGAGCAGGAAAGCAGAATCAACTGTGAGTACAGCCAGAGCAACAAAGTCCAGTGGGCAACATTAGGGACAAATGGACAAGGATGACAAAATGTAACGACTATGAGTACCAGCACCAGAGGACCCCATCAGTATTACAAAGTTTCTGGATTTAAAAAGGACTTTAGTTCACCAGAATTCACAAGTGGGACAAGATACTGTAGCAATAGGGTTAAAGAGTTTCAGTTTGGCTTTCTTAAAAGAGACAAGTAAATTTCTTTTTTTTTCCTTTTTCTTTGTTTTTTTGCCTCATCTAGGGCCACACCTCCGGCATACGGAGGTTCCCAGGCTAGGGGTCGAACAGGAGCTCTCGCTGCCAGCCTTCGCCACAGCCACAGCCACGCGGGATCTGAGCCACGTCTGCAACCTACACCACAGCTCACGGCAATGCCGGATCCTTAACCCACTGAGCAAGGCCAGGGATCGAACCCGCAACCTCATGGTTCTTAGTCGGATTCGTTAACCACTGGGCCACGACAGGACTCCGAGACAAGTAATATTTCTTAGGAAAACAGGGAACACACTTATTGGCCTAGAAGGAAGTGCAAATTTCTTTATCTATCGGAGAATACCGTGTATAACATACGTGGCACTGTGGCTACAGAGATAAGGCACATTTTTAAGAGGAGGCAACTTGTGTTTTCTGCTAACATCCCTACAAGGCAAGATGCCATGAAGAATTTGGAAGAAAAGCTCAATTTTAGTTGGAATAATCAGGAGAGGTTTCATGGAAGATCTTACGGAAGGATCTTGATGGGTAGAGATGGGCAAGGCATTCCGGAAGGGCAGTGCTATGAACCTAGGCAGGCTAGAAAGAACAAAGTCCCCAGGGAAGTGAATAATCCACTTTCCAGAAGGAAATCTTGGAAAGGTAAAACGAGGCCAGAATTGAGAAACTGAAAATAGTCTAAAAAGCCTACCTCGGGTGGTATACTTTATCCATTAGCAACGCGGAGCCTGGTGGGTTAATGTTGCACTCTGAAACTTGTCTGAGGTTCTTTCCTACTTGCAGGCAAAGTGGTTCCTTAGAAAAAAATTTTTTTTGGATCCCTGGCGGATCACGTAATTTCTGGGCTACTGAGAACAGAATGCTTTCAGATTCTACTCAGCAATTAGGTGTAGTTTTGTGGAGGTCTACCCTAAGATGGTCACTCACAGGTAACACAAGTTTTTAAAACTGATTCTCCAAGCACCAACCACCACACAGTAACACAGAAGTTGCTCCTGAGGTGAAGAAACTGGCTGCAAGCTGAGAATTAATACCCCGACACTCTAAACTGTTCGGCATCACCCTGCCTAAATTCCTCGTAATGCACAGACACTATAAAAACGTGAGGAACAGCAGTTGCACCAGAACAGGTGATGCAAGCCCTATTAGGAGAGAAAAGCAGTCAACAGATTCCACTCTCACTCCATTTCATGAAGGAACCAGCCATTACAGTGTTTGCTTAATTTACGTCCGCAGCCTATATACTCCTTGCTGTGTTTTCTAGGCTGTCTTCTAAATACTTGGGGAAAATAGTATGGTTAATCTAGTAAAGAGCTTCGCAGATCTCCTACTGTGCAAATGAAATTCGTCTTTCAGCTTCCCATTCGTCTACGTAGCACCAGATACAGAAGGAAAACATATCTTTATTTTCTTAAAAATTGAAGGCTTGACTAAAAAATAAGCAGACAAAAAAAAATCGAAAGCTTGACAAAAATCTCAAACATAAGATGTTATCAATGCGAGATTTCTGAGGAATGGCAATCTAGTTTTTACGCAAAGTACTTTAGATGTTGTTCACATTTTCTAGCTTTTAGGACTACCTTAAATAAGGGAAACTAGCCACCAACCTCCCCTTCACCATCAAAGTGGGGCAGTGTCATGGGTCTAGGAACCTTGGGGCTTCTCACACCATCTAAGGCTGGTGTTCCAAGCAGAGAGGCGGTTCCGCGACCCAGGCCCACAGCTCCTCCACGCTTGCCTCGTGCAGCCTCGGGAGCCTGGCAGGCCCTGGCAGGAGCCCGAATCCGGACGTCTCAGCCTTGCGGACCGGGAGGCACAGCGACCACCACGGCTGTCGGCAGTGGGGGAGGCGGCGCGCCGAAACTTCTTCGTAGGCGGCGCGCACCGGAGGAGCTGGAAATGTTGACAGCCGACGTGGAGAGGCCGGAAGCGCGGCCAGCTCCGGGTTGGGGTCGCTGGACGCCCGGGCAGTTCGGTTTCACGGCTGCCGCCTCAGGCCCGCGCCATGGCTCCCGGGGATCCCCGCGCTCCGGCCGACCTCCACCCGCCCACCCGCTCGCCGTGGAGACCAGGGAACTTACGGTGGGCGTCAGGTTCTGCTGGGGGCAGCGAACCCCACACTACATCCCGCAGAGGTGGAGGCGGCCCGCGGCCGAGCAGCCCGGATCCTCTGCCTCCTCCCCGCGCCGGAAGGGGCGCGCAACCGCACGGCGTCACCCTCGCGATCGCGTCACGTCCTCCGAGGCGCTCCGCCCCCTCAGCCCCTAGAGGTCCAATCACAGGCCGGTCCTCGGCCCCGCCCTTGGACGACCCCGCCCACTTCATGTGGTCCCCGCCCTCTCCAGCTGGGCAATACTTCCGCAGTCCCAATCACAGGCTCACTCCCTAGGCCCCGCCCGCTCCGCGCGGGCTCCGCCCTTCTGACGGCCCCGCCCTCTCCGTGGCCAAGCGGCTAAGTCCCAACCTCAGGCTCGATCCACTCGGTCCCGCCCCCTCGCTCAGCTCCAAGAGTAAACCCCACCTCTCAGTGCCTCTCGAGGACCACGCCCCCAAGTTGCAAATTGGACCGCCTGACGGGGAAGGAATTACAGGGAATTAGACCAAACGCTGCGAAGAATGCCGAATTTCCTACCCTGCAACTTGTCCTCTAGGCGGGGCACTTCCTAATCCGTCTTCTTCAACTTCTTGGCCCCTGCCTTCCGCCAAGATTTATAGAGCGCCCCTTGTGTGTGAAGCACCAGCCAGGTTCCTGGTAAGGAAAAGCAGGACCCAGCTGACCGGTCTTCCTCCGGGACTCCCACCTCCCTCCCGAGCTCCCGCTGTGGCCAGAGGGGTACTGCACGGTGCCGCAGCCCTGGTCTGGGGGACGCACTTCTCCCAAGGATGGTACGTGGCCAGTCCTTCTAGATGCAGAGAGAGAAGGCCGTGTGTTGTAATCCAGTGTGGATGCTTCTGGGCAGTGGGGTTAATCCTTTGGTGCTGGTTAAAAGCGTAATCTCTGGAGTCATACTTGAGGTTACAGAACCTTCCGCATGTAAATACCTTGTCTGAAAACTAGCAATAAAATAGTGCTATTTCACGAGGTCTTTGTCAACAGGGAGATAATTTCTGCGGGCTCTTGGTGTGACGCCTGGCAAATTGTAAATGCTCCACAAACAGCTATTATCTGTTGCCCACTGTATAAAACTCTCAGAAATGTACACTGTCCACAGGAGTGAGTTCCTTTCTCAACATGGCATTACATGGCACTCTCCTGCTCTCAGGCGTCATCTTCCTCCACTTTCCCTCTGGCACTTGGGCCTCAATGAACTTGTCAAGTTCTCCAAGAATGAGCTTTTCTTCTATTCCTCATGCTTTGGCACATGCTGATCCTTCTGATGGACTGCCCATCCCCTCCATTCTCTACCAACCGATCCAAGCCATTTACAATGCCCAGTTCTAGGTACGGCTTTGGATTGAGGATTCTAGGTTCACATTCAGGCTCTGCCAGTCACTGACCAGCTGTATGACCTTCTGCAAATCCCTAGTGCCAGACTCACGGGATTGTCATAAGGATTCAGTTATCCGATGAGTAGTTAACCACAGTACCTGCTGCAGGGCTGTTAACTAAAAAAGTTAATTCTCTTGTCCTCTTCCTCCAAATCTTTCTCAGACCCTTCCTATCTGCACCCTGAATCTCTTCTCTAGTCTTAACCACACCACATTTTAATGATTTATCATTGTCTTACTCTAGACTATGAGTTGTTTGGGGTCTAAAACCAGTCTTGGTCACGGCTGAATCCTCAGGGCCTAGCACAATGCTTGGCACGTGGCAGGTCCTTAATAAAATGTTTGTGTATTAAGTGGATGAGGCAGGAACCCATGCAAGATGAGGAATGAGCTTGTGTGTGAGAAATTCTCTTTGCTGGGCTGCTTCACTATCTGAGTCCAACAATCCTAAGCAAGATTTTCCTTTTTGGAGGTGAGGCGGTACGTGTGTCTTGCAGAGCACAGAAGTATACACATACCAGCCGATCAAGACGTGTTTGGTAGAATACCAGCAACAAAATGTAGTGATGGCTCTGCCCTGGGGAGGGTCCTCTAGCCTTTCTTTCAGGGGCCCCAGGGGAAGCAACCCACAGCTCCATGAAGAACAACGCCGACTTTCCTGCTGACCTGACACGTGGTTCTGTTCCAATGTGACTAACGGGAGATCTGATGAGGTGGCCCTGGTTTGACCCTGGGAGGAAGGTGCGGCCTGGATCATGCTGTTGGAGCAGGGGACAAGGGCAGCCAGGACAGATGGGCCTGGGGGCCACCTCTGCCCGGGCACCAACCAGTCTGGCTGGGCCTGGTGATGTCAGGTTACTTTTTAAAGGACAAGGCTTCTCTTCCAAATAGAAAGACAATACCTTGACTTATCTGCCAGGTCCCCGATGGATAAATATAGTGAAGAAAGGGCCAAGAGAAGGAGGAAGGGAGAGTGGCCAAACCGAGGACCACCGGGAGAGGTACCTGGGCTCCAAAAGCTTCCATCTAACTTGTCTTCTCCTCCCCACACCGTAAAATCGTCTAGAGAGAAGTTGAGCTTCTGCTTCTGCTGAGACAGCTGCTATGATGACCCTGGAGTCTGGTGGCAGCTCACATTTCAGCCCGGGGCACAACTGTTCAAGGCTCTCTGGAAGACCTGGGGAAAATTCTGTGCCAGGAAAGCCTTCCTACTGAGATTCTCGGGCATACAAAGCCTTGGAAACAAGGACCCCAGACACAAGCAGCTCCTGGGTATAACACAGGGACCTCAGCCCCGTTTATTAGCATAAGCAGAAGTTTTTGCCCCAGCAGCAGTCTTAGGCTGTGGGCAGCCCTTTCCCACCAGAGGGGCAGAGGGAGACAGACACGCAAATACAGAGTTCGGGTTCCTTTCTCTGAGGTCGGCATGAAGACATTTCCTCCTTTCCTGTGATCTCGAGAAGATTTCCTCTGTAAGTCTGCTCCACTTCAGCCACATACACAGAGTCTGCTATGGGTTAAGCACCAAAAATTAAGGAAAACCCATTACACACATTCTTTCATCACAGACACAAAGAAGAGGATGAGGCTATCAAGGAACTAGCCAGTCCTGGAACAGGTGCACATGCTTCCTTCTTTCTGACCCATGGAAGTCTGCTCTGTGGGCCTGACCTGGACTTTTTCTTTCCTTTTTTTTTTGGTCTTTTTGTCATTTTAGGCCTACACTCATGGCATCTGGAGGTTCCCATGCTAGGGATCTAACTGGAGCTACAGCTGCTGGCCAACGCCACAGCCACAGTAACGTGGGATCCAAGCCACGTCTGAGACCTACACCCTACATCACAGCTCACGGCAACACTGGATCGTTAACCCACAGAGCGAGGCCAGGGATCGAACCCACAACTTCATGGTTCCTAGTCGGATTCGTTTCCACTGAGCCACGATGGGAAATCCTGGACCTTTTTTATCACAGCGAGATTGGGGGGGGGGGGCTTCCAGGGAATGATTCAGCCTTGGCCCTCCTGATGGCTGTAAGGATGTCGTTCAAGCAGGTACCATTCAGACTGTAGTTCCAGAGTAAGACAAAAAGGCTGAGGCTGTCGGGAAGGGCATCTAGGCTTAGAGCACTTGGTGCTGGCTGGGGGCGAGCGCCGGCGGCGAGACCAGGGAAACGAGAGGATGCTCAGTAGGTGAAGCGCATCTTCTGCGAGTAGCCCAGTCTGTCTAGGTTGGGGTGGCAGGCCAGCTGCACCATGGGGGGCGGCCCACAGAGCAGCAGCAGCACGTCCTCCGCTGGGGCGGGCAGGTGCTCCCGGATCATGTCAGCGGACACAAAACCCTTGCTGTAGGTCCAGTCTGCATGGAGAGAGGGGAGACGGACATTCCAGACCCACGTGGACAGATTGCCCTGCCGGCGGGGGCGGGGGCAGGTCCACTCAGCCATCCCTACCCCCACCCAGTGAACAGGACCGCAGGAAACAGTCCAGGAGACCCCTGTGTCTGTGCACTCAGCTGGGCAGTGTCAGGCAGGGCTGGTTTCACTGCAGCCAGAACCCACAGAGAAGCAAGGCTCTGATTTGGAGATGTCCACAAATGGGGAAGGTACCTTCTGGGGGCTGATCCAGAGTGAACCAGAGCTTAAACTGACTGGGATGTCGCGCCTGCAGCTCCTCCAAGTCCTCCCGTAAGATTATGTCCTTTTCGGTCTGAAAGGAAGAGGAGAAGCAAAGTCTTTAGGAACCTGCTCGGGTTCCTAAACATAAAAACATTAAACAAAAGGTTCTCTGCTGTAAAACTTTCCAGACAGGAGAGAAAAAGTCCTAGGGGGTAAATAAGACTTTTAGGGAGATAGGATGAGGGAGAGGGGGACAGCCTTTGTTTACACAACATGAAGGAATAAAGATGGAACACATAAGGAAGGAAACTCAGGAGCGACTTTCTTTTTATTGCTTTTTAGGGCCGCACCCACGCCATATGGAGGTTCCCAGGCTAGGGGTCGAATCGGAGCTACAACTGCCGGCCTACACCACAGCCACAGCAACGTGGGATCTTAGCCATTGCCTGCTCATGGCAATGCCACAGCTCATCGCAACGCCAGATTCTTAACCCACTGAGGAAGGCCAGGGATCAAACCCGCAACCTCATGGTTCCTAGTCGGATTCGTTTCTGCTGCGCCACAATGGGAACTCCAAGGAGCAACTTTCTATTTAGATTCCTTAACTTTTTTCTTTTTTCTTTTCTCTCCAGGGAAAGGATTTGGCTCAATGCTTTGTCTTCTGTATTGCGGTAGAGGGTCCTCCACCTTGCAGGGGGCCTTGGGCAGAGGCTGGAATAGGCCCTGGGCCCATTCTCCTGCCAGTACCACACCCCTCAGCCCTCCCCACACAGCAGCTTTGAAGTCCCAGGACTGAGAAAAGCAAAGCAACCTGGTTGGCAAAAAGCAGAAAGCACTGGGTTGGATCCTCTGGGTCCTTCAGGATGGCGCGGATCAGCTGCAGCATTGGGGTGATCCCTGAAGAAAGACACCCACAGTGAGGTGTCGCGGCCACTCTCCCCGTTCCAGCTCCTTAGCTGACCAAGCCCTGCATCTCAGCTGCACTGTCAGCCCCGCACTCCGTTTTCCTTTGGTGTCCAATCCTCTAAGCTCCTCCTGCGTGTTCACAGCACCTGCGTATCTATTTCCCCCAACTCATTCAGCTCCGTATCTGGGAGGGGAGCTGTGGCCAGGCTCAGAGTTCACATGATTGAAACCCCTCTGCGGAACCAGTCTCAGGCTCTCACACAGTCGTCTGGAGGCCAGGCTGGAATAGCACAGGCGACTACAAGCCCCTGCTGGTTCAAGGAGGAGAGTTCTGGGACACTGGACTTGCAGGTTAAGTGCCTGTGCTTTGGAACTGGGCAGAGCCGCATACCAACCCTGCCTCTGGCCGTGTGGAAACCACTTAACTCTCAGAACCTCCGTCTTCTCCTCTGTAAAAAGGGAAAGGCTGGTATCTATTTCACAGACACGTAAAGAGACTAGCACAGTGTCCAATGTTAATTTTCTTTCCTCTCGATGGCCCTACTCCTAGCTGCTTCTCTGCTCTCACCTAAACATGATTCGATTCATTCAATTTGAGGTCTTGGGAGAATCCACCAGATTTAGTTCTCAGTTAAGAATAAATTTGGAGGGCTCGGTCTCTACCTGATTACGATTTTGTTTTGCAGAAAGTGGGGAGCTGCAGGCATGGGCTGGGAATCCCCTGACTACCAAACCTTCTGAGGGTCACCTGGAAGCTGTCACGGCCACAGTCACGACGGTGAGAGGGAGCAGCCCTCACGGACAAGCACCTGTGCCTCCGGCAATCATTCCCAGTTTCCTGGCCACTCGCGGTTCCGGCGGAGATTTTTTGTTGGGCTGAATGCTGAACTTCCCTGAGAAGTCAAACAAAGAGAGGAGTGAAAGACGAACGTCAAAACAGGGAACGAAGAAAACAAATGGGGAACTGAAGATGCGCCCCAGGCCAGTCTGGCAACTGCTGTGCAATCTGATCCTGGAGCCTGGGGGGAGGTTTGCCAGGAGCCGGCCTTGATGAGAATACACTGGAGGGACAATGGGGCCAGGACTGTCTGTCCAATATTATTAACTACAAGTCAGTTTCGGAACACACAGCGAGTCATGAGCTCGCTCTGGCAGAGCTCACTCCCTGCGGGTGAGGGTTGACAGGCATGGGGCCAGGTGGCACTCTGCTTTCCCCAGGGGCCCAGGGCAGCTCCAGAGACTGGCTAATGCACCCAGCTGTTCCCACGGGAAGGGGTGAAAGCGATCTCTGGCTCTCTGCACAGCTCAGCCTGAGGCTGGTGAAATCTTTGAAGGAGACAAAGAGAGGCCTGAGTTTGCTCCAGTCACCTCCACAGCCGTCGGGGCTGGTGAGTGCGCGTGGACAGGGAGGGAACGGATCTCTGCAGCGAAGGGGGCTGAAGAATGCGCCTTCTTATGGTATCAGTGCTGTGTCTGCGGGGGGGCGCCCGCCCTGATCCCCGTGCATGCGCCTGTGAACACTCAGAGCCACACTGTGCACGGAGGCCCGGAGGCACCACAAGTGGAGGCTGGGCCATTACCTTTCCCAGTGTAAGTGAGTAACCCACTCGGCCCTCGAAACTCCACCACATCCCCAATCTTCAGGCTATTCAGGTACTGAGACATCTTTCCTCCCTCAGGAAATTTGGGGTGCACGCCCTTCAGGTAGACCTGATAAGACAGAATGGGAAGTACTTTATTTAGAATGTCCCCAGTTTCTTCTTCTTTTTTTTTTTTGTCTTTTTGCCTTTTCTAGGGCCGCACCCGCGGCATATGGAGGTTCCCAGGCTAGGGGTCTAACAGGAGCTGTAGCCGCCGGCCTTCGCCACAGCCACAGCAACGCGGGATCCGAGCCGCATCTGCGACCTACACCACAGCTCACGGCAACGCCGGATCCTTAACCCACTGAGCGATGTCAGGGATCGAACCCGCAACCTCAGGGTTCCTAGTCGGATTCGTTAACCGCTGAGCCACGGTGGGAACTCCCCCCAGTTTCTGATTAGTGTTTGCTCAGGGGTGATGCGAGCAAATCCTGCAGGATGGAGGGAGGCTGCTGAGTGTTACGGATGTCTGGGGGCACAGAAGCCCCACCTCAGGGCACCGCACAACACGGAGGACCCTGTTGACTGAACCCGCCTGGAGCTGGGCAGGAAGGACGCACGTTCTCTTTTTCCCAGTCCACATACTCCCCTCGTGTCCCCAAAGGGCATGCATCCCCTGCTCTCAAACACATCCTGGAAGTTTCTACAGATCCCAGAGAGGGGAGGATGAGTACCCTGGAGTTCCTTCCTACCCTCTTACCTTGATGACCAGATCCACGTAGCCTTGGTCCTCGTCACTGGTGACGGGGGTGTAGGGCCTGATGACAAGGCTGTCGTCGATTCGGGCAGAGAGGTAGACATGTTTGCCTGGGGACCACGTGCAGAGCTACAGAAGGGCTGCCGTGGACTGGCTGCATTCCTGTGACCTCTCAAAATACTCTGGGACGTTTGAGAGGGCAAAAGCGCCTTACTTCTTGCTGGGGTCCCAATGAACTACCAGGCAGGGAGGACCACCCCTCCGATCCCCCAGCTGGACCCCCCACCCCCCAAAACTCCCCATCGCAGGAACTCTTATCAATGACTGCCAGAGTGGTGATTGTGGGTCTGAGTGATGAGGAAAAGATTAGTGTTTGTTTCGGGGGGTGCGGGGTGGGGGGGATGCAAGCAAATCCTTCAGGACAGAGGGAGGCTGCTGAGTGTTACAGATGTCTGGGGCCACAGAAGCCAAGAGTGGCTCAGGGCAGCGCATAACCTGGAGGACCCAAGCCAGGTGGGGAAAGGGGAGCGAAGCGGGTAGGCACCAGACTGCAGCAGCGTGTTTCAGGAGACCCCGGAAGGGAACGCCTTGTTGGGATACCAGGAAAAGGAGCCCACTGCACACTTCCTTACCCACTGGCAGCCCCAGAACGTGGTGGGCGGTGGGCAGGGCGAAGCGGAACCTCTTGGTGTTGTGGTTCACGGTCTGGAGGGCAGATGTCAAGAGCATTTCACCAGGCAGGTCCGGGCTGCCAAGTCCTGGGGGCACCCCAACCACAGCGGCGTGGAACTCCAGTCCCCTCCCCTACTCCTCAACTCACCGTTTTATCTAGCAGTCGCAGCAGGTACTTCTCATTGGGATCCAGGAGCGTGACCCGTGGCCGGCGGGACCTCCGTACCAGGTAGGAGCCCAGCGCCAGGCCAAGCAGAGTCAGCAGCCCCACCCCAAGGGAGGCCAGCAGGACTGGGCTCTGTGGGCAGAGGCGACAGCGTGACCGCCGCCCTGGGGAAGAGCCCAGGGCGTGGGTGGCCGCCGGTACCTACCCCGCGCCCCAGGATGACGACCTCGAGCTACAGCGCGCGCGCAAGCCGAGTCCACAGGGGCAGCCAAGGTGGGGTCCCCACCCCAAGCGGGCGGTACCGGGACCCCTGCGGGGCGGGGTCGCAGGTGAGAGCCCCTGGTCCGGAGCTGAGAGCTGGTGACCAGGGCGGGCAGGGTCCCCTGGTGCGGGACACGGAGCCGGGGTGGGGGTGGGGGTGGGGGTGGGGGTGGGGGGGGCTCACCGGCTGGAACCCCATGACTGAGAACCGCGTCCTCCACCGCGCAGCCGGCGTGCGGATCCCACAATGCGCCGCGGGGCGGGAAGGGGGCGGGTCGGGTGGGCGGAGCCACCCGGCGCCCCACCCCTTTGCTCCAGAGTCAAGTATTCCCACAGGCGAGCGCTGCCCCTGCGGCAGGGAGCTGTCTGGCTTCGAGCCGAAACGGGCTCAAAGTAAAGCAGGAGGACGCGAAGGTCATCATTTTGTAGTCACTTAATTCTGCAGTTGGCTGAATTCCAGCGAGCGACTCCACAGCCTGGCAGAGATTCCTCGGGAACGACAGTGGCTGTTTCCGTGGCTGGTTTTGCTCTCATGGCCAGACCCTTAGGTCATCAGGCTCATTCGGGAACTCCCTTTGGGTCCAGGTCAAGCTTCTTATTAGGATCTGGGTTCTTCTGCCCCCAGGGTCAAAGACCTGGCTTCCGAGACCGAGTGGACTGAATCAGAATCTAGCCTGCAGCACTTACCAGCTCAGTGACAACTTAGTTTCTCTCCGTTTCTAGTCTAGGGATGTTTCTGCGCTATCATCCATCTAGTTCACAGGTTGAAGTGAGACTTAAGTGAGACATGTCAGTTGTTTAGTGTACTGCCTGTCATAGAGCAAAACACTCAGCAAGTGTCAGCTGCTGCAATGACTCTGCAGATGGTACTGATGCTCAGTTAGGGACTTAGAATTGAGCTCTGTTGGCAGCGGAAGCTCGCAGGCAGGAGGAGTCAGAAATAGACACCTAGAGCCTGGAGCCACACCTGTGCCAAGATGGCCATTTTTTTCCATACAATTTCCCAGCCAGACTGACATTTGCTCGTGGTTTCTCCTGAGGTCTCTCTCCGTGGCTTGTAGATGCCCATCTTCTCCCTGTGCCCTCACATGGTCTCCCCTCCACGCATGTTTGTGACCTAATTTCCTTTTTTTATGAGGATAGCAGTCATATTGGATTTAGGCCCACCCCTATGACTTCATTTTATCTCTTTAAAGACTGTCTCCAAATGGTCACATTCTAACGTAGTAGAGGCTGAGACTTCAACATATGAATTTGGGAGAACACAATTCAGGTCATAATGCGGGGGTGCATTTTTTTTTTTTTTTTGCTGCACTTTCGTCATGTGCAAGTTCCCCCGCCAGGGACTGAACCCATGCCAGAGCTGCTCCAGAGCCACAGCACTGACAATGGCAGATTCTTATCCTGCTGAGCCACCAGGGATCTCCAGGGGGATGCTATTTTATTTTTTAAAATTTTTGGTCTTTATTTTAGGGCTGCACCCATGGCATACAGAGGTTCCCAGGCTAGGGGTCAAATCGGAACTACAGCTGCTGGCCTACGCCACAGCCACAGCCATGCCAGATCCAAGCCGCGTCTATAGCCTACACCACAGCTCACGGCAACACCAGATCCTTAACCCACTGAGCGAGGCCAGGGATCGAACCTGCGTCCTCATGGATACTAGTCAGGTTCGTTTCCTCTGAGCCATGACAGGAACTCCACCCCCTGCATTCTTAAAAAAGAGAGAAATCTTTTGTCTTCTCCATTTCCTCTGCTGCTCCTCATTATACAAAAGTATAAAGAATGCAATGTGTGGGGATGTTTCTGTCTTCCTTGGCCGTGAAACTTCTCCAAAGAGTTGTTTCCAGTTTTTCTGCTTCCAATTTCTCCTCCCGCAGTACTTAGACCCAGTCTAATTGGATTTTTACCCCTTATGGGCAACCAGACAGATGTCAGGTTTTCACCAAGTAGCACACCCACTCAGGTCAGGAAGTAGGATGTTGCCAGCTCCTCAGAAGCTTCTGTACTCACACCCACTCCCCACCTCTCAGATGCAACCACTGTCCAGACTTCCAGCCACAAACTGGTTTTGCCTCTTTTAGGAATTTATATAAATGGGATCACACGGTATGGATTCCTTTGTATCTAGCTTCTTTTGCATTGTGATTATGAGATTTATTCATGTTGTTGTGATCGTTTTTTATTTTTATCATTTTTATCACTGATTAGTATTCCCTTATATGACTAGACCTTTTATTTTATTTTATTTTTTTGCCTTTTAGGGCTGCACCCATGGCGTATGGAGGTTCCCAGGCTAGGGGTTGAATCGGAGCTACAGCTGCTGGCCTACACCACAACCAC
>PVHT021183595.1:517120-528144 GCA_004024745.2 Catagonus wagneri
TGGCATATGGAGGTTCCCAGGCTAGGGGTCTAACAGGAGCTGTCGCTGCGGGCCTATGCCACAGTCACAGCAACGCAGGATCCGAACCATGTCTGCAACCTACACCACAGCTCTCGGCAACGCCGGATCCTTAACCCACTTAGCGATGCCAGGGATCGAACTGCAACCTCATGGTTCCTAGTCGGATTCGTTAACCACTGAGCCACAATGGGAACTCCAGCAAACTTAAGGTTTAAGTGCAGTTAAAGATAGGGTGAATAGGAGTTCCCATTGTGGCTCAGTGTGTTAAGAACCTGACTAGTATCCATGAGGATATGAGTTCGATCTTTGGCCTCGCTCAGTGGGTTAAGGATCTGGTATTGTGGTGTAGGTCACAAATGGTGACTCAGATCCCACGTTGCTGTGGCTGTGGTGTAGGCCGGTGGCTGTAGCTCTGATTCCACTCCTAGCCTGGGAACCTCCACATGCCGTGAGTATGGCCCTAAAAAGCAAAAAATAAAAAATAAAGGAAACAAAGAAAGACAAATGCATGTGTGCACTCACACCAAATTTTGCACACAGTTCTAGGAGAGTCATAAATACTAGAAACGTCTATTCCTGAATCCCAGCTAAGAGAACTTTACTCCAGCAAGATCTTAACCTTGACACACTGGAGGCTTGAGTCTTGCTATGATCTAAATATGTGCCCCCAGGATCCACATGTTGGAATCCTAACCCCCAGGGAATGGTTTTAGGAGGTGGCCTTTGGGAGGTGATTAGGCCTTTAGAGAGGAGCCCTCGTGATTGGGTCTAGTGCCCTCAGAAAAGAAGCCAGAGCGCTCACTCACCCCCTTGGGCAGACACACGTGAGGACACCGTGAAAGGACCGTGTCTGTGAACCGAGAGGCCGGCTCTCGCCAGACACTGAGTCCACCAGCACCTTGATCCTGGACTCTGGCCTCCAGAAACAAAGTTCTGTTGTTCCTAAGCCACTCAGTTGATGGCATTCTGATATAGCAGCTGGAAGAGACTGAGAGAGGTGTGGACGTGAGCCCAAGTCAGTCTCAGCTCCGTGGTCCTGGAGCTGTCAAGACAGTTGCCCTGGAGTTCCCTTCGTGGTTCAGTGGTTAACGAATCCGACTAGGAACCATGAGGTTGCGGGTTTGATCCCTGGCCTCGCTCAGTGGGTTAAGGATCCGGCGTTGCCGTGAGCTGTGGTGTAGGTCGCAGACGCGGCTCGGATCCCACGTTGCTGTGGCTGTGGCGAAGGCCGGCGGCTACAGCTCCTGTTAGACCCCTAGCCTGGGAACCTCCATATGCCGTGGATGTGGCTCTACATAAAGGCAAAAAGGCCAAAAAAAAAAAAAAAAAGGACAGTTGCCCACCCAGGAAGGTCTTGGGTGTTATCCTTGTGCGTAGCTAAGAATAGAGGCGGTTCAGGCAGATCCCTTCCCTCCCTCTGGCTCTGAGAAGCCGAAGGCTGGTGTCTTATTTGTGTCCCTTAGCAGACTGGGGCCTCTTTCTTGAGCATCCTGCGAAAGCAGAACTGGAGTGACCTTACCTCGCAGCTTGCCTGGGACCATCCCCGTGTACGTCTGTGGTCTAGTGAAGTTTTTACTGGTGCTTCCTTCCCTTCTCAAAAATGTCCCAGTGAGGACAGTAAATTACACAGTCACCGAAGTCAGAGTGAGCAGCCCTAGGTCAAAATTTCTAGCTTTATTTCTTGCCAACCATGTAGATTCCAGTTCCAAACCCCCTCCTTCCAGATTCCCACTGAGCCGTCTACATCTTCTCTTCCTCGGACTCGCTGGTCCAGACTTTAATCTGCCTGATCAGGAGCCAGGACTCCTGGGGTGCTAGTACCAGTAGCCGGATGCAACTCAGCCGCTCCATGGAATCTTCTTCGTAAGACACTATCTGGTCCAAATGTCCATCCACCAGCGGTCCCAGCAGGGTATAGCGAGCACAGCCTTTGAAATCCTCCAGGGGGTCAAAGCCCAGCTCCACCTGCCCTCGCTCCAGGTGGTACTGCCTTGGTTTGTCGGAACCTGTCAGCACCTCGATCCGGATGACTTTTTGTGGCCTCTCCAGGATCACGGTCAGGTGGTTGCCTCTCATGGGGTTGAGGGTTGGGTAGCTGTCGCTGTTCAGCGTGTAAGCATACTGGGGCACACTGTCCGACACGGACATCATGTCCGTGACGACGCTGGCGGTGGGGTTGTCTGGTTCACCAAAGATCCTCTTCTTTCCAGGAAAGCACAAGTCCTCAAGCTCAGATTTCTTTTGGTCGAAGAGTGAGGCGCTGAACTGAATTGGAGTGTTTTGGGCCAAAAGAAGACAGAATTCAGAGAGAAGCAAGTGCGTCGGAGTGTCCTTCTGGAAAAGGAGGAAGAGAGAGGTCAGGCGGGGGAGGTCGTGGGAGTGGAAAACTTTCCCGGAGAGGCTCAGGCTGGAGAAGTCCAGGATCACCCAAGGCAGGTTTTTCCAGGCTAATAACGCCCAGTGGATGGTCGAGATGAACTTGGAAATGGGATAAACTTGGTCTTCCAGCAGCAGAAAGTATTCGGAGAAGTTGGTGGCGAAGTTCATGAGGAGGGCGAAATCCTTTTTCTGCTGCTTGTAAAGGCCTTCGCAGGGTGAGGGCGGATAAACAGCCTCCCGATCTTCCGGGAGCGGGGGGCCGCCGAGGTGGCCGTGGACCACCAGCAGCCGCTGGGCCTCAACGTGGGCTCTGAAGAGGTCTGAGATATTGGCTGCCGTCTGGCTGAGCCATTCGGGGTCAGAGCTGGACAGGCAGACCAGCACCACGATACACTCCAGCTCCGGCTGCGGGTGAGCCTGGAACAGAAGCTGCAGGGTGTCCAGCAGGCGGGCCCCTTGGGGACGCTGCGTTGAGGAGATGCCCACTGTCAGCAGCTCTGGGGGGTGTGGAGAAAGCCTTTAGCACTTCGAGAGGGGAGCTGTTCCCAGGCCTCTCTGCCCACGGCTGCCCCCGAGGCCAGCACCTGGGCCAGACTCACAGTTCCTTTCTCTGGGAGGGCTCCCCTCTGGACAGGAATAGTGAAGTGGTTTTCTTTGATCACCGCTTTATTATTATTATTATTATTATTATTATTATTATTATTTTTGGTCTTTTTAGGGCTGCACCCGCGGCATATGGATGTTCCCAGGCTAGTGGTCTAATGAGAGCTGTTGGTGCCGGCCTACGCCAGAGCCACGGCAACGCGGGATCCGAGCCACGTCTGCAACCCACACCACAGCTCACGGCAACGCCGGATCCTTAACCCACTGAGCGAGGCCAGGGATCGAACCCGCCACCTCATGGTTGCTAGTCAGATTCATTTCCGCTGCGCTGCCACGGGAATTCCTGATCACTACTTTAAAAGGCAGCTGGGGAGTCCTTGTGAAGAACAAGGCTCCCTCTGAGGGCACGGGCTGTCAGGTACCAAAGGCAGGTTGGCTAGCCTTGAACTCAGCATCATCTCAGTGACTGAGGAGCCACCAGGCCCGGACTGGAGGATCCAGGGCTGAACCTGAGGGTTGTGGCACTCCGGTGCCCAGGCTTCCCGTGTTGCCTGCCCTGAATGGGTTTCACTGAGGGGGGCCGCGCCTTTGGCGTATGGAGGTTCCCAGGCTAGGGGTCGAATGGGAACTGCAGCTGCCGGCCTACACCACGGCCACAGCCACAGCGACACCAGAGTCAAGCCCCGTCTGCGACCTGCACTGCAGCTTGTGGCAATGCCAGATCCTTAACCCACTAAGCAAGGCCAAGGAACCAACCCGCGTCCTCATGGATCCTAGTCGGGTTCATTAATCGCTCAGCCACGAAGGGAGCTCCATATGTCGGGTTCTTAATCCTCTAAGCCACAGTGGGAACTCCAACGAGTGCCTCCCTATGGGCCACTCTGAGCCTCTGGACGTTAGTCACTGAAGAGGGTGGCAGCAGGAAGAAAATGCACTTGGGCTTATAACCTGCCCCAAATTCCAGTTCTGCAGTGTGGCCCTGCCTCTGAGCACCCGCCTTCCTCGCCAGCTCATTTTCCCTCTTCGCCTTTTTTTTTTTTTTTGGGCCACCCCGTGGCATATGGAGTTCCCAGGCCAGGGATCAGATCCCAGTCACATGTGTGAGTTGCCTACACCACAGCTGCAGCAGTGCGGGAACCCTTTTAACCGCCGTGCCCGGGCCGGGGCTCCAACCTGCGTTCCCCGTGCTGCAGGGACACCACCTGTCCTGCTGTACCACAGAGGGAGCTCTGCCCTGCCTCTTTCTTGTCGGAATAGTCCATTGTCTGACCTTCCCCCAGTCTGATCCCTGCCTCCCATGTACTCACTCTTTTCCTGGGGAGGGGCTCCCACCAGGAATGTGTACTTGGCATGTTGGCCTAAAGGGGAGGTTTTCTGCAAAGCCTTGAAGGTCTTCAGAAGGTCCTTGATTCCAGAGACGCTTTGCTTCTCATCTGGCTGCCCCAGTACCTTCTTCTTTTCCTCCTGCTTAGAGTAAGACGAGCATCAGCTCTGAGATTTTCGCTTAGATCTCTGGAGTCGGTTTGAGGGTCAGATCCCTGTCTTAGGCCATGCCGGGCAAGCCCCAGGATGTAGCCAACCTCTATCGCCCCTCTTCGTGGGGACACACAGGGCTTTCCAGAAGCGGTGGTGGGCCCTGGAGTCAGGGGAGGGGCCCCTCCAGTTTGAGGCGGAAGGTACCAGGCTTGTGAAGAGGGAGAAGGGGCCCTCGCCTGCATGGCCCACGTCTAACTCTCCCACCGTTATCAGGCTGGCCGGGGTCAACGAACCCGGTTCGGACTGTGCCTGGTTCTGTCCTCAAGGAAGTTAAACATGGTGCCTCAATTCTAAAGTCCTTTCTTTGGGAGTTCCTGTCGTGGCGCATGGTTCCGACTAGGAACCATGAGGTTGCGGGTTCGATCCCTGCCCTTGCTCAGTGGGTTAACGATCCGGCGTTGCTGTGAGCTGTGGTGTAGGTTGCAGACGCGGCTCGGATCCTGCGTTGCTGTGGCTGCAGCGCAGGCCAGTGGCCACAGCTCCGATTAGACCCCTAGCTTGGGAACCTCCACATGCCGCGGGTGCAGCCATAAAATGACAAAAGGCAAAAAAAAAAAAAAATAAATAAATAAAAAATAAAGTCCTTTCTTTGGCTCAGTTCTGACCACACACACATCTCTGAATCACCTCCCACCTCCACTTAGGCTGTGCTCCGCAGGAAAACCTGGACCCTGCGGCTTGCACGTGACCTGTGCTGGACTGGTCGTCTCCGTGTGCAGGGGCTGTTATCAGGGTGTTTATTCGGGGGGTTCGTGCGTGTGATGGATGGGAGTTACGGTGGCTCTGGCTGTGGAGAGGGATGCGGCCTCACCTAGGCAGGCTCCCGGTGGGCGGACCCCGCCAAACAGCATGGCCTTGGCCGCTCTCTGCACAGGTAAAATGCGCCCTCGTCCTCCTCACCTTTATGGAAGCCTTACACATATTTCAAGGCTGGTTCAACATTTCTCTTTTCTCTAACCCTCTCCCGATTCTTTGAGAGCATTCCTCTTATTTATTATTATTATTTTTTTGTCCTTTTAGGGCCACACCTGTGGCATATGGAGGTTCCCAGGCTAGGGGTGGAATCAGAGCTGTAGCCACGGGCCTACACCACAGCCACAGCAACACAGGATCCAAGCCGCATATGTGACCTACACCACAGCTCTTCGCAACGCCAGATCCTTAACCCACTGAGCGAGGCCAGGGATCGAACCCCTATCCTCATGGATACTAGACAGGATCGTTAACCACTGAGCCATGACAGGAACTCCAAGAGCACTCCTCTTAGAACTTCCGTGGTGACTTTAGACTGTTTGTGTATCTGGAAAAATGACCCCCCCCCACCCCGCCCACAAAGGGTTAGGGCCAGGAGCCCCGGCTCCGCCTCTGGGACTCACCGTGGATAATCTGTACTTAGGATTCACTTCGTTTTTCTCGTGGAGGAAGACGCTCAGGAGGATCAAGGACACGGCAACTAAGAGACATTTCCACAGGTAGTGCCACGTGGCGCTGGGATCGGAGCACCTGTGCAGAGAGGGCAGGCTGTGGGTCCTGCGTCCTCCGGCCCCCTACCCCGTCCCCCGACACGGCAGCCAGACTCCCCTGCTCTTTCCCACCCAGTTCGACCTCCCTGTGCATACAGCCACCCGGAGGAGCAGGGAAACCAAGTTCTTGGAGTCTGTTTCCATCCAGCTTCCACGCTCCTCACCTCCTGTCCAGGCTTCCAGGTGAGACCGGAGCAGCTTCCGTCGTTTATTCACTTTTGGAGCAGAGACCCCAGCAGGAGGACGTGTTGCCAGGAAGAGGAAAGCGAGGCTCAGGGATTAAGCAATGCTTCCCCAAACCGCAAGCTCAAGCCGGTCTCCACCTGGGTGTTAACTGGCCAATAAGTTGGGTCTCGTCTCTTAACTCCCCACTTACTTTTGTGTCTGATCCTTCCCAGGATTACGGTCGGCAGATTCTGAGGTTTGGCATCGGGTTAGAGGACCGAGGGGAACTAGTTCGTACGCAGCTTTCTCCTGTCCTGGGCTGGTACGAAGGATGGAAACCTAAAAGTGCCTGGAAACTTCCAACCCTGTGATAGTCTTTACTGTGTTTGGAAGGCTAGCTCCACTGGGGTCTTTGTGTCTCATAGAAAATATGGCTCGAAGGTTTATCAGAGAGCAGGGATTCCTCTGAAATCAAGCAGAAAAGACCTTGATGCTGCGGGTGGGGGCCCAGCAGGCTCTTCGGAGGCAGCAGCGCCTAGGCACCCCTCCCAGGAGACCGGCTTGACAACCATTGTTCTCCCTGAATGGGGGCTGCTCACCACGCCCGCGGCGTCACTGCCGGCACCTGCTTCTGGATGAGGCAGCTTTTATCTCAAGCCCAGGAGACCAGCACTGAACTATCAGTCTGACTCAAATGGATGCGTGTGGATAATGAAGGGCCGCTTCCGCTACTGGAGGGCCCCCAACCTGCCCCTCCCAGCCCGGGCTGCAGTCCCCCGGGCTGCCTGCTGGGTCTCGCACTCACCATAAATGGCTCCTCGAATCTCCAGTTCTCCCCGAGGCTCAGATGACTCAGAGGGCCTCTGAAGCGGACTTTTCTTCTCTTTCTCTGTTTTTTCTTTATTGTTATTATTATTGCTAAGAATATATTTCCTTTCTTTCTTGCTCTTCCATCCCCTCACTGTGCTTGGCTGAGCATTACGTGAAATGTAGAATTCAATCCCTGGTCTGGGAACTGCCATATGCAGCAGATGTGGCCCTAAAAAAAGCTTTTTTTTTTTTTTTTAATTAAAACGTTAAAAAATATACTATATGGCTGACTTTAGTCACCATGCTGTACATTACAGGACTTTTTCTTTTCTGGAATGTTTTGGCCGCACCCACAGCATATGGAGTTTCCTGGGCCGGGGACTGATTCAGAGCCACAGCTGCAGCAACCCCAGATATTTTAATCCCTGAGTCGGACTGGGGGTCGAACCTGTGCCTCTGCATCAGCTGAGGCCGATGTAGTTGTATTTTTTTTTTCTTTTAGGGCCTCAGGTGCAGCATATGGAAGTTTCCAGACTAGGAGTAGAATCAGAGCCACAGCCACAGCAACCTGGGATCTGAGCCACGTCTGCGACCTACACCGCAGCTCATGGCAATGGTGGATCCTTAACCCACTGAGGAGGACCAGGGATCAAACCTGCATCCTCATGCATACTAGTCAGGTTCGTTTCTGCAGAGCCACGACAGGAACTCTCAGTAGTTATATTCTAAGCACTACACCGTGGCGGGAACTCTCAGGACTTATTTAGCTTGTAACTGGAAGTTTGTACCTTTTGAGCCCCTTCCTGGAATTAGCCCCCACCCCCCAAATCTGATCCTTTTCTCTGGGTGTTATTAATAGATGTCACATATAAGTGACACGGTACACTTATTTCATTTAACATAGTGCCCTCAAGGTCTGTGCTTGTCACAAATGGCAGGATTTCCTTCTTATGGCCAAACGGTATTCTATGGTGTCTATGTCTTTATTTATCGGTCATATTTTCTTTATCTCTAAGTGTCCTTTTGACAAGGCCATCCACCTAAAAACTGTACTCTTCTACCAGGACATAACCTTTTTTTTTTTTTGCTTTTTAAGGCTGCACCCGCAGCACATGGAGGTTCCCAGGCTAGCGGTCTAATCGGAGCTGTAGCCGCCGGCCTACACCACAGCCACAGTCACGCCAGATCCAAGCCACGTCTGCGACCTAGGCCACAGCTCAAGGCAACGCTGGATCCTTAACCCACTGAGTGAGGCCAGGGATCAAACCCATGTCCTCATGGATGCTAGTCAGGTTGGTTAACCACTGAGCCACGATGAGAACTCCTGGATATCCACATTTTTAAAGGCTGCATAATACTTTACAGTATATGTTTATGCATCACATTTTCTTTCTCTATTCTTCTGCCAATAGACGTTTAGGATGTTTCCACATCTTGGCATTCTGAACACTGCTGCAGTGAACACGGGTGCAGATATCTTTTTGAGATTCTGATTTCAATTCCTTTGGACAAATACATACTGAAAAGTGGAATTGCTAGATCATAATTTAGTCCTTTCTTTTTTACTTTTTCTTTGTTTTCTAGGCCTGCACCTGTGGCATGTGGAAGTTCCCAGGCTAGGGGTCTATTCGGAGCTGCGGCTGCCGGCCTACACCACAGCCAAAGGAGCTCGGGATCTGAGCTGCATCTGCAGTCTACGCTGCAGCTTGCAGCAACGCTGGATCTTAACTCACTGAGTGAGGCCAGGGATGGAACCCAAGTCCCCATGGATACTAGTCAGGTTCTTAACCTGCAGAGTCACAGGGTGATTATTTCATTCCGGTTAGAGGAACTTTGGCTGCACCAATTTATATTCCCACTAACAGTGTACAGAATTTCACTTCCCCACATGCTCGCCACAAGAACTGAGGTGATATCTCACTGTGGTTTTGGTTTGAATTTCCCTGCTGACTGGTGATGCTGTGAATCTTTTCATGTACCTGTTGCCCGTTTGTATGTCTTCTTTTGAGAAATGTCCTCTTTTTTTTTTTTTTCGGCTTTTTAGGGCCGAATCCATGGTGTAGGGAAGTTCCCAGGCTAGGGGTCACATCAGAGCTGTAGCAGCTGGCCTGCGCCACAACCACAGCAACGCCGGATCCGAGCCACGGCTGCAACCTACGCCACAGCTCACGGCAACGTCGGATCCTTAACCCACTGAGCGAGGTCAGGGATCGTGAGGCCAGGGATCGAACCCGCATCCTCATGGATGCTAGTCGGGTTCCTTAACCACTGAGCCACTACAGGAACTCCTCTCTTACCTTTTGATTGACTTGGCACCTTGTCCAAATCCAGCAACTGTGTCAGTCTGGGGCTATTTTTACTCTGGGCAGTTCCACCGTGTGTCTATTTTTTCTACACTGTAAATAGTATCACACTGTCTCCCCTCCCAGGTTGTCACGCTGCCCTCCTGTGTATTCTGGCAGCGGTGTAGGAGGGGATCTTTAGGTGGGACTGTGTTAGGCTTCCAGTCGCACTGGTTTTCCTATGTGGCCGACCAGGCATCCTGGCACTGTTTATTTCAGTGAACATCCTTCCCCACTCACTTGCAGTGCCGTCTCTATTATAAATCAGCTTTCTATACACCCCTATTTCTTGGGGATGGGTTTTTTTTTTTTTTTTTGCTTTTTAGGGCCGGTCCCAAGGCATATAGAAGTTCCCAGGCTAGAAATCAGAGCTGCAGCTGCCGGCCTTCGCCACAGCCACAGCAACGCAGGATCCAAGCTGCATCTGCAACCTACAGCACAGCTAGCTCAGGCAACGCCAGATCCTCAACCCACTGAGCAAGGTCAGGGATCGAACCCACATCCTCATGGATCCTAGTTGGGGTCATTAACTGCTGAGCCACGAAGGGAATTCCAGAGCTTTCCCTGTTTTTAGTGGAGCTGTTTTGTTAGAATTCTTTGTATATTTTGAAAGAAATCCTTTGTTAGATATGTGTTTGCAAACAGTTTTCTCTCGGTTTGTGACTTGTGTTTTGATTTTCTGAATAAGGCCTTTCACAGAGTAGAAGTGTTTCACTTTACAAAGTCCATTTGACCCCTAACCCAGGAGCTTCCTGCAGCTCTAAAAAACCAAACCAGAACCGAACAGAACACTCTAGGGGTTCCCGTTGTGGCACAGGCGAGCGCTGCCTGGCGGACCCACGTGGCGGGTGCAGTCTTTTTGGATGGAATTGGTTCCCATCAGATGCTGGGCAAGTGTCCGTGGAAATAAATCTGGGCGAGACCCTGACCTGATGGGCCCGGCAGGGACCCAAGCAACCGCACGCATGTCGCCCCCTCTGCCACTTGCGGAGTGGCTTCCCCAGGGGCGGTGCTTCCCCAGGACAAGAAAACCGTGAGCTATCAGGGTTGTGATGCTTTGGTCCCGTGGGGGTACTCGAGCCCGCTGTTAGGGCCACTAGGTCAGCTGTATCTCTTCCCTCCCTTTCTCTCTGAATTACTTTTTTTTTTTTTGTACTAAAACATTTATTTATTTATTTATTTATTTTCATATTAACAATGAATTTTATTTCAGTTATAGGTGTATGTACAAAGATTATAAGTCAATACGATAGCATTTGCGTCCCAAACCCACAGTGCATCCCCCCACCCCCCAGATTGTCTTATTTGAAAAACCAAGGTTTTCCAAAATCTGTGAGTCATTGTCTGTTCTTCAAAGAAGTTCATTGTGTCTCTTTAGTTTCCACATGTAAGCGGTAGCATTGGGTGTTGCTGTCTAATTGTCTGACTGGTTCCACTTCGAATGAAAATTTCTAGGTTCATCCATGTTGCTATAAATGTTATTCCGTTCCTTTTAATGGCTGAGTAATATTCCATTGTGTGTATGTACCATATCTTCCCTATCCACTCCTCTGTCGGTGGGCATTTAGGTTGTTTCCATGACCTGGCTTCTTCCCTCTCTAGCTGCTTTGGATGTAAAATTAGGTTGTTTATTTGAGCTTTTTCT
>PVHT021183595.1:537551-547871 GCA_004024745.2 Catagonus wagneri
TGTTCTCAGAACTTCCCTGAACCCTACGGACTCAGAGTCTTCAATAAAACACTGGTCACAGTGGCAAACCTTCAAAGATAGTGAGATGCTGAGGGATTCAGCTTTTCACTTCTCCCTTCTAGGAGTCCATCCAGAGGTCTCAGCTCCAAATTTACAAACCTGAAATTCCAGCTGTAAGCACACAGCTGTACTGTGGCTAGCGTGAATGAACCATTCGCTGCTTTATTATGTTTCACTGCAGGAAGCTGACCTTATTACTGATTGAATTAAATTAAGTATAAATTGCTACATCTGGCCAGTGGCTGCCACACTACAGAGAGGAGCTCTACAGACACACTGAGAAGAAAGCTACAATCTGCCCATGAGTTTAATAACCAAAATATACAAAAAACCCCTCATAACCTCAACAAAAACAAAAATGAAACAACCCAGGAGTTCCCGACATGGCGCAGGGAAACGCATCCGACTAGGAACCATAAGGTTGCGGGTTTGATCCCTGGCCTCACTCAGTGGGTTAAGGATCTGTTGTTGCCATGAGCTGTGATGTAGGCTGGCGGAAATACCTCCAGTTTGCCCCTTAGCCTGGGAACCTCCATATGCTGTGGATGTGGCCCAAAAAAGCAAAAACAAAAAAAGTCCACAGACAATAAATGTTAGAGAAGTTTTGGAGAAAAGTCTTCCCCCCGGCACTGCTGCTGTGAATGCAGACTGGTACAGCTGCCGTGGGAAACACTACGGAGTTTCCTCAGAAAACTAAAAATAGAGTAGCATATGACCTAGCAATCGAGCTCCCTGGAAAATATCAGGACAAATGGATAAAGGAAAAAGACACATGCACCTGTATGTTTATGGCAGCACTATTCACAATAGCCAAGACACAGAAGCAACCTAATGTCCACAGACAGATGAATGAATTATGAAGAGGCGGTCCATATATAGAATGGAATACTACTCAGCCAGAAAATAGAAGAGGAAAACAATGCCATTCAGAACAATACGGATGGGAGTTCCCATCATGGCGCAGCAGAAATGAATCCGACTAGGAACCATGAGGTTGCACGTTCGATCCCTGGCCTTGCTCAGTGGGTTAAGGATCCGGCGTTGCCGTGAGCTGTGGTATAGGTCGCAGACGTGGCTCGGATCCCACATTGCTGGGGCTGTGGTGTAGGCCGGCAGCTATAGCTCCGATGAGACCCCTAGCCTGGGAACCTCCACATGCTGCGGGTGTGGCCCTAACATGACAAAAGACAAAAAAAAAAAAAAAAGACTACTGATGGATCTAGAGATTCTCATATAAAGTGAAGTGAGAAAGAGAAAGACTGATATCATATGATATCACCTTTATACAGAATCTAAAATATGGCACAAATGAACCTATCTCCAAAAGACAACCTCACAGACAGAGAAGAGCCTTGTGGTTGCAAAGGGGACGGACTGGGAATTTGGGGTTAGTAGATGTCAACTACGTAACAATTGCATTCAGAATGGATAGACAACAAGGTCCTACCCTACAGCTCAGGGAACTGTATCCAAACTCCTCAAACAGACCGTGATGGAAAACAAAATTTAAAAAATGAATATATATATATGTGTGTGTGTGTGTGTGTATATATATATATATATATATATATATATACATGTATTGTAACAAAGGAAATGAAACAATGTTGTGAATCACTCATAACAGAAAAAAAGAAAACAGTATCTTTAACAATCAACTGAATGAAAAGTCAACCTACAGAAGAGGATATCTGCAAATCTTACATTTGAAACAGGGGCTAATGTCCAGAATACACGGAAACAACTACAAATCAATGGAATAAAAAGGCAAATAATTCAGTTGTAGATGAGCAAAAGCCTCGAACAGACACCCCTTCAAAGATGATTACAGATAGCGGCACACACAGGAAAAGTTTCCCAAAATCACAAGTCACACTGGAAACGCAAATCAAAAGCACAGTGAGGTATCCCCTCCCAGCTGCTAGGACACGGAGTGTTTTAAAGCATGGACAGATGTTTGGGAAGATGTGGATAACTGGGACTTCCGTAGGAGGCAATGTCAAACTGTCCGGCCACGGCGGTCAACACTGCTGCGCCTCCTCAGGAAATCTACAAAGAGACCCAGCACGTGATCCTGCAGGCCCACTGCTGGGGGTATATTTAAAGGAAGAGAGATCAGTGTCGGGCAAAGAGACCTGCAATCGCATCCACGATCACTGCAGCAATATTCCCAAGAGCCCAACAGAAATAGAGCCCGAGTGTCCACGGGCATACAGGCTGGTAAAAAAAATGGGGTGTATGCAGACAATAGTAAGTTATTCAGTTTTTATAGAAGATGGAAATCCTACCCTTTGCACCAATGCAAGTGAACCTGGAGGACACTATTCATTTATTCATTTATTTCTGTGTTTTAGGGCAGCACCCAGGGCATGTGGAAATTCCCAGGCTAGGCGTCGAATCGGAGCTGTAGCCACTGGCCTACAACACAGCCTCAGCAAAGCTGGACACCAGCTGCGTCTGTGACCTATGCTGCAGCTCACTGCAACACTGGATTCTTAACCCACTGAGCAAGGCCAGCGATCGAACCCATGTCCTCACAGATGCTAGTCAGCTTCATGACCCCTGAGCCTGGACCCCTGACAGGTTCCAGGGCGTTATTTAAAGTGAAGCGAGACGGACACATTAGGACAAATACTCTCTGATGTCATTGAAATGAAGTGTCTGAAAGAAAACTTCTGAGCAGAGAGGAAGGGCGGCTGCCCAGAGTGGGCGGGAGGTGGAGATGGGTTCTCGGCTGTGGAGGATGGAGACGGCCTAAAGGCCTGCTGTGCAGAAACGGCACAGAGTCACCACTCTCTAGGGACACTGAAAAACTCCAGAGGCTCGAGTTCACGTTACATGTTTTAAACAACAGTGTGAAAGTAAATACAAAGCAAAAGAAGTAAGAAGTCGGGAAGAGAAAGAACAAGAGAGGAAGGAATGACGGGGGCAGAGAGAGGCTCTGCTGGGTCACGCAGGTACCTGGAGCCATGACAGAACAGGAGGAGCCCCTCTCCCCAGGATTTCAGAAGATGCGTCTACAGGGTTCCCTCCAGCAGGTCGGCCCTGTCCTTTCTTGACCCCATTCAAGAGGGACCCCAGAGGTCACCCATGTGGGGACTGGCTGATCTCAGGTGCTGCGCCCCTGTTGCTGCTCTTGCAGCCCACCGCACCTGCTCCCCCAGGGCCTGCTGCCCTTCCCGTCTTCCCTCTGCTCCTCTCAAGGGTTCCCCCCTCAGGTCCAGCCCAAGGCTGCAGGGGCTGGGCTCACACCTGCGGCCACTGGGCGGCGACCCTGAGTCTTAAAGAGACTCAGGTTGGCAGAACTCGCTGCACTACTTAATCACACACACACACACACACACACACACACTCGCACGGGGGCAGATGTGTGTGTGTGGGTGTCCCTTCAGCACCCCCCGGAATCCATGATCTAAAATCTGAGGACTTCTGGGACAAAACTGACTAATACACTGTTTCTGGGGTAAACAAGAGACATTTTACTTTCCACCAGTATCACACTTTTGTGTGGTGGGCAAACTATTGTCACACAGATAGCAATCAAATTCTGCCTAAAGTGTATCCTCAGAGTCATGGCCAGAAAGAAACATTATGTTGCTTTATTTTATGTTCTATTAACTTTGCTCTTTTCACCTGTTTCTCTCTCTCTCTTTTTTTGCAAAACCTTTAGAAAAAAACCAAGACACTAGCTGATCTGGTTATACGTGATACTCATGTCTCCGTGGCAACACGAGTAGAGACACTCCTGTCCCTGCAGAGGGTCTCTGTCCCCACCTGCACCGCACCACCTCCCCTCCGACCTCCTAGGAAGGGAGCCAGTATCCACCCTGAGCTCAGGCCCTGGCGCAGCTCTCTGGGCGCTGCCCGCCTCGTCGGCACAGGTTCCTGCCCAGCACACAGAACCCAGAGCAGCCCTAATGACGGGAGACAGATCATGCCCAGGAGAAGGACCCTCTGTGTTCTTGGCACGGGACCTGAAGGGGCATCTCGGCCTCGGAGGAGCAGGTTGGGGTGAATGTCCCCATCGGCTCCCGGGGGCGCCTGCTTCCTCAGATCCTCCCGAACTGGGTGTGGCGTGGGTGCGCCAGGGGCTCCCCGCCAAAGGAAGGAGCCCAGGCCAGCAGTCACAGCTTCTGATGAGGGTGAGGGTTCCCACGGAGGCTTTAGCAGCACAGAGACGTGGGGAGGGAAGTGGCAAGAGGGCCGTGTCGTCCCCATTGCTAGTGCAGGCGACCTTCTCAGGGCAGAGATTTCTTATGAAATGATGGGGCGTGGACCCAGTAACACAGAGGACGAAGCACAGCTGTCCATTTAGAACCTTTCCCGGGTGCACATGGGATTTCTTTTCCAGCCTCACTGAGGTACACTTGGCCTATCGAGAAGGTGCACATTTAACCTGTGCGACTGGATTCCTTGTTACATCCATATACAGCCATGATGAGCGGGTGATAGGAATTCTTAACGGGCAGGGTGACACCAGTAACTGCGAAGCGCTGGGGCGACGGAAATCAAAGGAACCACACGGAGACTCTCACACACACATCCACCAATGCGCACGCATGTGCTCGGAGTCACAGCCCGCGGCCTCGTACACAGGCCCTTCCACTCCCACGCACGCAGTCCTCCACCCCTCCGGGCGATTCGGCCGCTCCCTGGGACCGTGGGACTTGGCCTCTGCTCTTTCACGGGAAATTCACTTTCTAGCCCCAGGTCCCCTCCTCTCATTCCCAGGACGAAGCTGGAATCGGGCGGCTCCCACACTAAACCCAGCAAGACAGCCCCAACTCCCACCCTCTAGATTTTTCTCCCCGAAGCACACAGGCGAGGATATGTACTGTTTCCGCTTTCTCTTGAGGCCACCTGCAATTACAGAAGAGAAAACCACTGTGAGGACGAGTTCACGCTGGGGCCCATCTGCACAGGTTTGTGTTCACTTGGGGACAGAGGACAACCAGACAGAAGACTGAGAGTGTCAAGAGAACCCAGCAAGACCACAGCAAACCTCCTCGGGCCAAGAGGCATGAGCTTCTCCTGGAGGACGCGCCTCCCAGGACCATTTTGATTGGTGACGACACAATTCTTTCCCAGGAGGAGCAAGTCCTGCTGGAGAGCAATCGGTAACTGATTCTGTCCCTTGGTAATGTCCTTCTGAACCGGGAGCCATCACTGGGTGACAGTCTCACTCAAAATCCCCCAGCAAGGAACAGGCAGCGGACATCTGGAATGCACCTGCCCCGTTTTCCACATCTTAATTCTATGGGGAGAGACCTACCTCATGTTTCCATCTCAGATAAAGAAAGGCGAGCCTACCTGGTGGGCAGACAGGGCCTCCTTCACTGGCGTTGTGCTGGGCGGGGCCTCCAGCGGGTCCTCGGTGGGAGCTGGGGGGACAGAAAGCGTCAGGATGGTGGTGGTGCTGCTCAGGGAGCCTCGCCCAACCAGATATGGGGGATGCGGGTGGGGAGTGTTCCCAAGCATAACCTCAAATATTTGCGGCATCGGACTTGGTGGATTGAAGGGAAGTCAAAGTGAGAAATTTAAAAAATGTCAGTGCCTTTGTTGCTCTAGCTAAGAGCAAGGTATTCCACGTGAAGCAGTCAGCCTGAAAAAGACTCAACACTAACACGTACGCCGTGTTTCAGTGACAGAGTCCCAAGCCTCCTCCTACCTCTTTGAAGGTGGTCTGAACTTCCACTGTCTGCTTGACACCTTGCAAGACCACCTCCTCCCCCAGAGTCCCAGTTTCTGCTACTGTCCTTATCACCCCTTCTAGAAGATTTCGAACTTGGTTAAAAATGAACTTGACTGGGCGACTGAATTAGATCCTACGTAAGTAACCCTAATATATTTATTCACTAGTCAAATGTCAGTAAAAATCTAACATAGGAGATTGAGGAGGATGTACTCCTACCATCGAAAAATAGCCTCTCTCACTCGTGACATCTTCCTTCCAGGCTTCCTTTTCTGTACCCTGTTCTGCTGTCCACTGAGTCAGTGGCTGTCCGCCCTCCCAGGAGCCATCCCATCAGAGGGACCAGTCGTTACAGAGGGCAGGCGGGACCGAGCCCTGGTGTCTCTAACCAGCCGTGCAGGAGGTGTGCAGCAGGGTGACTGCCCCCTGGCTCACAGCCGACGCTCACCTAGGTTTGCCTCTGTCCCTTCAGAGTGTGTGCCGCGGGACCTCGGCTCGTCTAAGGCTGATGGTAACATCCTCCAGGACAAGCACACCCCTCCCCGAGTCTATCTGACTTTAGCCACAGGCTAAGCGCTGACCCAGCACTGACTGACAGAGGCTGACCTGCACTGTCCCACGTGGGGCCCCACCCCTGTGAGAATCTGGGAGCGGCCCAGCAGCACGTGGCTTCCCGGTGTGCGTCACACTCGTGACTGTGGGACAGGTGGCATCTGAGACCTCTGGAGACTCTAAAGCTTCCAGGCGTGTCCCCGGAGCAGGGACCCCCTTGACCCGGGACCGAGGAGTGGGTGGCTCAGTGATCGGGGCAGCCAGCGGTCCAGAGCGTCCCCAGTGGAAACACGCCCGGCTCTCCTTCCGGCTTTTCCAGAAGGAGGTCAAGGGCTCGGGCCGTGTACGGCTGCACCACCTCCACCTGGGACAGCGACTTCAACCAAAACCTTGCTACCAGCGGGTGAGGGGAGAACGAGTGAATGTACGGTTAGCCTGCAGTCATGATGAGATTTCTAAATTAGGAAGTTGACAGTATGCTGTGCCAAGTCCGAAATATCTCCCCCAAAACACACCCGCTCACACGGACTCACGGTCACACAACATGCTCTCGTGTGCACACCCCTCCCCCACGATGCTCCTGGACATCTGCCCACACCATACAAAGACCCTCCCTTCTTCCAGGGACCCGAGAACCTGGGACGGCTCTTGCGTGGGAAATCAGTCTCTTTCACCACGCCCTTCACCCTCATTCCCAGGAGGACCCCGGAATCCGGGTGCCTCTGCAACCAAAGGAGCAGGAAAGCCCCAGCCTCCTCACTAGCTGGACTTCCCCTCGGCAGAGCAGGGTTCCAGCATACTTACCTCTGTCAGCGTCCGTTCCATCCACCTGCAATCAGAGAAAAGAAAACACTGAGCATCACCGCACCCTCTGCACTGTGGTCACAGGTCCTCCTGCTGTTGGTGACCACAGGGAACCAGACAGAAATCAGAGCTGAGTCAGCTTCCCCAAAAGACAGCAGTGAAGACACCTTTGGAAAAGGCGTGAGCTTTTCATGGAAGATCTTCCAAGTCCATGTTAATTTAAAAAAAGTTTATTCTTCTTCAAAGAAAACTGCTCTCTACTGTACACTTGGTAGCTGAGGCTGTCAGCTTTGCACACGCCCCTTGGAAGGAGTTCTTTGTTGGTGACAGACCTTTACTCAACGTTCCCCCAGCAGAGGGATGTGCCTATGTCATCGACAATGCACTTTATCAGATTTTCATTTCTGAAGTAGCTAGATCAGAAAAGAAAGCAGGCAACTTTTTAATCTCAGATAAAGAAAGGTGAGCTTACTTCACACGTGCGTCTGGCCTCCTCCTCAGCCCTCGCACTGGGCGGGGCCTGATCTTGGGCTTTGGCAATCTCCTTGGGCCCGGCCTCCTCGTCCTCGGCTTTGGCAATCTTGCTGGGCGTGGCCTTCTTCGCTTTGGCAATCTGGCTGGGCGTGGCCTCTGACAGGTGGTCCGGGGGAGCTAGGGGCACACACAGAGACTACTGTCAGGAAGGTGGTGGTGCTGCTCAGGAGTTACTCTGGGCGCCTCACCTGACTCGACATGGGGTGGGTGTGAAGGGATGTGGGTGGTTAAGAAGAACGGACGGAGCTTCTGTTGGCCCATCCTCGGTGTTCCGAAGGAAGGTTAAGAGAGCTACTTGAAAGACCTGAGAAAGAGGGCTTTTGGTCTTCTAGCTAAAGGGAACCTCTCAGTTGCATACACTCCATCTGGGAAATGGCCAACATGCGCATGCGGGCTGTTTCCGAGAGACTGTCATGAATCCCCCTGCCCATTTTAAAGCCAGCCTAATTCCTACATCTTCTGAACTGTTACGAGATAATTTCAGCTTCCATATGTTCCCACGGGTTGCTACTGTATTCACTATCCATTCTCTTGAATGTTTACCTCTTTTGTTTTCTTAGATACATAATGATAATCTTTGGAATAGTCTGTAAATATTAAATTCAGGGGGAGTATATGCCTTCACAATGCTATGTACTTTGCACTACCATCTATAACAACCTGTCTCATCACAACTCACATAACCTCTGCACCCATTCAGTACTAACTCCACCGTCACCCCTGCTGCCGGTGCTCAGCAGTCTCTACTTGCCACCTCTGACAATCTGCCTACTCTAGTTACCTCCTCTATGTTGAATTACATATACTTCTTTTTCTGCGTCTGCTTGATTTCATATTGTTAAAACACTGTTTTATTTTGGATCATCATGTTGTAACCTATTAAAATGTTTCAATTTTTTCTGGTAGAATATTATTCTGCTGTGGGTATATACTGCATTTTATTTATCCACTGATTACGTCTTGACATTTGGGATTGGTTTCATCTTTGGCTGTTGGGAATAAAGCTATTATGAACTGGGGTGTACAATTTCTGGATGGTAATATCCTGGTCACTCATAATATTTTGTACTTGTTCAACCTCAACTAATGTCACAGCACAAAAAATGAATCTGAATGTAAACCGAGGAGTTCCCGTCGTGGCTCAGTGGTCAACGAATCTGACTAAGAACCATGAGGTTGCGGGTTCGATCCCTGGCCTTGCTCAGTGGGTTAAGGATCCGGCGTTGCCGTGAGCTGTGGTGTAGGTTGCAGACGTGGCTCGGATCCCGCGTTGCTGTGGCTGTGGCGAAGGCCGGCGGCTACAGCTCCTGTTAGACCCCTAGCCTGGGAACCTCCATATGCCGCGGGTGCGGCCCTGGATAAGGCAAAAAGACAAAAAAATAAAAAAAAGAATGTAAAATTTAAAAGTGTATGAATCTTTTGCTGCTAATTGTAACACATGTTCCCCATTCACTGTTGGACGTTGTCAATTGTGGAAATTCGAGGAATGGGTTATGGGAGCTTTCTGTAGCATCTGTTCGACTTTTCCCGTTAATATGATCTTGTTCTAAATCACGTCTACTTTTTTTTTTTCAAATCGGGAAATGCAGTTTCATGAAGAGATCTATTACAACTCATGTTCAAATATCAGCGAATGTCAAAACATGAGTGAGGTTATCTTTAGTATTAACCGTGAACCAAATTTTGAGTTTTAAATGAATCATTACTTCCATAGTTGTAAAAGTCCGGAGTTATTCAATTTGAATTTGCATCGTGAAATAAAATGCTTAGCATTAGTAGAGTTTGTTCTGAAATTTGGACCACTGACTGATCACTGCTCATGACTAAATGTGCTGAGTGAGGTTCCACAGTACCTTCGTCGGGCTCAGTGCCAGGGTGCACCCGACTGCTGCGGGGCCAAAACCAGATCACTCGTGCCCAGCTGGAAAAGGATATCCTTGACCTCAGGGTCTTGAAGCAAGATCTTTTGTCTGCAAAGCAAGATCCCAGAAAACACATGACAATAGAAAGAACTAGTGATATACTGATTGCAGAAGGTCACAGGGAGATGACTAATAATTGACTCCCAGGCCAAGCCGTTAATGCTCATAACCTCCAGCTGTCCAGCATAGCCTCTAGAATCAAAGTTCTACTTAGATCTTGCTCTTCTGGGTGCACTTCAAACCACCCCCCAACAGGTTTTGTGTGAAAATGCCTCTCGGTAGCTGAGACAATCTAGATACACTATACATGATAATGACCATGCTAAATGGTACGATTTCAATCCCACAGATTTATTGATTGACTTTTGCCACTCCCAGCGCATGCAGAAGTTCCCAGTCCAGGGACTGAATCTGCACCACAGCAGGGATAACACTGGATCCTTAACCTCTAGGACACTGGGGAACTCCTCACATCCCTTTTATAAGAAACACATGCCTGGGAAAGTGACATAGATCTCTCTGTGCCTCAGTTCCCTCTTCTGAGGCCTCCAACTCTAGGAGCGCCCCTTCCCTGAGGACCAGCAGTGAGGACAAGACAGACAGTGATGCCAGAAATCCTGAAAGTGCAGAGGGAGAGAGCTGCCTTCTCACCTACCGCCTGACACTCACTAGAAGAACTTGGTCTCCATGGTCAAGTGCCTAGGAGAGGTTTGTGTGCCACCACCTTATGTCCATCAAGGTCAGTAAAGAAAACAA
>PVHT021183596.1:5410-24484 GCA_004024745.2 Catagonus wagneri
CACACACCTTAGTCCGAATCCTGGACCCTCGGTGCCCGGCTGAGCTGGGACGCGTCCCGGGATCTGTGCACACAGCGGAGTCCTCCTCCGCGAAGTCAGGGTGGGAACAGCGCAGGGCGGCGGGCGGTGGGCGAGGTGATGCCCAGCTTCATAAACGATTTGGCCGGGACGGATGGTCAGAGTATTGGGGTGCCCTGTGCCCGTTAACTCAGAGGTCCTGTCCTGTGCGGGAGTCCTAAGCAGGGGGGGTAGTGAAGTGACAGACACATTAAGAGGTGACAGGGTCGGCAGAGGGTGCCGACAGCTTAGAAGCCAGTGTGAGCAGGGACCCGCTGCCCTGGGCTCACTCTTGTGCATCCAGAGAAGCAGAAAACGTCTGTCCCCGAGAGAAACCCCTCAGCCTCTGACATGGGGACCGAGCTGGACAGGAGGGGCGTCCCCTTGCCCCACGGGGTGTTCCTGGGAGAAGCTGGCGGTCCCGGCCAGGGGCAAGCACATGAGAGCACTCACCCCAAGATGCGGCCTGGAGCAGTGGGACCCCCACGTCTGGTGCGTGGGCACACTGGTGACCCCCCCAGAGGCCCCCATACCTGAGGCAGGACAGGATCAGGACCTGGAATCCGACACCCGGAGTGTGTGTTCCCGGCCTGCTGGGGCCACTTGACCGCGACTGATGCCCGCTTCCGGGAGCCTGGCTTTCCTCATCTGCAAAGTGAGGGTGCTGGGTCCCCAGGGGAAGAGGGGCCGAGGTGACAGGCAGGGCTTTGCAGGCCGACCGGCCCGGGTGGGACCCGCGTCCCAGTGGTCCTCGTGTGGGGCGTGGCCCGTCGGGGGCCGGCCCCCCTTTGCAGAAGGACCCTCCGCTGATGCCGCGGTGCGCTACCCTCCGCATCCTTGCCCACCGGGGGAGGTGTCTGGCCCAGAGCCGCTGTAACAGATTCCCACCAAGGTGGTGGCTTCGCGCACATGCTGCGGGTCAGAGGTCAACCGCGCTAAGCTCCGACGCGGGGGGCTGGGTTCCCTCTGGAGCCCCCGGGAGAGCCCGTGCCCTCGCCTTGTCCAGCTTCTAGAGGCGGCTCGCACGCTTTGTCCGTGGCCCCCTCTTCTGGCCACGCTGTCCCCAGGCTGCCCTTTGCTCTGCAGCCAGGACGGGGCTGTGCCTCGGAGGGTCCTTGTGGTGGGCTGGCAACCGGGGCAACCCAGGATCACCGCCCCGTCACCGCATGGTTGCCCCCACCACACGGCAAAGACCCTTTGCCATGTAAGGTGCTGTGTTCACGAGCTCTGGGCGTTTGCGGGGGGGGGGGTCGCCTTTTGGGGTCCTGTCCCCAGGGTGTCAGGCGGCTGCACCTGTGAGGGGCTCAGCGCGTATCTGGCCGCTGCTTCCCCGCTGCTCCTAGTTATCAGCCGCCTGCGGGGTGAGAAGCTGCAGCCTCGGGTGGCTCCCTCCCCGCCCCCCGGGCCCCGGTGTCCTCGCCAGCAGAGGGTCTTGGCAGCTTCAGCTCCAGGCCGAGGACACAAAGTGCCCCTTGTGCTGGGCGAGGGCGGCTGCCAGCAGTGGGCACAGGGCCCGGCCCCGGCTCCCCCATGGACGCAGCGCTCACCGAGATCATGGGGGGGTGGGGGTGGGAGGGGACAGAACGCCCCCTCTTCGCGGACAGTGAGGCTCCAGGCCGAGCCCGCGGGCACTGAAGCCCCTCTGTGGGGAAGAAGCCATCTCTTGTGAGCAGCCCTGCTGTTTGCAGAGGTTTTACAATCATTTTTATTAGCGGGGCCCCTGGAGACCGGCGCACAGTGCACAGCGGGCAGCTGTCACCCACCCCCGCCTCCCCGGGGTCACGGGGGCCCCCTCGTCCGAGGCAGGACCCCGGGGCAGGACTTGGACAGTGTGTCATCGCCCAAGGTGCCAGTCGCTCCCCACCCCAAGTTCACTGAACCGAACCGGACGCCGACATCCGCATGCCCTGCGGCCACTCAGACCTTCCTCCGAAAGACCAACTGGAAACGCGGCTGCCTCCCGCCTGGCGGGCTCCCCCTGGTCCTTTCACGTCCGCTGCGCCTCCCGCCTCGCCTCCGCGGTGCCCCATCACATCCGGACCCCTCCCCGGCTCTGGGGGCCCCCACCCCGCCTCCGGGGGCTCTGAGGCTTCACTCTGCTCCCCAAGGACCCCTCCCCTCGCTCCCAGGACCCCCCCGGGGGGCTCACGTTCGAACCCCCGCTCCAGGCTCACTGCCTTCAGGAAAGCCTCTCACTGGTCCACCCCCACTCCGTCCCCCCCCGCGCCCAGGGACACCGCCCAGGGCTCACCGCCTCCTCACCGCAGTACTTGGGCTGTGCTCCTGGCTGGTGGCCGTGTCCCGTGGGGCAGGGGGAGCCCCCGGCCCCAGCAGCCTGTCCCTGTCCCATACTGGCCCTCATGGGGCTTTCTCCCCTGACCTCCACAGGCACGCTCGGACCCGCCATTCCCTTGGGACCACACGGTGTGGCCCCAAGACCCCCCACCATGGTTCCTTCTCCCCAGATTTGAACAGTTTTTCCCCTGATTGACGGAGGTCCTGATGGGAAAATAGAACAGCACGAAGTGGCCGCCATCCCTGCAGCTGTGACGCGTTAGCTATCGGCTGGTCTCTGTCCTCTTTCCAGGCTCCCCGTCCCTGCTGGTGTCACGCTCTGCAGACAGGTTTGGTTTTTGGTTTTTGGTTTTATATTGTCTCGGGCATTTTCCATACCCGTCAAAGCTCTGCACGCACCATTTTTCATGTTCTTTCCTGGGGCTGTACTGTAATTCGCGCAGCCGCCTGTGATCCCGAACCGCGGGGTGATGCTTCAATAGCTGCTGTTCTGGAACAGTCTCCCCTCACCCCACCCCCAGCACCGGAAGGCGGAGATGACCAGCTGCTCTTCACGGGACTCTGATTAGGATCTTGAACTGGGTGGCGTTTGGAAACCAGTTTCACACCCGCCCGCCCTCTGCGCTTCCTGCTGGCCGATGGCAAAGCCGTTGGCTGCAGGGGGAGCTGGAAAAACACCCCGCCTGCTCGCTGAGATCCAGCTTCGGGGGTGCAGCGGGTTTGCCCTGCTGGTGGGGCCAGAGGGGCGTTGATGAGCGGGGCTCCCAGCCTGCTCGGGAGAGAGGGAGTTCCTCCCCAGCCAGGGCTGGGGAGGGCGGCTGGCTGGCTCTGCCACCCGCCCAGAGAAGCCTCTCGGTGTCTGCCTGGTCTAGCTCAGCCGGCAGCCAGGACCATCTGTGTGTACAGACAGCGCCGAAGTGGTCCGGGCCGTCCCGGGCCCAGAGAGTGGCACCCGCAGGTCCCAGGCCCTCCTTTCGGAGCCAGCGAGGCAGTCTCCTGTGAGGGCTGTGACTCAGGCATCCACACGTCTGCTCCCGGTCTCGTGGGCACCGGGGCCTCGAGCGAGCTGTGTGCCCTGTCTGTGCGGTGCTTGTCACGCTGCTGGGAGGTCCCCCCCACATGGTGCACAACCCCATGAGGATCAGGTCGCGTGGTCCATGATCCCGCCCTCCTCTCGCCTGAGACCCGCCAGGCCGAGGGAGCCGAGCGCCAGGATCCTGGGTCGTAGGCAGCTAGGCCGTCAGAGGGGTCACGCCAGGTCCCGGGGAGAAGGGAGAGCTAGGGGCTGGAGAGCCGGACGGGGCAGCTGCTCAGAGCTTCCCCGCCCATCTGGCCTGGAGAGGGCCTGGCCCCAGAGCAAGCCTCTCGTGTGGCCGTGTCCTGGGGGCGCCTCTTGTCCCCAGTTGGTGGTTCCCGTCGGGGAGTCTTGGCGCCCTGGATCCCGTAGCGCTCAAAGCCCGCTTGCGAACACAGCATCAGCGCCCCAGCATCAGTGCCTCTTGCGAAGGCAGCATCCTGACACTGTCCCGTGCTGTTCCTGTCTCTTCTGCGTTCGGGGCAGGTGGCACGTCCGGCCACATCTGGCTCCCGTGCAGTTCCTGGGAGGGGCCTCTGTAGCTCCCTGCACACCCGGGACCCCAAACACGCCGGCTGTGTGATGGGCTTGGGCAGGTGTGCGTTCGATGGTGACTGGGGCAGGTGGACTTGTGGTTTTTACGTCCTTGGGCCTCAGTTTGCTCACCTGTAAGTTGGGAATGTTAGTCACAGTCACTCTGTGAAGCTGTCAGGACTCAGCCGGAGAATGCAAACAGCAGCTGCGTGCACAGGGCCTGGCCCCGAGCTTGTGCTCAGAGAGGGGCACCACGGCAGGGCCTGGGTCCCCAGGCTTCTCCCCGACCCCCCTTCCCCAAGGTGTCTCTCCGGTCTGAACATCCACATGTACCGTGTGCGTTCACAGAAGTTTCTGAGGGGCCTTCCAGGTCACTGGGCAAGAAGGCCAGACTGAGGGGGCCTGGGGCTGTGCAGGACACGTCCCCCTCAGCCTACTCCTCCCAGCTGCTCCCTGTTAGCAGGACCTCTGGGGAGAAGCGTGTTCTCCCTGCACTGGGCGAACTCAGGCCGTCCCTCAGCCCCGGCCCAGCAGCCCTGCGGATGGGACAGAGCGGGCCGATTGTCTAAGCCCTGGGACCCCCAGCCCAGCAGCAGCCCTGCAGACGGGACTCGGCTGAGCTCTGGCCAAAGGTGCTTGCTCCATCAGGCCGGGGCCGATGTTGGGGGGTCCCTGTGGGCATCTTTTGGGGGCAGCCTGCCCTCCACCTCCTGGTACCCCAGGGCAGCAGGGGCTTGGGGGCAGTGAGAGCCGCTCTGATGCGGGCGTGGCCCCGAGGGAGTGGATCTGTCGAGGATGCTGATTCCAGGGCTGACATCACCCTTTGTTCTCCAAACAAGCTCGAGTCAGCCCCAGGGACGTACGCTCCCAGGGTGACCCGGCCCCAGGCTCGTCACCCAACCTTCTCCTCGCTCCAGAGGCTGGTGACCTGTGCTGAGGGTCTGGAAGGCACGGCTGCCTTTAAAAAATTGTCCAGGAGGCGGCAGGAGGACTGGGTGGGGGTCTCTTTACTGCAAAAGACCCTGCAGACGGGGCAGGGCTTGAACACGCGGACTCAGTGACGATGCGGGAGTGTTAACTTTCTGACCGAGGGGGCTGGTGGGCAGTTACGTACGGGGTGCGGACCTGTGGGATGTGCACACTGAAATGTCCCTGTGGGGGTGCAGCCTCGTGTCGGCAGTTTACTTAGACGGTTCGGGGGAACCATGTGCCTTGGCTAAAACTTGGAATGTTTCTCTAATTTTAAGATGGTTTCCAGCAAGCTAAGAACAAACAGGAGAGTTAAAAACAAACAAGCAACAGCAAACCACTGGAAAGCAGCTTTCCACAGACCGACCTGAACTTTTTTTCTCTTTGGGGACCTCTCTGCTCCTTCAGGTGTTTGTGCCCCCTTTTGCTATTTTAGTCTCTTTCTTTTTTTTGTCTTTTTAGGGCCACACCCGCGGCACACGGAGGTTTCCAGGCTAGGGGTCTAACAGGAGCTGTAGCTGCCGGCCTACACCACAGCTCACGGCAACGCCGGATCCTCAACCCACTGGGCGAGGCCAGGGATCGAACCCCTGTCCTCATGGATGCTAGTCGGGTTCGTTAGCCGCTGAGCCATGACAGGAACTCTCCCTTCTGTTGTTTTAAGCCTGGCTTGCGTTCGCAGCGTCTGAGTAACCGGCACGGGCATTTCTGAGGAATATAAGCCTCGCAAATCTGCCACGAACCGATGTCATTTGGCTTCTTTGCACAGACCTAGATTAATACCTAAATAGGGCAAGTGGATGGTGGGGAAGGAAGCAGTGCCGGGGCTGTGTCCTTAAGCTGGGGAGTGGGACTGTGGGAGGATTCTGGCAGAAAAACTCACCCGGGGAAACATGCTGGGAGCTCGCGGGGCAGGGCGAGGAAGGTGCTGTTCTTGGGGGACCTCAGGGTACAAACGGTTTGCCAGTCTGGGTTAGGAAGTCCCTCCCAGTCCCCTGCCCCCCTGTTAAAACCCTGGTGGAGGGCAGAGAGCCAGGCCCTGGGGACTCTGAGCACAGGCGACCTTGGACTAGTCCATTGACTTCTTTTTTTTTTTTTTTTTGTCTTTTTTGCCTTTATCTAGAGCCGCACCCGTGGCATATGGAGGTTCCCAGGCTAGGGGTCTAACAGGAGCTGTAGCCGCCGGCCTTCGCCACAGCCACAGCCACAGCCACGCGGGATCTGAGCCACGTCTGCAACCTACACCACAGCTCACGGCAACGCCGGATCCTTAACCCACTGAGCGAGGCCAGGGATCGAACCCGCAACCTCACGGTTCTTAGTCGGATTCGTTAACCACTGAGCCATGGCGGGAGTTCCTAGTCCATTGACTTCTCATCTGCAGTTTACACGTAAAGCAGAGGGGACCTGTCACCTGCCCACTTGGCTCAGGAGGTTATTGTGAAAACCAAAGGAGGCAACTTAAGTGAACTCGTTCTAACCCTGCGGTACAGTATCTGTTTTATTCATTATGGTCACTAATTTACTATGTATGTGATTTCTTAGGATGTATTTATTATGAGGCAGTCTCCACAGCCATCCTGGCGGGAGCTCTCGGCTCTTGTGTGTCCTGATTTAGCTGACCTGGAAAACACCAACACCGAAAAAGAGACCGGGATCCCTTCCTCCCCAGTGGGAGCCCGTGGCCCACGTGCAGGCCGGGCCAGGCCACCCCTCCCCGCCTCGCAGAGCTGCAAAACCCCGAGAGCAAGCAGCTGCCAGGGTCGGGCCTCCCCTCGCAGGCCCTGAATTCTGGCCACTCCAGGTCCAGGGGGCAGCTGGCCACACCCCCGCCCTTGCCTCTGGCCTGCTGTCCCAGCCCACGAGAGGCGCGGGTCAGCCCATGGGAAGGGAACCTGTAGCCAGGTGCACGGCCTCGAGGGCCCCTCATTGGTGGAACTGGGAGGCGAGCCTCAGAGTGACTGTGGGATGTTTGCCCGGTGCCCTGGGGGTGGGCACGGAGCTTCTTCACCCACTTCCCAACCTGGCTTCGGCTGGAGGGTGTCCCCGGGCTGGCCGAGGGCTGCCAGCCGAAGGGCGGAGCTGCTCCTGGGAGCCCGGGTGTGGGGAGCAGCGTGGCCTCCGGCAGTTCTCTGGGCCCTGGAACCCAGGCACGGTGGCCTATTTTCCACCGTCAGCCCCGCGGCTGCCTCTTTTCTGCCGCTTGACCCTGGTCGCCCGTTGCTAAGGCAACCAAGCCTTGAGTATCCCGAGCTTCACAGCATCTCGGCACCCATTTCCGCCGTGTCTGTTCCCCCGCCCCCTCCGGGGGGGGGGGGAGGTTTCCAGAACTGCTTCCTCCCTGCAGGAGGCCTGGTGACAGCGGGGCTGGGCTCTGGGCTCCGCCGGGGCTGCTGGTGGGGCTGCTGTGAGGATCGGGCGAGGTCGTGGACGCAGGGCTCCTAGCACAGAGCTTGCCGCAGAGTCGCTGCTGATGCCGAGACGGCCCGGTCCTTCCAGCTCTGGGCTTACCTGCTCTGCATCTACTGAGCATCTCCTGGGCCCCCGGGCCGGGGTGCGGGGCCTGCTGGTGGGCCTTTGCCGAACAGCCAAGGTCCAGGCCCGGACCAAGGGGCCCCGGGGTGAGGGCCCTGGGCCTCAGGCTGTGGGAACCCAGCGCTGCGACTGCAGGGCCCTCAGTTGTCCACAGTCAAGAGCTGGGGGCCTGGCCAGCCTTTCCGTTTTGCTGAGCATTGCTTATTATAGCTTTTATTTTTCTTTTGCTGCGAATTTCCCGTCCTAATATGGTTTTGTTTATCCCACTTTTAAAGTGGGATTACGTAGGAATTTACCCCAACGGTGATCAGTGCACATGAGGGTCCGGCTGCACGAATGTCCTCTCAGGGAGGCTGCCCTGGTCTGAGTGCAAACAGCACCAGCAGCACCGGCGGCATCCCGCTCCAGCCGCTGGGGATGGCGACTGTCCGCTGTGTCCCGGGCACCCCCGGGAACGGCCAGCCGTCTGTCCGCTCAGCTGTCGTTTCTCCCGATCCTTTACCACCGGGAGTTTAACTTGCGTGTTGGCGGGTGGGCTGGGGTCCAAGATTCAGGGAGAAAAGCCTGGGGTTCTTTTTTCTTTCTTTCTTTTTTTTTTTGCCTGAGGCATATGGAGTTCCCAGGGCAGGAACTGAATCTGAGCTGCAGCTGCAGCGACGCCAGCTCCTTTAACCCACCGTGCCAGGCCGGGATCGAACCCGCTTCCTGGCGCTGCAGAGATACCGCTGATCCTGTGGCGCCACAGAGGGAACTCCAGATGTGGGCCTCATGATGGGACAGTGAGGAAACAGGGAGCGGGACATTGGGACGCCCAAGCGGGGGGCACGCAAGGTGGATCTGCGACAACCAAGACCTGTCCAGCCTGCAGAGCCGTGGCCGCCAAGCCAGCTTCTCCGCTCCTGGAGCAGCACGGCCAGGCCAAGGTCAGGACCGGAGTCCAGAGACCTGGGTTCAGATTCCTCTGAGCCTCTGTCGCCGTCGCTGACACGAGGAGGGTTTATTTCTTTCAGGACGAGGGACTGCTCTTTGCTCAGAGACACCTGAGGCGTGGTGTCAGCTGTGTCCTCTGGGCCCCTCTCAGCTGTCTGGCTCCTGCCGTTCACTGCCCCCCTCCGCCGCCATCCCGTCTTTTCCCATCGGACCCGGGCCTGAAACTGCTGGGAAGTGCCACGGAGGGGCCCTCCCCTCGAAAGTAAATAATCAAACTTTGTTTAAAGCCCTGACGTGGTGTTTATTTGTGTGGGTTGAGCTCCGATGGGGTCACCCGTGCACAGGGCCTGTCCCCGGGGGGAACTGGCCATCTCGGCCGGACACCCTGACTGGTGCCGAGGACGTCCAGACAGCAGGACCTCGAGACGGGGGCAGGCCGCAGGGAGCTGGCCCAGAATGTGGCTGCTGGCCCCAGATGTGTTTCCTGGTGAGAGTGTGTGTGCGCTTGTGTGTGTGTGTATGCATGCATGTGTGTGCGTGCATGTTTATGCACGTGAGCGTGCCCCCATGGTGTATTCACTCTCTTTCAAGGCAGGGGAGGGGGGACCAATGCATCTTGGAAAAGGGCCACGTGGCCGGGGCAGCCGCTCGCCGGCCCTGCCCGGCGCCCCTCTGGACGGCCCTCCCGCACGCCCCTCCCGCCCTGCCGTCAGGTCAGCACCCTCGGTAACGGCAGACGGAGGCCCGCGTGGTCTTCTGCTCCCGACTGGCCTGTGTTCCCAGCCGCCCAGGGAGTGGCCGACCAGCCCGGGCAGCTTTGCAGCGTCGCATGGCCTGCACCGCCTCCGAGGGGCTCCCTCCCAGAAAGCAGCTGTGCATAGCTGGGTGGGCCCCCCGGTGGGCCGAGGGGAGGCTCTGCCCACCCAGTCTCCGCACGGCCCGGGCCAGTCAGCCCGCAGCCTCTGCCCAGCCATTCGAAGAGCGCGGGCGCCGAGGCCAGATCCGCCGGCCTCAGGTTCTGGGGCCCGCTCTTTCTAGCTGTGCAACCTCGGACAAGTCGGCTAACCTCTCTGAGACTGTTTCTTCATCCGTAGAATGTGAAAAACTATAAAAATCCCAGGCTCTCCTGATGATGGAGCTCATGCCTGACAAGTGTGCACGATAGCAGCGGGGTCCTGGGGAAGGCTATGGGGTTCGCATGTTTAATTTTTTTGTTTAAGGGCCACACCCGCAGCGTATGGGGGTTCCCAGGCTAGGGGTGGGGTTGGAGCCGCGTCTGCGACCTACACCAAAGCTCACGGCAACGCCGGATCCTTCACCCTCTGAGCGAGGCCGGGGATCGAACCCGCAACCTCGTGGTTCCTAGTCGGATTTGCTTCCACTGCGCCACAACGGGAGCTCCTTAATTGTTTTTCTTTTTTGGCCGCCCCTCCGCATACGGGAGTTCCCAGGCCAGGGACCGAATCGCAGCCGCAGCTGTGACCTATTCCACAAAGCGCAGCAATGCCGGGTCCTCAACCTGTTGCGTCCAGGCCAGGGATTGAACTGCAGACACTCCTTTGATCCCGTTGCACCACAGCAGCAACTCCCACGTGTTTAGGTTTATAAGCAAACTTACCCAGTGGTTTCCAGAGCAGGGGTCCCCAGTGACGCAGCACAGGGTGGCCCAGTTTATCTACATCCTCAGCAGCATTTGGTGTCATCACGTTTTTCAGTTTTGGCCTTTGGACGTACGTGTGGTGACATTAACTGTGCTTTCAGTTCACGTTTCCCTGATGGCTGACGACGCCGGATTTTTCACGTACTCACTTAGTCTCTGGGGAGCCTCTCTAGTGAAATGTCTCTTCATTTCTCTTGCACGTTTCCTCTTAGAATTGCTGCGTTTTTGACTGTTGGGTTTTGTGAGTTTTCATGGTTTCTCAAAGCATGTGTAACTGGAAAGCACTCTCTCCTTTCCTGTTGCTTGTCTTTTCATCCTTTCCATCCAGCGTCTTTTGCTGAGCCAAAGCTTATGTTTCTTTTTCAGCCGTACCTGAGGCACGAGGAAGTTCCAGGGCCAGGGATCGAACCCGTGCCACGGCAGCAGCGCAAGCCACAGCAGTGACAATGCTAGGTCCTTAACCTGCTGCCCCACCAGAGAACTCCCAAAAATTCACGTTTTTGGTGAAGTCCATTTTATCTGCTTTTCGCGTCCTAAAATTGCACTTTTGTTACTAAGTCTAAGAGCCTTCGCCTGGATAGACCTGGATCCCGAAGCGGTTTTCCTGCATCTCTTCCTAGAAGTCTTAGGTTTCTGTTATGCATTTAAGACCGTGATCCATTTGGCGTTAACGTTTTGTAGGACACGTAAGGTGTGAGATCAGGGTGAGGTTCATTTCTTTAGATGTGGACGTCCGATTATTCCATCATCATTTGTCAAAAATGTTGTCTTTCCTCCACTGAATGACTTTGTTGCTTTTTTTTTCTTCCTTCCTGATATTTCAAGAGTTCTTCCTGTCCGTGTCTTTCCTGTATAGAGAACTTCCTATGGCCCTTCTTTTCTGCTGGCAGCTGATGCTCTTAATTTCTCTTCATCTGAGAATATTCTGAATTTTCCTTCCATTCCCCGAAGGACATTTGTACTCGGTTCTGGGTTGATAGTTCTTTTCTGTTAGTACTTGAAAAATACTGTGCCACTTCCTTGTGGCCTCCAGGGCTTCCGATGTGAAGTCCACAACCATTTTCATTGTTTTTCCCTTATGGAAAATGTTTCCTGTTTTGCTGGCTGCATATAAGATTTTTTTCTGTCTTTAGTTTGCAGAAGTTTGTGATGTATCTTGTGAATTTCATTTTTCTTCTTTCTTTTTTTGGGGGGGAGGCCCACACCCATGGCCTACAGTAGTTCCCAGGCCAGGGACTGAACCCACACCACAGCAGTGACAATGCTGGCTCCTTAGCCCACTGAGCCGCCAGGGAGCTCCCATGAACCTCTTTAGGTTTATCCAGTTTGGCATAGCTAAGGTGTTTTTTTTTTGGAACAGAAAGTTTATGTCTCAGCAACTTTGGGGAGTTTCCCTTTTTTTCTTTTCCTTTCTTTCTTCCTTTCCCTTTCTTTCTTCCTTCCTTTCTTTCTTTTCTTTCTTTCTTCCTTTCCCTTTCTTTCTTTCTTTTTTTTTGCCTTTTCTGGAACTGCACTCGCAGCATATGGAGGTTCCCAGGCTAGGGGTCTAATCGGAGCTATAGCCGCCGTCCTGCACCACAGCCACAGCAATGCGGGATCTGAGCCGCATCTGCGAACTACACCACAGCTCACGGCAACGCCGGATCCTTAACCCACTGAGCAAGGCCAGGGATTGAACCCACAACCTCATGGTTCCTAGTCAGATTCGTTAATCACTGAGCCAGGACAGGAACTCCATTCCACTTTTATTTTTAAGGGCTTTTTCAGCTCCATTCTCTTTCTCCTCTCTTAGCAGGACTTCCAAGACATGAATTAGATCTTTTGGTCCCTAAAAGTGGTATGCTCCTTTTTTTTTTTCTTCTCAGTCTGTTTTCTTCCTGTTGTTCATCCCGGGTTGTTTCTGTTTTTCTGTCTTGCACTTCACTGATTCTTTGTTCTGCCTCCTCCATTCTCCTGTTGATCCCATCCACTGAGATTTATATTTCAGAGGTCGCACTTTTCAGTTTAAAACTTTCCATGTGCTTCTTCTTTATGTCTTCTGTTCTCTGTTGCCCATTACCACTGGCCAGAGGGTGGGTGTTCCAGAGCCCACACTTGGTCTCCACGGACAATGAAGAGGGGTTGGGGCCTCACTGCCAGCAGGTGGGGGTGTCCTGCTCCAATGTGGCCTGAGCTGACACGGCCCTGGCCGGCGTCTCTTTGCAGCTTTAGCCTAAGGGCGAGTGTGGTCCCTGCTCGGCCTTTGCTGCTGTCGGTGGGGGTGTCTAAACAGTGGTATTGGCTGGAATGGGGCCATTATTGTCTGAAAGCTTTCTGTCCTGAGAGGCTGCCTCTTTCCTGGTCCCTTGGCTAGAGAGAACAGGCTTTTGTTGGGGTTTTTTTGTTTGTGCCCACTGGCGTCTCTGAGTTGTTGGCTTCTTCAGCTCCAAGTCTGGGATGTCTGAAGCAACAAGAAAACCCAGGCCCTCACCACCGTGAGAACCTCGGGAGGCCCCCTAGCCCATCTGCTTCTCCCCTCTTTCAGAGCCCTCCTGTGTATGTTTCATGAGTAACGTCCAGGGTCCTTAGCCGTCGCCTTGGTTAACAGGGAGAAGTACTCCAGATCATCCCAGAACGCCCTCTGAGCACCTGTCTACGCCAGCCTTCAGCGATGCAGAGACAAACGAAATTATTTTTGTGCTTTCAGAGGGCTTGAAGGAGGAGTTCCCATCGTGGTGCAACGGTTAATCCGACTAGGAACCATGAGGTTGCAGGTTCCATCCCTGGCCTCGCTCAGTGGGTTAAGGATCCGGTGTTGCCGTGAGCTGTGGTGTAGGTCGCAGATGTGGCTTGGGTCTGGCGTTGCTGTGGCTGTGGTGTAGGCCGGCGGCTACAGCTCCGTTTCAACCCCATGCAGCAGGTGCAGCCCTGAAAAGCCAAAAAATAAAAGAGAGAGCTCGAAGGAGAGGAGGCGGGGGTGCCAGCAGATCAAACAGTGCATTCTAGGTGCCTCAGTGAGACCAGATGAAGTGTGCTGGGGGCTGGGGGGAGAGGGGGGTCACCTCCCTCCCAGAATGGGGTGGGGGCAGGAGTGGCTTCTTAGAGGAGGCCGGCACACTGGAGCTCAGCTGTGCAAGATGAGCAGATCTCCTGGTGCCCGGAGCACGGAACGGTGTGCTAGCGGGGCGAACTGCAGGCACACAGGCGTCGCGGCGTCACACAGCACCAGGTCCAGAGCGCTCACTGCAGGCTGCTCTCTGAGGCTGGGGTTCGAGGGGGCGGGGCTGAGGCTGGGGTACCAGGGGGCGGAGAGGGAGGGCTGCCCGGAAGCCCCAGAAGCTGGCAGAGGGAGGGGCTGGGATGGGGCGCAGAGGGCACTGGTGCCGCACCCACCCCGGAAGGTGCGAAGCATGAAGTTACACGGTCAGAGCTGTGCTCCTGGCCACTTGTCCCCGGGGGCAGGCGGATAACACGGGAAGTGCGGATGCTGGCAAGCTGGGTTCTGCTGGACGTGGTCTGTGCAGGAGGGGAGGATGCGGGCGTGGACCGGAGGGACGCTTAGGAGGCAGGATTCGCAGGGTGGGGCCTCCTAGAATCAGCCTCAGCTGAGAAGAGGCTTTGAGAGGGGAGGTAGATGAGTTCGGCCGTGGACGCATGGGGTTTGGCGTGTCTAAGCAGCAGGGAAGCAGGCAGACAGAGCCCTGTCTCCACTGGGGGCTCCCGGGGCAGCGGGGGGTGCGGAGGACCCTGGTGCCTGTGTTCTGTTGGCGGGACACAGCCAGAAGCCAGGCTCAGGCCCCCGCAGGGACCAGCTCCCTCCCTACATGGGGACCAGTGGGTTGGGGATGAGCAGGGGGCAGAGAGCCAGCCCGGGGCTGGCAAAGGGGCCAGCGGGACTCAGCAAAGGAGTCCTCGGAGTTCCTGCTGTGGCTCAGCGGGTACAGAGCTCGACACAGTATCCATGAGGATGGGTTTAGATCCCTGACTCGGTCGGTGGATTGGGGATCTGGTATAGGTCCCAGATGCAGCTTGGATCCCGTGTGGCTGTGGCTGTGGTGTAGACCAGCAGCTGAGGCTGCCATTCGACCCCTAACCTGGGAACTTCCACGTGCCACGGTGGTTTCCTTCCTTCTCAAATTGCATCGTGTAGAAGAAGTCGCCGTGCGTGATGGGATTTCTAAAAAGAAAAGAAAAAAAGAATTGCAAGGGAGTCCTCCGTGGTGTCTAGTGACTCCTAGGGGCCAGCTGACCCAGGAGAGGTGGCGTCTGCAGGGAGGCCAGGAGAGCACAGGTAACCTTAATGAAGGCGCCGCGATCCTGTCCCCACCTGCCTTGCTGACCGCAGAGCTGCTGATCTGGGGCCGAGCCCTGGACGCCTGCAGCAAGGCAGCCAGATTCAACTGCTGCCCTTGTGGGGTTTGAACTCACACCTGCTCCCATCTCAGGCTCTGGTCCTTCGTTCCGTCTCCCTCCCTCAGCACCCCCACCCCGAGGCCTGGCGACAGGGGCTCAGCGCATCTGGGGGTCTGCAGCTTCCTCTCCGCCCGGCTTGGTCCTTGCTGCGCCCGACTCACCCGCCTGGGGACCATGGCCCTGACCTCCAGCGCTTGTGGGGGAGGAGACAGGGTGGGGGACCAGACCCCACCGGGGCTCTCAGCTCCGACGCCCCAGCTGTGCTGATTGTCCAAGCCGTCAACAAACCCAGCCTGTTCCTCGGCTGCAATTAAGACAGAAAGCTCGTTATCTCCTGCTGCATTATCTGCGGACTCCGCTGAGGGGCTTTCTCTCCAGAGCAGCACCTGCCGGGGCGTCATAGGTTGGCATTAACCCCTTCCCTGCTGCAGCTGGGAGCCTCTGGGTCGAGGAGAGCCAGGCTGGGAGGCAGCCGGGGCTGATGGGAGGGACTCTGTCACAGCCCAGCTGGGTGACCTTGGGCAGACAGGTGACCTTTTCTGAGCCTTGGAACTCCCTTGCTCCCCTTTCTTCCACTCAGGAAGCTGTTCGAGCTGTCAGGTCCCTTGAATAACTGAGCAAAGCCCTGGTCTCTGCCGACGGGCACCAGCGGTCCTTCCTGCGCCGAGGTCTGGGCTCCGGGGAGGCGTGTGCGCAGCGGGGCGACCAGAGATGCTCGCGCAGGGGGCCGGGCCGGCTGGGACCTTGAACTCCCAGAGGGACTTGGCTTTAGCAGGATTCTCAGCCCCACTCTGCAGTGTGTCCTTCAGCAAGGTTCTTAATCTCTCTGTGCTCTAGTTTCTTCCTCTGAAAAATTAGAGAACTGAGCTGGGTAACCTCCAAAATCCGTTCTCACAGAGAAATCCCGTCACGCACGGTGACTTCTTCTACACGATGCAATTTGAGAAGGAAGGGAACCAGCGTTGACCGAATCCCTAATAAGTGCCAGGACTTTCTCATAGATCGCTATTCCCATGCTAAATATGAGGAAATAAGGTTCAGAGAGGTTGACTCACTTGCTCAAGGCCAAACGTCCAGTGCACGGAGGACTCTGGATTAAATCCGTGTGGAGGAGCCGGGTAGCCGCTCTTTCCATGACACCACGGCTTTTTCGTTTTATTTATTTTTTTATGGTCGTACCTGGAGGTTCCTTGGCCAGGGATCGATTCCCGGTCTCAGCTGGGACCTACGCCACAGCAGCGGCAGAGCCGGATCCGTCACCTGTGAGCTCTAGCAAGAGCCCCGTGATGCGGCATTTTAAGAGGGCTGGCTGCGCACCTAAGTGACTTCTTACGGGATGGAGCTGAATGCAGAGGGCGAAGGAACCCAACTTAAGATAAAGGGGTCTGAATTCGGAGCCCCTAACTTCCCTGGAATCATGGTATTCAGGAAAAAATGAGTGAGAAGGCGACAGAGCTGTGTGTGCAAACGTTGAAAGCCAAAAAAAAAAAAAAAATAGTTTGGGAGTTTCTGTCGTGGCTCAGCAGAAACAAATCTAGCATCCATGAGGACCTAGGTTTGATCCTCGGCCTCGATCAGTGGGTTAAGGATTCGGTGTTGCTGTGAGCTGTGGTGGGTAGGTTGTAGATGTGGCTCAGATCCCGTGTGGCTGTGGCTGTGGTGTAGGCTGGTGGCTCCAGTTCTGATTCGACCCCTAGCCTGGGAACCTCCATATGCGGCAGCCCTAAAAAGACAAAAAAAAAAAAATTAGTTTGTATAATTTGCAGGCATTGGGTTCTTGTTAACCGTCTGGGTAAACTGAGCCACAGACAGCACAGCCGCTAAATCAGTAGCTGCTCCAGGCTGGGATGACCTTATGGGCAGCAGTGCTCACTGGGCCCCTTTCTAGAACCTCCCTGAGTCCACAGAAGCTGGCCTGGGGTTACCCACTGGTCAGCGGACAGGCTGGGACGACTCAGATGCTCCACCGAGGTCTGGATCCCGGGCCTTTTGCACAAATGGCTTATCTGCTCCTGAGTCATCCGAGAGGGGCCCGGGGAGAGTCTGGAGCAGACAGGGGTGGAGGGGGTCCGGGAAGCTCTCGGCCGGCTGGCAGGGAGCCCGGAGCCTGGAGTCCACGGGGGAGGGGGTGGGGAAGAGCCCCTGCGTCTGCAAACCCAGGCACACAAAGAGTGCAAGGCAGGCCTGGAGTCCTTACTGTGGGAGCCGCTGACTGAGGGCTCGGCCCTCCCCCAGCACAGCTGATAACAGGCTGCCCCAGCCCCGGTTGCCCCCGGGGCCCCAGGGGCCTGCTCTCAAGCTCTGAGAAGCTCCCGGGTGCCTCGTGCCTGATGTCGGGCCCTGGGCTGCGTCCCCCTGGGTGTCCGGGTTCTGAATTTGTGAGGCCTCCTCGTTCACCGAGGGGCTTTTTTATGGAGCACCGGGAGCTGGGGGGCAGCGCATCCAGTGGCTTCTGGTCCTGCAAGGCATCCCGGGAAGGGGTGAGGTGAAGGGGGAGTTCCCACTGGGGCTCAGTGGTTAACGAACCCGACTAGCGTCCATGAGGACGTGGGTTCGATCCCTGGCCTCGCTCGGTGGGTTAAGGATCTGGCGTTGCCATGAACTGTGGTGTAGGTCACAGACACGGCTCGGATCCTGTGTTGCCATGGCTGTGGTGTAGGCCGGCAGCTACAGCTCCAATTCGACTCCTAGCCTGGGAATCTCCATATGCCGAGGATCGAACCGGCAGCCTCATGGTTCCTAGTCGGATTCATTTCTGCTGCGCCGTGATGGGAACTCCAAAACCGCCCTGTAAGGGTGGCCTTGGCCTTCGTGTTTCCGTTTCACACCTGAGAAGCAGGGTTCGTCAGTGCCTGAGGCCACGTCGCTGGTACCGGATGGGTCAGAAATATAAGCAGTCCTCACTCTAGGCGCCTGATGCCTCTAGGTCCAGCCTGAAATCTCCCCCCGGAGTAAAGCCCTGCCTGACTCTGTGTGTGTGCGCGTGCGCATGCGCTTGCGCACATGCATGCTGGTTTATTGAGATACAAGTATATGAAACGAGATCCAACGAGCTTTTACAAACGTCTAGATGGCGTGACTGCTGTCCCAAGCGTGGTTTAGAGCGTCCCCAGCTCTTGGCAAGTTTCTGTTCATCCCATGGTCCCCGGCCTCGTCTTTTTGGACACAGGTGGCCCCGTGGTCGTAGGAGGGTTTGGTTGGGTGGGCAGCTGGGGGCCAGGGCGGAGCGTCCGTCAGAGCCGGGGCTGGGCTGGGCTTCACACTCGTCAGTTGAGTCTGGCCCGGCCTCTTGCGCTTGCAGCAGGGCACCCCCCAACCCCGAGAAGGAAGGGGTGGAGGAGGCCGGGCGGGTCCTGCCGCCTGGAGCGGAGCTAGGAGCTCGGGGCCTGATGGCACCTCTGACTCTGGGACTCTCTGGGACCCGACAGTGACGGTGGCCGTGTCACCCTCGCCTGGCCTCCCCGTGCCCTTCTGCTGCTTCCCTTTTCTGCCTCCTCAGCACCGTGCCACCCGCCAGCTGTCTCACCCTTCATCTTCTCTCTTCTCACCGGAATGTACTTCACCCCGAGGACTGGACCGGACCACGGGGCTGAGCCCGGAGGAGGCAGCCCCTCCTCTGCCTCCTTGTGAGATGGAAGGTGTTGGATTCCAAGCTCCCCAAGGGCTCCCCCTCCCCTTTCAGCAAACCCGGGGGTCGCCCGGGAAGGAGGAGGAGAGAGGCCTGGTAGTTGTCACCCTTTAGTAGCAAGTGACAGGTCGGCCCCATAAGGGGAGGTGTGCCCGGGGCCTCTTTGTCAGGCGGTGGGGAGAGACAGGGCCCTTTGCACAGCCTCTCTGAACCAGACCCTCGGCCCAGGGCTCCTTCACGGCTGGGGGGCCCGGAGCTCCCGCCTGGGCAGGGGCTGTGCAGGCCTGGTGTAAAGAGTGGGGAGCTGGTGGCACCAGGGAAAACAAGTGCATGCAAATGTATGCAGATCTATGGAAATCTCTGCAGCTCTGCCACCCACACCGCTGGTCTCTGGGTAGGAGATGCACAGCCCCACCCCTGGCGCCCGGCTCCTTGTGGCCTCCCTGCTCCTCCCTCTCGGCACCCAGGCCCAGCCCCGTGGGAATGACAGCACCCAGAAGTGACAAGGCAGGGCTGCCCCCCCCTCCCCGAACTGCTGGCTGCAGCCCCTGCTTGGACCCGGAGACCCAACTGTCCTCCCTCAGGGCCACACCGCTCATGGTCTGGCCTGGGGAGGGCACGGTGCGACTCGGACACGGGCTGAGGACCCGGAAGGCCCCCTGGCCCAGCCCCGCGACCCCCTCTCCCCCCAGCCACCTCTCTCTGGGGGAGCCCTGCCTTGGGGGGAGGCTGCCCACCCAGTGAGAAGCCACTTTTCTAGGTTTGGGCCTTTCCTGGAGTGGAGTCTGGAGGGCGCCTGGCTCAGCCCCGCACTTTGCTGCTGGTGAAACAGAGTGGGCCGGGGCTTCCTCAGAGCACACAGCAGCCCCCCAACTCACCCCCCCACCCACCACCAGCAGGCTGATGCTCTGCAGGCCACGCCTCACTCTCTTGTTCCTTTCCTGGATGTGAGGGGCTGTCACTGAGTGGGGCTCGGGAGTTGAACTGGCGGCCTTCCTG
>PVHT021183596.1:24584-46916 GCA_004024745.2 Catagonus wagneri
GGGGGGGGGGGGGGGGGTCCAGTGGTGACTGGGTTCCGTTGGTCCCGAGAGGTGCCGTTCTCAGCTTGGGACCACATTCTCTCATCTCTTCTCGTCACCTCTGGGCACAGGCCCCTCCACAAAGACATCCAAGAGCCCCTAGGCGGTGGGTCCCCGGGGAGGCGGGGAGGCAGGACCGCAGCCCCGGCTGTCTCGGGCCTCGGGTGCCTAGTGCCTCTCCCCGCCCCAGCCCGGCTCCAGCTCTGGCCCGGCTCATCCGTCAGCTGCACCAAGGCTGTCAGCAGGTGGGGGCGCCCTTGGTTCCCAGGCCTTCGTCCAGTCCAAGCCAGAGATTCCCTCCCCTGGGCGGCGGTGGTGGTGGGGGGCCGCAGGCCCCTAAATTGACACATCCGCCTGCCCCCGCGGGCCGGGAGCCGGGGGCCCCGCAGCGTCCACCGCTGTCGTCTTTGGCCCTCGTCAGCTTTTCCCCAGTTAGTCAGCCCTGGGGCAGGGGCCAGACGCGCATGAGTCAGAGCATTGCGGACCCAGATCCAGAACCGAGAGAGTGTCTAAATATCCACGACCTCTGCCCGCTGGCCGCCTTCTGTTCTGATTCCTCCTTTTGTCGGCAGTTCTGGCTTCTGTGCGCCGGGCCCACCCCGCCCTGGCTGTCAGGAGTGAGTTTCCCCCTGTGAGGGGACCTCTGCCGATACCCGGGGTGGGGGGTGGGGGGAGCGGAGCCTGTGCCTGGGCACCGAGTCTCCTCCCGTGTCGGGCCGGGGCTCCCAGGGGCCTCGGCACAGGCTGCTCCCCAGCTCTGAGCCCCCACCCCTCGCAGCACTTTCCTCCTGCCCAGCTGCAGCCCAGCTGCAGGCGCGTCGGGGGCCTGGGCCCGGGGAGGCTCACGGGATAGAGAGGAATCATAAGCAGGGGTTCAGACTTCACTTTTAGCCCCGGGGGTCGTCTAGTGGGACACCCCCCACACACACACCCAGAGCGGGTGGGGGAAGAGGCCGAGAGCACAGGCCACCCCGAGAAGCCAGGAGCTGAGAGCCCGGGAACCGGGTCTGTCTGCAGACACCGGGTGGCACTTCCCAGCCCAGGTGGCTCAGAAGACCCAGCCATCACCCCTGGGCCCCGTGCTGTCATTTGTGTGGGAGCTCCTTTCGGCTGCACTATGCGCCCCAGGACCCCCAAGCTTGGAAGGTTGGGGCCCTGGGGACGACCCACCAGAAAGGGAGTGAGGAGACAGCTGCCGGGATGGAAAGCGGTGGTCTGCGCCCAGGCCACACGGTCTGGCAAGGCCCGGGGATGAAGCCTTCAGGTGGGTCATGGAGAGCTCTGGGGTCAGACTAACCCTGAGGATGGCTCAGGACCAGTAGCCAGAGGTGGAGCCGGGCTAAGTCCAGGCTCTAGAAGCCCCCCATGGGGCTCACCTTCCCCAGGAGGATGGCGGAGGCTCTGGGCTCCCAGAGGTGGAGGAGAGGGGGCACGAGAGGGGGGCCACATCCCTAAGACAGGCTTGGAAACAGATCCTCTGTGACACATGGGTGGCGGGTGAGGTGGGGTGCGTGGAGGGCAGCAGGGAGGGAGCCAGCCTGGCTGTGCAGAGCCCAGGGCAGAGCAGCGGGGCTAAGGCAGCTCCCGCCCGCCCCACCGCCCGCCCCGCCGGCTGGGGACCCGGGAGCTGTCCAGCACGGAGCCTGCTGAAACCCGCAGGGGTCTGGCGCCGCAAGAGGCCTCGGGGGAGTAGGGGGAGAAGCGGGGTTCTCCCAGGGCCCCCCTGCGGCCCATCATCTGCTCTCTGCTCCGGGGACTGAGAGCAGCGTAGAGGGTCCGACCAGAGGCACGGAATGCTGAGCAGAGGATCTTTGCGCCTCCTCTGTAGCGACAGCCCAAGTCGGGGAAGGAAAGCAGAATGGTGTCCCGTTCCGAGCTCCGTCAAGGGCTAGGTCTCTGCTCTGCTCCCACCTGTCCGGTGCCGAGCGTCCGGTGGTGCCGAGTGTGGCCAGGAGGCCGCGAAGGGAGGCACGGGAAAGCCTGCAGGACTGCGTCACGCTGTCATCTGACTGTATCCCCAGGGGGCACGTGGCCTGCTGCCTTGGCCGCAGGACTCACCACGGAGCCGAGGACGCTCCGCCTCTGCTGCAAAGCTCGTTCACGTGAGCTCAGCTGTCCGGCTCGTCCGGGCCCAGGCCAGGCACAAGCGCCCAGAAGTCGTGTCCGGACCTCCCGGACACACGCTCAGAAGCGGGCGCCACTGCGCTCTCCGCCCCGGGGTGGCCTCCACAGTGACCCAGCCCGGGGAGGCCCCGCACACCCTGTCCGAGTGCCAGGACCGCCCCCACTCTCCAGGCCCCATCGGGCTTCTGCTGGATCAGGGCTGGGGTGGGTTGGGGGCTGCGTGGGGTGGGCGGGGGCGGCTGTGCGCACGTCCTCGCGAGCGGCTGGGGTCTGGGAGGTTGGGGTCAGCAGCCTGGGCTTCGGTGTCCGCCCCGCGCTGCCTCCGTTTCCTCCGCTGTAACGGGAGAGCGGCGACATTCTCTGCCTCCTGGTTTTGCGAGGCTGAGCTGGGCTGCCGCAGGGATCCTTCGGGGAGCAGGTGGTGAGTGGGCCAGAAACTCTAGCCTTGTTACTCCTCCTCGGAACGGCGAACCTCGTCCGGCCGCGAACCTCCCCCCTCTTCCCCGGGCTGGCGGTGAGGGTCCTTTTCCGCCATCCCCAGGCTGCTCCTTGTAACCACGTATCGGACCTCGTTTATCGAGCATCTGCGGACACGGGCCGGTTCTAGGCGCGGCGGTGCCGTGATGAAATGAATACGGCCACGCCCCGGCAGAGCGCCAGCCTGGGGGACGGGACTGAACAGGCAGAAGCAGCGGGCGCATGGGTCTGGGGTGCGGTTAAAGGAAATGATCGCTGGGGAAGCGGTGGGTGAAGGCCGTGAGGACAGCGTGCGGTCCAGGCCTTCTGCAGCCCACCTGCTGCCCAGTCCCCACTGGCCCAGCATTTTCCGGGCTTCACGCAGGCCCGCCTGGGCCCCACCCCTCCCACCCCTGCTCCCTCCGGAGCCTGAAGGCAACTGTCCTGGGGCTGCTTTGGCCTGAAGCTTCGTGGTCAAGTCTCACCGTGCAGACCACAGCCTCTCACGTAACCACCAACGTGCCCCAGGGGCCTCTGGTTACAGCCCTTGGGGAGGGTTCAAAAGGACCCCATCCCGCAGCAAGCCGGGGGCGCCCAGCAGCCGGTCCAGCGAATGGGCCCAGTTTCCTCCCCTGCCCCTGCGCTGCTCAGGAAGCCGTGCCCAGGTCCCACCTGCTTCCTGTTCAGTGGGGACACTTTCCCGGCCTGCTTCCTTGCCAGCTGCCTCTCATTTCCTCCCTCCATCCTCCCACGCCCCCCCGGGAGGGCATCTCTCGCTGACTTTGCTTCCTGGGCCCCTGGGAGCCCCCCACCCGCCTGGACGGAGGAGCTGGGCTCAGCCTGCAGCCGGCGCCGGGCGTGGGGCGTCAGCAGCTCCCCCCAGAATCTGCTGGTGCCAGGAGGCCAGAGCTGAATAAGACCGCTTTCTTCAGGGAGGCGGCTCTGGATCTGAGCCCAGGAGACATGGAGACTGAGAACCAGCCATGCAGACAGCGCCTGGGGTGGGGGTGGGTCAGGGGGTGTCCAGGAGGGGCCGTGTCCTGGGGGCCGTGTCCAGGAGGTGCCGTGTCCTGGATGGGCCAAGTCTGAACTGACCAGAGGATGGAGAGAGAGTGAGCTGGAGGCAGGCTTAAAGCCACGTGGTGGGGGGTGAGGCTGAGACGTCCAGTAAGACTTGCCGATAAAGCTCGAGGCGGGGCGGGCTGAGGGGAGAGGCGGGGGGATGCGAGGGGTCGAGTGCTGGCGGGGCTGGGGGGAGCTCAGAGGCCCCCCCGGGAAGCTTGATTTTATTACACGGAAGAGTCGTGGTCAGACCGCTGGCTTGGCCGGGTCCTCTGGCCTCAGTGGCACAGCGGTGTGCGTGGACCAGCCAGCGTGGGGCAGGCGAACAAGGCGTCCGTCCTGGGGAGAAATACAAGGGACCTGAGTCGGGGCAGCAGTGCGAGGGTGCAGGGGTCGGGAAAGGCCGGCAGGACCACAGGTATGACCAGACATCCTTGGCCTGGAGTCGGGACCTGCCTTCCAGCAGCTGTAGCGCTGTGACCTCGGACCACCTCTCACGCCCTCCGAACCGCAGGTTCACCGCGTGTCCAGTGCCTGCCCTGCCCGCTGGACGGAGCCCAGGTGATGGGAGTAGAAGCGGCAGCTGGGGCCGGCGTCCTGCTGTCCGTCTGCGACTGGCGGGGCCCTGTTAGGCTCCTAGTGCCTCCAGCGCCTTTGCTGGGCGGGGCCGTGTGCCTGTGGCTGATCCCAGAGTCCCCCGGGCCCCCCCGCTGAGGTCCTTGTATCCCATTGCCTTCCTCTGGACAGGTGACCGTCGTTGGGCGGGATTAGGCCCAGGAGGGCCCTGGAGCCTCCCATAGGGTCTGGCTTCTGCTGGCCCCACTCCCGTGCAGGCCTGGCCTGACCGGGGGCGCCCCCGGAGGACCACCTGTTGCCGTGTTTCCCGGCCCCTGGCCTTGTCATTTTCTCGCATCCAACCCAGTCTTTCCGGCTGGAACTTCCTTTGCGTCGGAGGCCCCGTTGTCAGTGGGATTTCCACCTGCCGGCCCGTTAGCCGGCCTCCTCTTGTTCTGCGCTCGGGGACATGCACCCCGGTCCGCTCACCTCTCGCTGGCAGGCCCCCTCTCGGTAACCGTCTCCAGTTCCCTGTCCCCGCCCCACCCCGAGGCCACAGAGCACAAAACGAGTTGGCCCCGGGGCTTTGTGAGGCCCTGACCCGCAGCTGCTACGGCAGGCTGGCTTTTCTGGCAGTTCTGGCTCGTGGCGCCGGCGTGCCCGGATCTGGGACCTGGGGCCTGCTCCGACGCTCCAGTCTGGGGGCTCTGTGCACGCGTCTGCATCGCTGGGGCGGCAAAGCCTTTCCCGTGAGGCCGTTAGGGGGTGGGGGGGACCGGCAGGCAGAGCTCCTGGCACCTTCCTCGGTGCCACTCCGTTTTCGCTGTAAAGAGACCCGGCGTGGGGGCGGGGGGGAGGAGCGGTGCCGCTGTCCTGCGCAGGAGAGAGATTTAGCGAGTTTTAAGCACCACAGTCGTCTCCAGGGAGACCTTGAGAGGGAACAAAAACAACACTTTAGTTGGAAACAGTTCTGCTGAGACACAGGCCCCTCCAGGCTTCCCTCTTCCTGCTGCTCATCCTTGGTGCTCAGAAACAGAGGCTCTTTTCTGAAGTCACAGGCTGAATCCCAGGCCCCGAACCGAGGGGACGGCCCTGGCCAGGCTGTCAGCCCTGGAGGGTGCAGAGCAGGGCCGCTCATCCGTGACTGTGGTCACCTCATTCCTGTAGCTCTGTGGGGACAGAGACCCCACGGTCACCCCCAAAAGCCTTAATACGTTGAGTGACGTCCATGGGGCGCAGAGACCCTCTGGGTGGGGGTGACACGAGGCAGTGCTGGCCCTCCTGTTACTGCTGCTTTGCCCGGTCCAGAATTGCGTCGCTCTGTCACTCCCACGTGACAGCATCCCAGATGTCCTCTGTCGTTGTCCTCTGGAGGGAGGCGGTGCAGACAGGCTGGAGTTTGCAAAAGGAAATTTAAATTTTAAAGGGGGCGGGGAGTGTCGGTTGTGGCTCAGCCTGTCAAGGTCCTCTTGTCTCTGTGAGGATGCGGGTTCGATCCCTGGCCTCGCGCAGTGGGTCAAGGATCCGGCGTTGCCGTGAGCTGTGGTGTAGGTTGCAGACGCGGCTCGGATCTGGTGTTGCTGTGGCTCTGGTGCAAGCGGGCAGCTGTTGCTCCGATTTGACCCCTAGCCTGGGAACTTCCGTATGCCGCGGGTGCGGCCCTAAAAAGCAAAATAAAAAGGTAGGGGAATGGTAACTGCAGTGGGGGCTCCTGGGAGAGAAGACAGGACATTACTGGAAAAACTGGTGAACTCTGAATAGAGTCTGTAGCTTACTTAACAGTAACAGGCTGATGTTAAGTTCTTCATTTCAACAAACGCACCTGCTTATGGACGAGAGTGCACGGGAGCTCCGTGCTATCTTTGCAGCTGTTCAGTAAATCCAAAATTATTTCAAAATATAAACTTTGTTTTTTAAAAGGTGGAGGGAGGGACCAAACGTGGACAGAGGTGAGTCTGGAGACTGAGATCAGAGAGGCTGACCACGCGGGGGGGCTGGTCCCTCCGTCCTGGTGGGAGAGCAGGGAGCCTCTGAATCCGGTTTACCGGAGACACCAGATTCCCCACCTGCAGTCTGGCTCTGGAACGTCATTTCCTCCCCCTCCCAGGGCTTCTGCGTCAGTCAGTAAACCCGCTTTTCTCCTTCCCTCCCTCTAAGCTCTCAGACCCCAGAGGGCTCCCTCGCAGCTTCCGGGCCCGAGACAGACTTATAAAGCCCACTGGTCACCCAACATCATCCAACTCCAGGAAGAGACTCAGCTGGAGAGCTCTTTATTCTTTTAGCTGGAAACACATCATTTAAATAACATCACACATGGAGAGGTGGGATTTATAACAGAGCAACCTGAAGCTAAGGCCGGGGAGGACCCACCCCACCCCTTTCCACCCGCTCAGGGCGGCTGCAGTGGGGTCTCCGCCAGCCCTTTGGCCCACCAAGCCCTGTCCAGCCCGGGCACCAGCTGCCCCCTGTCTCTGGGCGGCTGCAGATGAGCTCAGCACATAGGAGCCTCACCAGAGGGAAGGCCTTTGCAAAAGGAAAAACTACCAAACCAAAGAGCTGGCACCTGCCACGACCGTCGGAGCCTGTCCCCCGACGCACTGGCCACCAGGGTCTGCCCCGAATCTGTTTTCTTGCCGCAGTCGCAGCTTTTTGTCCCCATTCCCTCCCAGGACAGGACAAAGAACCGAACTCCATCAGACCCAAAGTAACTCCATGTTCTTGAAGCTACAGTTAATCCTCCAACTTATCTTTTTTTTTTTTTTTTTTTTTACCATGAAATTGCTTCCAGTACTTCTAGCTTGGGTCTCAGACACAGCAGACTTTGGAACCCTCCTGAGAAAAGGGCCCATGTGGGGGCTGCTCTAGGCCAGGCCGCCCCAGGAGGGCCACGCACGGGCCTCCTGCTCACGCCACTGGCTGTCCCCAGGCCACTGGTGCACACTGACGGCTGCCCCGTCCCGTCGGCCTGGCTGAGAATGGGCAGAAGTGGTACCAGCCTCCCTCTGAGGCCTGGGACATTCTTGAAAAAGTCAGCGTGGAAGCCACAGACGGGCTGGGAGAGTTCGGGGGCTGGAGCAGGGAGAGGCACAGACAGCGAGACAGCGGAGCTGCGCCACCTCCGCGTGAGTCAGCCGTCTGCCCGCCTCCCCAGTCCCCGCATGACCCTCAGCGCTGGCGAGCAGGTCCCCTCCTCAGCCAGGAGCATTGCTTTCTGAGGACGACCGGGACCACTGGACCGAGTTACAGCAGGAGAGCTTCAGGCTGGAGGTCAAGAGTCAGTCCAGAACTTTATGGGCCCAGCAGGTTCACGGTTGCCGCCTTCCTGGGAGGCAGCCAGGAGTCTGGAAGGCTCCACTGTCCGGATGGGGGGTAACGGGGTCAGCCCTGCCCCCTGAGCGCCTCTTCTGTGACCGGGGACGCTCGTCTGGCGGTCCTGAGATGGCTTCCACCTGGCCGCGCCTCGTGCAGGGTGGCTGTTGTCTGTCCTTACCCTCGACCGCTGCGTGGCCACCCTCCGCCTCGGCTGCCGCCAACAGAAGCCCTTGTCCTGGCCGCGTTCGCTGCTTGGTGACTGGCCGGAGGCCGTGCGTTGCTCTGTCGTCTGTGCTCCTGCGCGCATGCTCTCTGTCTCTCTCTTTCTCTCTCCGGCGTCACACGTGTCTTGGGCACTGGGGAGGGCGCCTGGCACCACTGAACCCGTCCCCTCCTTGAAGGAAGACGGTAAGTGCCCAGCCCGGGGCCACGGCCTCTGCACCAAAGGGCAGACCTGGGCGCAGAGTTGGGAGTGGGGTGTAGGGCCCTTTAGGGTGTCCACTGGGTGCTCAGGACGGGCACAGGCTCCTTGTGAGCCCGCCCGAATCTGACCCTCCTGAAGGAGACGGTGTTTACTGCATTCCGAGGTTGGACAGCCGGGGAGTTCCCGTCGTGGCTCTGCGGTTAACAAAACTCATTAGGATCCATGAGGATGTGGGCTGGATCCCTGGCCTCCCTCAGTGGGTTGAGGATCCGGCGTTGCTGTGAGCTGTGCTGTAGGTCATAGACGCGGCCTGGATCTAGCATTGCTGTGGCTGTGGTGTAGGCTGGCGGCTGTAGTTCTGATTGGACCCCTAGCCTGGGAACCTCCATATGCTGCAGGGCGGCCCTAAAAAGCAAAAAAAAAGGGGGTATGGACAGCTGCGCCCTAGAGGAGTTGGGGACCGGCCCGGGTCTTAGTAGGCGTGTGGGTCTGGACGGAAGCCAGCGGGACGTGGGGGCGGGGCCCTGTCCATTCCTCTGCACGGCCGATCTGGTCATAGTGACGTTGATGAGGACAACGAGGAACAGTTGGTCACAAAAGGCCACCACGGTAACCACGAGAAGGACCACTTCCCCAGCTCCCGCTGCGTGCTGGTCGGCGCACATCCCATCAGCCCTGGGAGGGGCAGGTGGCCGCGCCCATTTTACGGATGAGAAAACGGAAGCCGAGGCCGTCGTTAGAGCATCAGGGAACGAGTGGGGTTGAGCTTCAAATCCAAATGTAGGACCTTAAACCCTGCTCTTTGCACTGTACTGTGGGGTCTTCCTGTAGGATTTTCCCGCTCTGATATTTAGGACCTTCTCTTTGTCTAAATCTCCGTCCATCCTGCTGCAGTGTAAACACAGCTATGAAAATACACTAACTGTGTGTTTGTTTTGCCTTGTTTTTTACCGAGGGCATCCTGGCAAATACAGAGCGTGACCCAGCCCTGGGGACGTACTTTTTTCCTTCTCGCCTGCTCCTCCCCCCGCTGTCCCACTGCCTTGGTGCTCCCCCAGGGTGTTTCTCGACTCTCCCACCTTCCTTCATCATCCTTGCTGCTCCTTCAGACCTTGGCAGCCAATCCTGTACCTCCAGCATCTCGTTGCCAGGCAACAGGCTTCCTACCTGCCCCATTGTGTTAGAATCACCATGACAACAAGTATCGCCAAAAGAGGGAGAGGAAAAAAGTTAGGTGGTGGTAGGAGGAGGCGATGAGACCCCGTGTTCCAGGACTTTCGTGCAATCGAGCTTGCTCTCAGGGTCCCCAGAGGCTGTCACAAACAGCTTGACCCAAAGCCGAGAAGACGAGGTCAGGAGGCGACGTCTGCATGTAGGGACGGCTTTCTCCCCAGGGACGCTCCCGCGAGGGCCCAGGATAAGAGCCGCGGGCATCTTTTGTTCAGACCGAGTGGGGCGGGCCTGTGGTCACCTCTCTGTGCATTCTCCTGGCCGGTCCAGTTCTGGGTGATGGCTGGTCTCGGCAGCCGGGCCTCACTCCCCTTCATTGTCCTGCTCCAAAGGCCTGGAGGGAGCTTCCGGGGCTGGGGTTCAGCTTGGCTCTTCCAGCCGCCGTCTCCGAGGGCCTGACAGGTGTCACCAGGTGGCTGGAGACCCGCCGGGGGACGGGAAGTCCGGGTACGTCCTCAGAAGAGAGGAGGACTGAGAAGAGAGGGGACGGGGCCTGGGCCAGTCAGGGCACCCGGGAACCGCCCCCCGGACGCGTGGAGGAAAGCCAGGATGCTCGTAGGCAGAGCCTCCTCTCCAGTGGGCGCGGCAGGGCCTGCATTTACGGTTCAAGGGAGACCCCTCCGGCCCAGGGCCTCAGCAAACCCACTGACCACCCCACAGCGCCGGCTCTGCTTCAGTCAGTGGTGCTGCCCTGTGCTTCGAGGCTGCCCGGAGGCCCAGGGTCATTGTCATGCAGCCCGAGAGCCTGGCCCTGAGCTTCTGCTGCCATCCAAACCTCCAGAGCAGGACGAGGCGGGCCCCAATCCCGAAATTTAGTGCTCTTCAAGGGCAGGAAATTCCTTCTAGCCTCTAACTTAAATCCTCGAGTTCGTGCAGGTGTCTCTCTTCTCTGTTCTGTGAGGGGCCAATGCAGATCTGCGGCAGGCATGCCGCCCACGCCTTATGCCTCCAGCTTCTCACCTCCTGCTTGGCCTGACCATTCCGAACGCTGTTAAAGTTCTCGGCACATGTGGCGAAAAGGGGGCCAGGCCCTCCACAGAGGTCGTATCCCTATGCTCCCCTGCCCAAGGCAGCCGGCACGCATGACCCTGACCTCTGGGGAGGCTGCAACGAGTCAGACGCTACTGGGGGAAACAAGTTGGAAAATTCTTTCTGGGAGTTCCCGTCGTGGCGCAGCGGAAATGAATCCGACTAGGAACCATGAGGTTGCGGGTTCAGTCCCTGGCCTTGATCAGTGGGTTAAGGATCCGGCGTTGTCGTTAGCTGTGGTGTAGGTCGCAGATGTGGCTCGGATCCTGCGTTGCTGTGGCTGTGGCGAAGGCCGGTGGCTACAGCTCTGATTCGACCCCTAGCCTGGGAACCTCCATATGCCGTGAGAGCGGCCATAAAAGGACAAAAATACAAAAAAAAAAAAAACTTTCTGAACAGCAACCTGCAGTTTGAGAGTTTTCATGATGCCGTCCTTGGATCCAATCTCCCCCTTCTCAGACTGTAGCCCGAGGAGGCCTTCTGAAGCTCAGGCAAAGCTGGTGTGGTGTTTATCACAGCAGTACACAAAATTGGAAACGACCTAAATGACAAGTGAAGTTGGGAAGATGAAGCACTTTGTCTCCTGCCTTCCCAGAAGAGTTTATCAGCCATTAACAAGTATACTTTTGGAGTTCCTGTCGTGGTGCTGCTGAAGCGAATCCGACTGGGAACCATGAGGTTGTGGGTTCGATCCCTGTCCTCGCTCATTGGGTTAAGGATCTGGTGTTGCCGTGAGCTATGGTGTAGGTTGTAGATGCGGCTCGGATCCCATGTTGCTGTGGCTGTGGTGTGGGTCGGCAGCTACAGCTCTGATTGGACCCCTAGCCTGGGAACCTCCATATGCCGCGAGTGCGGCCCTAAAAAAAAGTCAAAAAAAAAAACCCAAAACAAATATGCTTCTGAAAAATGTCTGAACGTTTTTAAATGAAAAGTAAAAATCCTGAAAATACAGTAAGGGAAAAGATTTTAAATGTATGTAAGAAAAATAAATGTATGTATTATATATTGCACGGTTTTGTGTATATGTGTGAGCGTGCATTATGAAAAGCCTGGAAGAGGTCAAAACACTTAAAACGGCTGAACATCGACTAGGAGGCCTATAAGGAATAAACTTTCTCTTCTTTATATTTCTGCAGATTTTTCCAAGTTTTTTTTTTATTGTTTTGTGTTTTTTGTCTTTTTAAGGCCGCACCCGCGGCATATGGAGGTTCCCAGGCTAGGGGTCCAATCGGAGCTGCAGCTGCCGGTCTACACCACAGCCACAGCAGTGCAGGATCCAAGCCGAGTCTGCAACCTGCACCACAGCTCATAGCAATGCCGGATCCTTAACCCACTGAGTGAGGCCAGGGATCAAACCCGCGTCCTCATGGATACTAGTCAGATTCATTTCCGCTGATCCACAACAGGAAAGCCTCCAAGTTTTTTTTCTACCGTTTGTTAAGCACTTTCCATGCCAAGCGTCTTTCACACCGCTTTAGATTGAAAGTTTGTCTCCGAAGTTCTTATGTTGAAATCTTAGCCCTTAGGGCGGTGGTTTGAGCAGGTGGATGATAGAATAGATCATGAATGGCATCAGCGACTTTATGAGACCCCTGAGACGCCCTGCCCAGCCCTCGACGTGAAGACAGTGAGAACCAGGAACCCAGGTCCCCAGTCTGCCGCCACCTTGATCTTGAACTTCCAAACTCCAGCACCATAAGATACAAAGTTCTGTTGTTCATAAGCGCCCCAGTCTACGAGATTCCGTTAAAGCGGCCTGAATGGGCTAAGGCGCACGGTGTCTCATTTCATCTTGACAGCAACTCAGCGACGTAGGTGCCCTTACTTTTCAGAGGAAGCAACCGAAGCTTGGAGCGTTTAACTTTCCCAAAGCCACGCAGTTTATAAATGACAGAACCAGGCTCTAAACAGCACTCCAAGAAGTCACCACCAGACATTAATGCCATCAGTCAGCATGAGTGGTGCGTCTGCGTGGTTGTGGCTTTCTAGTCTAAGCGTGCAAACGCCAGGCAGGGGCTGCCCTGCGCGGAGCCCCTGTGCGGGGAGTTACAGGACAGGGATGAGGGAACCCGGGTGTGGGCAGGGCCAGGGCAGCTGCTCCTGGGTCTGCCCCGAGTAGTCAGGGGGCGAGAGGGCACCCCCCCGGCCCCAGCCTAGGCGGGTCCTCTGGCCTGGGGAAGCCGGGCTCTGGGATCGGGGTCTGCCTGGGGAGGGGGCTTCTCCTGCAGCCTGGCACTCAGGCCTCAGGCAGCAGCCAGGCCCGGCCACTCCTCTGTACGTGACTCCCACACAAATACGCTGCTGCTGAAAGAGGGCCTGGCCCTGCGTGGGGACATCGAACTGCGGGAGCGGGAGCCAAGCACGGATTAGCTTGGCTGGCAGGGGCTAGTGGAGCCAGCAGGATGGGCTCTTGGCCTTGCACCCGGCAGCCCGTGTTCTGTCTGCTGCTCTGGACGGTGAGGGGCCACGGAGCTCGACTCATCTTTCACACTGGGTGTGCCTGCCCCACCTTCCAGATGGTGAAGCTGAGGCCTAGACCCTTAGGGCGATGCTTAGCCCTGGGGTACAGTCTGGGGGTCTGGACCGCCCCCCCCACGCCCCTCTCCCTGCCTCCGTCCCTCACCCTCTGAGGTCTTTGCTCCGGTAACCGGCCCCGGAGCCACCCGACCTGGCAGCAGGTCCGACTTGCACCGCACACCTGGCCTCAGGGTGCGTTTGCAGCCCAGCCCTCCAACGCCAGGCCGGGCCCCAACCCACGCTCTGCAAGTGGCAGGGCCTCCGCCGGGTGGAGGGCTTGATTTAAGAGCGGCCCAGCACCCCTAGACCCTCCTGCTCCAGCCTGGTGGCCCCGTGGCCTCGTGGCCCTGGAGGTACGTGGGGCTTGTTGCGTGACACCCCTCCGTTGCGTGAAAAGCGCTCCCTGGACCAACACTGGAGCCTCGGAGCTGAGGGAGCAGAGGAAGAAAGTCGGCCTGGGAAAGATGGAGCTGCCAGGCGTGCCGGGACCTTGGCCTTCCGGCTGGAGGCGGGGGGCGGCAGCATGGCTCCAGCTTCTCTGTCTGCCGTGAGCTCCCCCACCCCCGGGCCCTCCCCCATCCCTCGGCTCCAGGGCCTGTCTGGAAGCCGCGCTATTGTTTGGGAAGCCTGGCGTGGAGGGAGTAACTAGAGAGGGACAGAAAGAGAGGATGAGGCGCGGGTGCAGCACCGACTGTGTGGGCCACGCCCCAGGGGCCTGGGCTTTGCCTCCAAGCTCTCACCTGCATGGCAGGGGGAGGGGGCCTGCGGCTGCCCTACACCCCCCCCCCCGGGGTGGGGGGTTTCAGCGCCCTCAGAGCAGAGAGGAGCCATGTGTAGCCGGCCACATGTGGTCCCCAGGACGGCTTGGCTTCCTGGGAGGTGCTTGGAAGCGAGGCCTCCAGCCCCCTGTGATTTGTGGGGAGGTTTTAAATCATTGATTTTCATTAGCACTAAATCACTTCTCTTGGCTAATTGAAAAGGCACCAAGGAGCCTGACGGTGGAGCCCTCCGTGTGGATCAAAACGGTGAGAAATGCCACCCAGCTGACAGCCGCGTGCCTTCGGCTGGTCTTGGGCCCCCTCCCCGGAGCTCTGAGGGCAGAGGCCAGGGGAACAGACCCCGGAAAGGGGACCAGGAAGTCACCTGGACTTTGGGCAGGAAGCATGGAGATCAGCCCCTGGAGAGAACTTCCAGCCCAGACAGGTGCAGGAGAGGTTCTGAGGGGGCAGGGGCTCCAGAGAGCGACCTTTCGTGCAGGAAGTTTAAGGTCTGCCCTCCCTCCCCACCGCCCCCGACAGACCGGACTCAGCCAGGGCGGTGCGGGGCGCAGGACACGCTGGGCAGCCGCGAGGCGGCGTTGTCGCAGCAGCGCTGGGCCTGTGCCGCACAGCTTACCTGGGGAAGGGGCCCGGCTGGGCTGGCCTGAAAGGCAGGGTCTTGGCACCGGCTTGGTGACTCACCGCTAGGTGCCAGGAAAGGGGGCCGTTTGCCATTCCCCGGGGTGGTCGTGGCTGGTCCCACTTTCCTCTGAGAACGTGTGGCCGTCAGGCTAGAAAGAAGGCCATTCTGCTGTGTCTGAGCTAAAGGAATTCCAGAGGGCGCTGGCAGAGCCCAGGCTCGGGGTGGACATGCGGGAGGGGGCTGATGCGCCCCCCGTCCCCCCGATTGTGGACAGTCCCCTTTCTGAGGCAGGAGCCAGCCCGGCGGGCGCTGCGTTGCGGAGCCCCCTCGTCTGCCAAGTCCAGCCGGCAGGCCCGTCCCCTCTGCTTCTTCCCGGGGCTGAGCCCTGTCTGCATCTGCCCCTGGAAGTGACAGCGCCGCCGGCTGCCCCTCCCGTCCTCCCCACACTGGCAAAAGCGAAGGCCTTCTCTGTGGAGGGCCAGGCCCCGCTGAAGGGCCCAGCTGGTTTGCCGGAGCCCGAGGTCAGGTTAGAGGCCGAGAGTGCGGTCGGGGGACCTCAGATCCCGTCTCCTGCTGCCCCGTGCCCCCTCCCCGTCTCAGATCTCCCTTCGTCTCTGTCCTGAGAGGTGCACAGAGGTCGGAAGCTGGATAAGGAAGAGAAACGTTTCGTGAGCATTTATCGCGCAGCCCTGGGGACCCCACCCCGTGTCACCCGGGCTTGGGTGCTCTGAGCAGGGAGAGCCGGGGTGTAGGGAGGTGCAGGGGGCGCCCGGCCCTGCTGTCCTCGGGCTGGGGACACCCCCACTGCCTTTGCTCCTTGTCCGGAGCCCCGTGGGAGCTGCACAGGATCTGGGGCCACACAAGTGGGATGAAAGTTGTACGCACACAATGTTGCCAGGGACGGCCCGTGAGCACTGCTGGAGGGAGCCTGCGGGGACGAGGACGGGGGACACAGAGGGCACTCCGCCTCTGGGCTGGACGGGAAGCGGGCCAGAGAGAAGGTAGGCGAGGGACACAGAGAGACGGCAGAAAGCGGGAGCCAGAGGGGGGTGTGTGTGTGTGTGTGTGTGTCTGTGTGTGTCTCAGTTTGTATGTGAGTGCTGTGTGTGCGCATGTCCGTGTACTGGTGTGTGTTCCTGCGTGGACGTGGGTGGGCGGGAGCGAGGGTTGCTGTATCCATGGGGCGGCTCAGTCACCTGCTGCTGTGGCTTCAGAGGACGCGGGCCTCTGTTCCCCGAGATGGTTCCGCCTCCAGGGACCAGACTGGGCCCCTCCCAGCAGAAGCGAGGCGCGCGCTGGGTCTGGCCGCGGGAGGACCTGGTCAGGGTGTCCAGGCCGGAAGAGCGGATGTGGCAGGTAGAGTGGGAAGCCTGCCTGCCACCCCGGGGCCTGCAGCCAGGGACCTCCCTGTGGCTTCCGGCCCCTCAAGTCATTCGTCCAGCTTCCCGCCTGGAGTAGGTCAGCCCTGAGCCCCATCCCTCCTCGTCCTGCGGGCGGGGGCGACAGAGCTTCTGGGGACCTCGGAGAAAGGCCAGCTCCTGAGGTTTACTTTGAACCGTGTCTGACTTTGTTTACCCTCCAACCCCAGTCCCCTAAGCTGGCTGTCGCCGGCATCCTCCGTGAGGACAGAAACACGGGTTTCCCTCTAACCTGGAATGGGTGACGAAAGCTGGTGGCAAGTCTGCGTGGGACAGTGAAGGGGGGTCAAGGCTGTGCTGAGCACCTCTCTGCCTTCTGAATTACTAGCACTGGAGTTCCCGTTGTGGCTCGGAGGTTAACGAATCCGACTAGGAACCATGAGGTTGTGGGTTCGATCCCTGGCCTTGCTCAGTGGGTTAAGGATCCGGCGTTGCCGTGAGCTGTGGTGAAGGTTGCAGACGTGGCTCGGATCGCGCGTTGCTGTGGCTGCGGCGTAGGCCAGCAATTGTAGCTCCTATTCAACCCCTAGCCTGGGAACCTCCATATGCCGCGGGTGTGGCCCTAAAAAGCAAAAAAAAAAAAAAAAAAAAGAGAGAGAGAGAATTAATAGCACTTATTCCGTGATTTTCATGAGCCAGGCGCTGTCTTAGCTGAATTTCTTAGAATAACTCACTTGATTGTCCCAGCCCAGCTGGTGAGGAAACAGGTCGAGTGACTCTCTCAGGACCACAGGCTGGACCTGCAGTGGGGTGGGGGTGGGGGGCGACTGCAGGACCCCCGCTCTGCACAGCCTGTCCTCAGCGCTGAGTCCCGCACCAGGGAGCCCGCTGCTCCCCTCGCCCTCTTCCCGAGAGGCAGGTTTTCCTCCTGGTTCACACACCAGGCAAGGTAAGTAATTTGCCCCATTCATGCAGCTCACGGTGTACTCACGGGACCAACACCCAGAGGTCCCACCTCCCAGACTTCTCATTTTTAAAATTGCATTTCTCTGTGAAATTTCACTTTCCCTTTTTCTTTGCTTTGTTTAGCACAGCCCACCTGTGGATGCCCTGGTTAAGACATTTCACCTTTTTGAAAGGTCAGACCCGCTGCCCCTTCAGGCCCCGCGGGAGGAGCTGTCCTGTTGGCACCAGGGCCTCAGCGGCGCCTGGGCGAGGGCCGGCTGGACCACAGGCCTGGGGGGACCACCCGCCCTCGTCCCGTCCCCGCAGGGCTGGGGGAGCCGGGCCTCGAAGCTTTCACCTCCCCCTGAGCTAGAGCGAACACTCTAAGGCCAGCGCAGGTCCTGGCCTTCGGAGCATCGAGCCAGTAACCTCCGCCTGTCCCCGCAGGGCCTGGGGCCGAAAGGTGGGAGACTGGGAGTGGAAGGGGGTCAGCCTGGAGGCCTGGGTTCAGGCTGCGGCGGGTGGCGGCAGAGCAGGGCACTGCGCGCTGGCTGGGTGTGCTAGCTGGGTGATCACGGGTGCCCCCCGTAGGTCTCTGTGCTTTGGTGCCTGTGCCAGCGACGCGGGGCTGATGCTGGCGCCGACCCTCGGGGCAATTGCAGGTCCCTATGCACAGAGCCCTGAGAACAGTGCCTGGCGCGCAGTCGGCAAACACAGCTACGTGTTGCATTTAAAATCAGATAAGGCACCAGAGTGGGAGTAAAGGGAGCCGATGGTCGGGGTGTGGCTGGGGGAGGGAGGAGCGGGCACGGTGGGGGGGCTGGGGCCGGGGTGGTGGGGAGGGGGGCCGTGTTAGGCGCTGGGACTGGGCCACCCCACCCAGGAAGCCACCAGCCTCCTACTGCCCTGCCGTCCTCCACACGGTCCCACCCTGTGTCTGCATGTGTCCTCCTTTTCTCCTGGAGAAGGGCAGGTGTTCTCAGCATAATTTCTGTCCTTTCTTGAGCACCCGCTGTGCCGGGCACTGTGCTAGTTCCTCTGCCTGTATTCTCTCAATCTTTACAAAATTCTAAGACCGCTTCTTGCAGATGAGGCCCTCAGGCTCAGAAAAATTGAATGGCTTATCCAAGGCCACACAGCACGACGTGATAGAGCTCAGATTTAAACTTGGCCCTTCCTGACTGGAAAGCCTTTTGCTCTTTTCTCACACGTGTTCCTGCGCCTTCCACAGGTGGGCACGTGGGTGGACGGCGTGGATGGGTTTCCTGTCGGTGCTGAAGGTTTCTGGGCCGAGCGTGGCAGGTGCTCTTTCGCTCTGCTGGAGGCTCCAGGACACCGGGCAGCCCTGCTCCATCCCTGGGCGCCTTGAGGAAGGTTCTCTGTCCTCGCCATTGATCATAGCAATGACCACACCTGTTGATCATGGCAATGACCACACCTGTTGATCATGGCAATGATCACACCTGTTGAGACCTCACCTTGCGCCAGGCACAGTTCTAAGCCCTTTACCCCGGAACTAGTTTAATCTCCAAAGCAACCCTAAGAGGCAGAGGAGGTCTTGGTCTTGACCTCATTTTGCAGAGGAGGAAGCAGAGGTTACAGAACCTGCCTGGGGTCACACCGTCGGCACGCGGCCGGGCCCGGCTCCTGACCCAGCACGCTGTCCTCCACCCCCGCGCCATGCACAGTCCCTCTGAAGAAGAGGGTGTTGATCAGAGCACCGGCGGGCCCGGGGGGGCTTGGGACGCTCCATCACGGCCACCTGCAACCATCACCCACCCCAACTGCCTCTTCCTGAAGCCCTCCCAGGTCCCACTTGTCCACACACTGTCACACACGCGTCCCCACGGCACTTCCTTTGCCTCTGTTGACCCAACGCGTGTGTCAGACTGCAGCTTCTTGTGCTCGCGAGCGCTGCTGCAGTGCCGGGGCCTGGACAGAGCCGTGTCCAGAAGGGGCGTAGGCACTCCTCTGTCGCTGGACATTCGGTCGCCTCCTTGTCTTGGCTGCTGTAAAGAGTGCTGCAGTGAACTTCAGGGTGTGTGTATCTTTTCCAATCATGGTTTTCATCTTTCCTGGGTAGATGCCCAGGCGTGGGATCGCTGGATCATATGGTAGTTCTATTTTTAGTTTCCTGAGGAGCCTCCACTCTGTTCCCCACAGTGGCTGCACCGATTTACATTCCCTCCGACGGTGAGGGGAGTGCTCCCTTTTCTCCACACCCTCTCCGGCGTTTCCGGATCGTGGACCCTGATGATGGCCATTCTGACTGGTGCGAGGTCGTGCCTCACCGTAGTTTTGATTGGCGTTTCTCTAATGATTAGTGATAATGAGCATCTTTGCACATGCCCGTTGGCCATCTGTGTGTCTTCCTCGGAGAAATGTCTGCTTAGCTCCTCTGCCCATTTTCGATGAAGCGACAATGACGATGTGGTCCATATACACAGTGGAATGTTACTTGGCCATTAAAAAGGTTGACATAATGGCATTTGCAGCAACGTGGATGGACCTGGAGATTATTATACTAAGTGAAGTAAGTCAGATGGAGAAAGGCAAAGACCATATGATACCACTTACATGTGGAATCTAAAAAGAAAAGGATATAAATGAACTTATACAAAACACAGAAGTAGACGTACAGACATAGAAAACAAACTTGTGGTTACCGCAGGGGGAGGGAGGATAAACTGAGAGTCTTGGGTTAACGTACACACGACTCTAGATAAACTAGATAAACAACGAGGACCCGCTGCGCAGCACAGCGGACTCTGCTCGGAATTCTGCAGTGACCCGAATGGGAAGAGAACCTGAAGAAGAGGCTCCCCTCGCCGCCGTGGCCGATTTTCTCCTCTTTGGCTTCCACCTGCCAACTGGACTCGCACAGCCCAGACCCAGTTCCATCTCTGGGGGGCCCGGAGCTTCCTGGGGACAGGGTGGCCAGTGGCGGCTGGCTGTGCACCCTCCGTGTGGCCGAGGGACCCGCCACTGGCCTCAGAGTCCTGCCGTCCAGCTCTGTGTCCTCGGGCGGCCTTCGCAGCCCCACTTTCCTTCCCTCGCTGTGACGTAGGGGATGACCTGCCCGACCAGGCTGCGGGGGTGAGAGACCACACCCCACTGCAAGGGCGGCGCTGATACTGTTACTGCCTGTGGGGCAGAGGGATCCGCCGGGCGTCCTTTGACGTCCTTGAAGGATGCTGAGCACCTGCAGGCAGACCGGGCAACTCCTTTCCTGCCAGGCTTGGGGAAACCTTGCATCCCACGGGAGGCCTGCTTCTCCCAGGCACCCCCCCCCCACACACACACACACTGTGGTGGTCACGCCTCTGCACCTGCAGCTCCTCCTCTAGGTGAGGGCAGGGCGGGGGAGCAGGGGCGCTCCTGTGACCTGCCGCAGGACCCGTTTAAATCCTCTTCCCTCTGAGCTTTTGCAGTCCTGATGGAGTAAAGGCAGCACAGCACCTGCTCCGTCAGCAAGTGATGGAGGGGCCGCACCCGGGGCCTCGGCTCCTTGGCTGGAAGCCCGGGCGGGGCAGGGCTCCCAGGTCTGAGTCCGGGGGAGGTTCCCGGGGGATGCACCGAGGACAGTGAAAGTGGGTTGGGCTCCTGGGGGATCCTGGGCAGTGCCAGCCGGGCAGGGCGGGGCTCCCCGGACAGATGCAGGCAGAGCCGGGATGCAGTTCTGGGGCCTCACGTGGCTTTGGCCCCCACACACTGGGGCTGAAGGGAGAAGCAGAAGCGGGTCGTGTGGCACTGTGGCCTTGGGGGGCTGAACTTGGAGGTGCCGAAGTCGCAGGGCTGCGGCCACAGCGGGTCCGTGGTCTGGAGCCCTTCTCACGGGTGGTCAGCCGGTCAGTTCTGCTGGTCGGTGTGTGGCTCAACGCTGTGCCAGAGGCCAGGGTCAGCTGCTCAGGCCCACATGAGCCTGTGAGCGGGTCGCCACTTGGGCCTCTGGTCCCGTAGGGCGTGAGCAGCGACACGGGGAGTGCTTGCTGGCGGGGCGGGTGGACGGACGGGTGTGGCAGAAAGAACGTGCTCTCGCCCCTGCGGGAAGACTCCGCCGCGGGTCCCGAGGCCAGGTGGAGACCCGGGGTTTCATCTTAAAGACCCCCCCTGCTCCCCGCCCGACTGCGGTTCCTGGGCTTCACGCCCCTCGTTTGCAGGCCGGGCCTGGGGAGGTGGAGACATTTATCAGGATTCTGGCGCGGCAGGTGGCATCTGCTCCACGCCCTCCGAGTGCCTTTAGGGAAGTAACTCCCAGGCCTCCTGCAGGGCCATCCTGGGTACGCCGGGGCTGGGGACAGGGCAGGCAAAGGGCACTCCGTGTCCTTTCAGTTTATGGCCAGTGGGCGATCCGAGGGGGCGCGACAGATGGAAAAGCAGGTCAAGCGCGCTTTGATGTGCCCTGTGGGTCCAGGGGACGGGCAGCCACCGGGTGGTGAAGGAGCTGGCCGTGGCACCCTGGTCGCATGGGGCTTTGCCTCCTTCTCTGCTGCAGGAGGTGGGGCGCTCGGGCTCACGCGACGCTGGTACCAAGGCAGTGACAGGCGCTGCAGGGGAGGGGGAGGGGCGGAGGTATTTCTGGTCCTCATGGAAGTGACTTCATCTGTCAGCAGAGCAGCCTAACTCCCAGGGTGCTTTCCAGCTTCCTTCTCCAAATCCACCAACGCTCAACGGTCTACACTGGCTTCTTATACTTTAGCTTGTAACCTGTCCACAGAGTCAAAGGTCAACCCAGTCTGTGTCCGATAGCTCCCTGCCTGGGGGGCACAGGCACACGCCGGGATCTCGGGAGCTCGGCCATGCTCTGGTGGCCTTTCCTCCGTGCCAGTGTCCTCTGTCTCTGTCTCTACCAAGGCCAGTCCACCCTCCGGAGGCAGCTTGAGCATCCCTGGCGTATAAACCTTTGCTGGCTTCCGTATTCACTGCCCTCAGGGGTGCTTCTGGATGTGGGGCTGTTCCCACGGCTGTGCACGAGGCCCTGCGGTCCTGCCTTCATGCAAGACTGGAAGCTTGGAGTTTCCACTTGGCACAGTGGAAATGAATCCGACTAGGAACCATGAGTTGTGGGTTCGATCCCTAGCCTCGCTCAGTGGGTTAAGGATCCGGCGTTGCCGTGAGCTGTGGTGTAGGTTGCAGACATGGCTTGGATCCCGCGTTGCGGTGGCTGTGGTGTAGGCCGGCAGCTGGAGCTCCGATTCAACCGCTAGCCTGGGAATCTCCATATGCCACAGGTGCGGTCCTAAAAAGACAAAAAAAAAAAAAAAAAGACTGGAAGCTGTAATTTGCTAAGGCAACAAATGATGACTTAATTTACATCTCTTGCATTGTAAGGAAGCCCATGGTTTGTATTATGTTTTGGCCAAAAGTCCTTAATCATTTTAGGAATTTCTTGTTCAGTCCTCCAGCCCTTTCTTCTCCGGAGAGTTTGCCTTTGATGGATTGGGCAGGGCTCCCTGCATATAAAGGCATTAACTTCTCGTCTCTCATCTATGTTGCCTGTGTATTTACCGTTTATTGATGGTTTCAGCCTTTGCAAAGGTCCCTTTTGTCCATACCGGGATTTCAATTTTTATGCACTCAAATATGTCCGTGTTTTTTCCTTTCCGGCTCCTACCTTTGAAGCCGCGCTGGTAAGGGCCTTTCCCGCAGCCGCAGTATGGAAGTGTCTGTATGCGCGTTCTGCAGATTCGTTCACGGTTTCATGTTCTACATCGAACTCTTTCCTCTGGAGTTGATTGCATGTGTCTTTGTGGCCAGCTTCAAATTCCTTTTGAAAGGAAAGTGATTCGTAGACGAGTTAATTCGTTAATGAACATGGCAGGGAGCAGAAGCAGGTTGAGGCTGTGGGGGAGAGGGTTCATGGAGGGGGTCTGGAAGAGA
>PVHT021183596.1:47916-79539 GCA_004024745.2 Catagonus wagneri
GGCACGGGCTAGAAAGTGAGTCCTTGAGCCAGGGGCCCCCATCTCCAGTGACAGAGGGGACAGTGGGGAGGGGCCAGGAGAGATGGCCTCAGTGACAGAGGCTGGGGTCAGCCAGGTGGCAGGAGCCTGGAGGGGGTGGGGGAGGGGCACGAGTTTGTGGTTCGTGCTCTTGGTGGGCTGCCCCCACGCTGGGTCTGGTGGGATCTGGAAGATTCCATCCCCTGGACGGACGATCATGGTGCAGGAGAGCCCGGCTCAAGTAAAGGTGCGCGTGGCAGGAGCAGGCTGGCACGCGCGGCGCTGAGGCCAAACGTTCTAGACTCAGAAACAAGGAAAGACCCAGGAGGGAGGGGCTCTGAGAAGGGTGGCCCGGGTCAGGGCGGGTAACTTACCCCTCTGGACAGCGCACCCGGGTTCACGGAGCACAGGGCACAAGAGCTCACGACAGCCTTTCTGAGCAAGCGGTAAAGGGATTTGCCTGGAACTGGCAGGCGACCGTGACCGTGACCGAGTCAGGAGCCGGGGCCTCCTCCCCTGCCTCGTGTTCCTGCGCTTGGGACCAGCGCCTAACTGTCCCCTCTCCTCTCTCCCAGCACAGTAGCCCCCGCGGCCGGCCTCGGTGACCATGGACGGGACGGCCAGCGTGAACTCTGCCAGCCGCCCCCACTACGCCTCCTCCATCCCCGTGCCTCGCGCCGCTTCCCAGACCAGGATCCAGACGCCGGCCGCCTCTCCCCGGCTGCGGCCGCGCCAGGCCGGCCTGGCCCTGAGCCCCCCGCGGGCGGCCTCCTCAAGACCGCTCAGGGCCGGGGGCTCTTCCAGAGGCTCGTCTCCCAGGGGCTCCCGGGGAAGAGGCTCCCCCAGGACTGCGGGGGCAACCAGGGAATTGGCCGAGGGCGCTGAAGGGCCGGCGGGCTCCCCGTGGAACAGCCCCAGGGCCGCCCCCAAAGCCTCCGTCTCCGGCCAGGCGGGGTCCAGAAGAGCTGCGGGGACACCCGGCACCCCGGGCAGGAGGCAGGCAGCCCAGGAAGGGATCCCTCCCCGCCAGACCCGCGGCAGGAGCCCCTCCCGGACCGGTTCTCATGGAGAAACCCAAGCACCGGGGGCTCCCGAAGGTCGAAAGCCACCCAACTGCTCCGGCAAAGACCAGAGAGATGCAGCCTACAGAAGCCCCGGGGCCCCCAGGTCTTCGGAGCCTGATCCGAGGGCAGCCTCCGGGACTTCCTCCCCGGCCTGCAGCCCCGTGCAGAGCCCACGCCTGCCCCCCGGCCCCGGGGCCATCCGCTTCCCCTCGGTGCACCAGCAGAGTCAGCCTGTCACAGCCACGGTGGCCCCCTTCCAGTACAGGTGAGGAGCTGGGAGCCGGGCCGGCCCATGGAGGGGCGGGGCTGGCGGAGGGACGTGGAGGTGGGCGGGGCTTGGAGAGCGGAGGTGCGGGAAGGCAGGCCAGTCTCACGCATCTTACCTGGAACAGCACCGCCCTGTGAGTCATTTATTGCACGTCCCGGGCTGTGTCTTCAGGTGACCGTCACTGAGGTTCCCACTGGCCTCTTTGACGGATGCCCTGCGTCTGTCGGTCCGCCGCCCTCTCTCTCGCCTCGCCCGCCACGCTGGGCACATCTGTTTGCGTGCCCGGCGTCCCGAGAGTGACCAGTTGTGCTTACGTTGGGCTCCGCCATCGGCAGTGGCGGGCCTGCCGTTCACACCCACATGACTAACAAGCTGATCTGTCCCTGCTTTCCTCAGGAAGCTGAGGGCACAGAAAACGCTGCCATCAATGGTGCTTTTTTAGTAAAACTATCATTCTTTAGTGAAATGGCCACATCGAGTAAGAGACATTCTTGTTACCGAGGTTGATGCTGTTTGGAGGTGCCCAGAGGCAGAGCAAGTGCCTTACCGGCAGCCTGACTTCCTGGGCTTTTCCTCTGTGGTGACGGGAGGGCGTGGTCACCCACGGTGGGTGGAGAGGGTCCCTGGACCCTGGGGCTCTGGAGCCTGGAGCATCTGAGGTGGGGGAGGGTCTTCTCTTCTGATTCAAAGCTAAGGAATGACTTGATCCCCGGGGTCCTGGGCAACCTCACGCCGCCTCCCAGACCGCTGGGTCCCGGTCAAGGGCATTCGTGGTCCCCTCTACTCTGTTTGTCCCGCCTCACTCAAAGCACTGCTTTCAGTTACACAAACTCCACGTTCTAAAAGGACCTTGATGCACTAAAGCCCATCAGGAGAAGGACCGACAGGCTGGTGAGGATCCAAAAAAGGTGTCCTAAGGATGATTAAAGGCCTGAAGCATTTGCTTTGGGAAAGGGAGGCGTCGGGAGGCTCTGAGAGCTGTTTTGAAAGACTTGAAGGGCTGCGGTGTTGTCAGCTGCATTAGATTTGCTTGGTGTGGCTCCAGAGCACTGATTGAGCGGCGTAGTGGTTGAAAGTTAGGGATCTGAAGCCCAGGAGGAAGAACTTTCCAGCAGCCGGAGAGCCTTGCTGAACTCCAGCTGACTCCATGGGCGGGCGTGAGCGGCTCTTCCCCGTGTGCCCCCTGCCTTTCGTCGCGTCCCTTCCCCCCGGGCCCAGCGCCTACGCAGCACCTCACCCTGAGGAACGGCTCACTCCTCCCCTGTGAGCTTCTCGACTTGGATGCACGTGACAATCAGAGGCCTCCTGGGAGTGTCCCTTTTCCAACCTGTGTCCCCTTTCCCTGTGGACTGTGTGACTTGCTTCTGCTGCCTGAGTGTCTTCACTTTCTTTCTTTTTTTTTTCAGTCCGCACCCATGGCATAGGGAGGTTCCCAGGCTAGGGGTCAAATCAGAGCTGTAGCTGCTGGTCTATGCCACAGCCACAGCCACACCAGATCCGAGCCGCGTCTGGACCTACACCACAGCTCACGGCAACGCTGGACCCATAACCCACTGAGTGAGGCCAGGGATGGAACCTGCATCCTCATGGATGCTAGTCGGATTCGTTTCCACTGCGCCACGCCGGGAACTCTGAGTTTCTTCATTTTGAGTTCAATCTTTGAGGAAAAGTGCTCAGCATTCAGTTGTTTAAGGTTTTACAGGATCAGCCCCGACAGATGTAGACTGACATTTTCCAAAGAGGCTGGGACTTCTCCCTCTAAATGTTTCCTCCTCTCGGCAAATATCGGGTGCTTGCTGGCGTTTGAAACAGAATAGCACTGCACCTGCTCAGCAGGGCTCTGCAGAAGCCCAGTTCCCAGACCCTGCCCGCTGCAGGCCCTGGGTTATGCTTGCAGATAGGGTCAGGGTTCGAGCAAGGGGAGACTGGGACCAAGGGCACCCACGGTGATGGGTGGGAGCTGCGGGCAACTCTGCCAAGCCCCAGGCGGGGCCATCCCTGCAAGGACGTCACAGACACCCGCTTTCATGGACCTCTAGCCTCTCAGGCCCGCACTTCGGCCTCTGCAACCTCCAGCGCATTGCGGAGGGTGAGTCTGTCAGGCTCCCTGACCAGCTCCGGGCACCTCCCTGGCCCGCTTCTCCAGGGAGTGAGCCCAGCAAAGCATCCTCCCAGCCTCAGGACCCCAGCGCAGCCTCCCTCCAGACGCCCCTGCCCCTGGGGACCAGAGGAGGTGTGACTGCCCTCTGTCTCTCAGGACCCTCTGGTCTCAGAGTTGAGTTCCATCGGGTCCCCTCCCCCCCCGCCCTGCAGCAGAAGAGCTCCAGGAGGCGCTTTCTTCCCCCGCCCTCGCTTGGACCCCAGTGAGGGTGTCAGGACTGTCGGCCATTGGTTTTCTTCTCTCTGGTTCAACCTCCAGCCAACTCGGGCATGGATGGTGAACAGCTCGGTGGGCGGGGGCGGGGGGGGATTGCGCACGCAGAGGCCTGGCCGTGCTGGGAGGTGGCGGCGAGGAGAGGAAATGCAGGGGCGAGGCCGCCCTCCCCACTGTCCCGGGACTGACCGGCCCCGTCACTCACGCGCCCTTGTTACTATGGTAACAGCGACGATCAGAGGACCGCCTCAGACTAGCCCTGGTTACCGCCCGCCAGCTCTGGCTCGGGCAGCGCGCAGGTCCTTCCACGTGTGTTATTCGGAGAGACATTTGTTCATCGCAGAGAATTCCCAACCCCGTGGAGCGCCCTGGTGCTTTCTCACCAGTGTGTTGCATCCTTTGCTTCAAAAACCCAGGGCTACATGGGTTTCTTGCAAGAAACCACCACTTTCAGTTTCTCTTTGTCCCCGGGACATTTTGTCCCCATAGATGGGGGCTGACATTTAAGTGACAGTGGCAGGTGGTGAGCGACCCCAGCATTCTGGGCTCTCTGCAGCAAGATGGGGTCTCCCGATTCCTCTGAGTGCCCGCAGCCCTAGGCTGCCCCGTCCCCAGCTCAGGGGCCGCAGACCACGGGGGGCTCACGGTGGCCTGGCCGGGTGTGGCTTTGAAGACCCAGCATGCACCTCCCCCTGCCCTGGGCCCTCTGGCTGCCTGGCCCCTCCTCTGCCCTGTAACCCCCAAGATGAGCAGTTTGCTCTGCGAGTGGACAGCAGTGCGGGGCCCAGAGTTCCGGCCTCTCGGTGCTAGAAAAAGCAAAGACTGGGAGAGAGGGAGGCCCGGGCCAGCCCACCCAGCCCAGGCCAGCCATCGATTTCTCCTCCGGTTGCACAGGCCTCCCCCCAAGCTGCCAACGGGTCCATTTAGCTGGAGACGGCGCGGCCGGGGGGGGTGGGCCGGCGGGAGAGCTGGGTAATTGCCTGTCGTGAAGGCTGCTGCAGCCTTTGTTCCAGCAGTGATTGCATGGTTGGGGTTGTGCTCTGAGGGTTCTGTGCATTTGGGGCCTCACCCTTCCTTCCTGCTGCCACCGCGGGCCCGGCAAGGGCTTCTCCCTTGGGAGCCTGTGTGACCCCAGCGGAGCCTGCCCACTGCCACCACCCCCGCATCCTCGTGGCCTGGGCTGGGAGGGGCTGGGCCCCCTGAGCTCTCCCGGGGGGGGCCCCTCCCTGCGTGTGCGGGGGGCAGGGGTCACGGCAGGACACAGGCTGAGGCTGGAGCCACTTGGGGCCCCTCTGCCCTGAGGGTGATTCCTGCTCCTGCAGAGTGACTGGCCTCAGGCGTCCTGTGCCCACGGGGTGCCCCACCCCTGCCCTACCTGCCTGGGCTGCTGCCCGCTGGGGGCCCAGTAGCGGGGGGTGGGGGGCAGCTCCAAGAGGAGAGGCTTCCAGGCCAGGGCGACCTCCGCCGTGAGTGACCAGCTCTCTCTGTCCCACAGGGTCCAGACAGATCGGGAACCGGGTCCCCTCCGCCAGGGTAGCTGGGCTCCCGAGGGCCACTCCAGTGCCCCCGGCAGGACTGAGGAGAGCCTCTCGTGCGTGGGTAAGTGTTCTGGGGGCAAGACCCCTCCTGTGGGGGCGGGGGGCCCTGGACCGGATCGCCGCTCACTGCCCGCGTGGGAGAATCGGGCCAGCGGGCAGGCGCATCTCTTGACCAGAGGCCCCGACCTGTCCGCCACGCTTTGAGCTCCTGCCACACTTGACCTGGTGCAGGCTTGGTCCACACACCGGGGAGCGCCGCACGGTCAGGACCGCAGAGCGGCCAGAGGTGCCCGGGTTGGTGTCACTGAGGCCACGACAGGAAGTAACAAGCCGTGAGCCCGGGGGTCAAGAGCCAGGTCCAAGCAAAGCCCAGACTAACGGTGAGGGTGCCGGCCACCTGGGAGGCAGTCCAGGGTCACCTGCCCAGCTGCCTGGCGTTCGCTCTCTCTCCAGGAGGACCACTTTTAATGGGCCACTCCCGGGGGGGTCACTTCCCTCCTGTAGACACAGCCTCCCCCCCTGATGCCACTAGTACTGCGAACTGGACCTGGGGAAGCAGCCTGGGAGCCTTGCCAGCGCGTGGTCCTCCCTGAGGGCCCTGGACCACTGGAGGGGCTGGGTGCCCGTCCCGGGATGCAGGACCGGGGAGGGCTGAGCGCCTGGGGTGCCGGGTTCAGGTCCTAAAAGGGTCCGGTCCTAAACTCTGAGCGGGGTAAAGGTGTCTGTGTTGATCATCCTGCAACATGAGAAACCTGCCCCGAGGGCGGTCCACCCCATAGGCGCGAACTGCCAGAGCAGCTCCTCCCTTTGCCCCAGGGAGCAAAAGAACTTGCTTTTGGCAGAAGCCTGCGGAGGTCCAGAGGGCTTGCCTTACAGCCTGGTCTCAGAGCCCTGCGCCAGGAGGGGCAAAGCCGGGGCTTGGAACACAGCTGACCCTGATGGTGCTGGACACCGATGGTGGCTGTTCCTGCCTCCTCTGTCCCCTGCAGGGCAGGTGCTTGGGAGCTGGGGCTGGTCCCCAGCAGCGGTCAGAGCGGCCGCAGCCCCTGTTCCAGGCAGACCCGGCAGAGGGGCTCGTGGGGTGGAGACGGGGCGACTAGAGCGTAAGTTTCAGGGGAGCCAGGGCAAGGCAGGGGACAAAAGAAACCGCTGGCACCGAGAGCCCATCAGCGCGAGAGTGTGGTAACCGGGAAACTATGTGGAGCTCTATTTTTACATCTGCAGTTCTGTCAGGGTAATGGCTTCCTTATGTGTGTGCCACATCGTGAGGGCCTGGCCACCTCCCGCCCCTGGCCTGGCTCACCATCACCATCCAAAGAGCAGGGGCAGGGACTCCACGCTCGTGCCCCTCGGGCTTGTCGGCTCTCAGCGCCGCCCACACCTGCTAGAGCTCCAGTATCTGGAGAAGGCAGGTGGGGCTCCTGGTGGGCGGAGCGCCAGGGGGCTCTGGAGGTGGGCTTCGAGGAGAACAGAGCCACCTGCCCCTCCAGGTCCCCACCCCTGCTGTGGCACCAGCTTTGGTCTCGGGTCCATCTTTGCCAGGATCTTTGATGGGGGGATGGGAGAGAAGTTTGGAATGTGCCTGTACTTTGCGGGGGGAGTGGGGGGTGGGGGCGTGGGGGTGCTGCCCTCTGAGCCCGAAGGAAGCGGAGACAGAGGAGGGGAGGGGACAGTGGAAGACCTCCCTCAGGGCAGGACAGGGCTTACTCACTCAGTACTTCTTTTAGTCAATCAACAAGCCCTCAGGGCATGGTCTTTGTGTAGAACGGGAGTGTCCGTGATGACCTGCTGGGTGCTGGGGTGGCCTTCGTTGCTCCGCCTCTACCCCGGGCAGCGTGGGGGTGGCTTTGCGAGTTCCCTGCCCTCCCGTCGCCCGCCCGCTGAGACCACGCCCCTTGGTTGCCAGCAGCACGGACGGTGTCCGGGCACCATCAGGTCTCAATTTGGAAAGCGAGGGGAGCCAGGGCCGGGAGGTGGGGGGGCGGGCATGTGTGGGAGGGCGGGAAGGGTCGCCCTGAGGTCGCCACGACGACGCCTGAATGACTCCTTCTCTGGGGCATGTCTGAGGGAGCGCGGTGGGCGTGGAGTGAGGGGTCTCCTCTCATCACAGCACCTGTCACGGGGAATGAGCCAGGACACCCCCGCGGGGTTCTCACACGAGGCTGAGGGGCAGGGAGTTGGTCTCAGGCTGGACTGTTTGCTTTCCTCCTCCTTCCTTCTCTGCTGTCCATCTGACTCCATCTTTTGTTTCTTTTTTTTTTTTTTACGGCCGCATCCGCGGCATATGGAGGTTCCCAGGCTAGGGGTCGAATCAGAGCTGTCACCGCTGCCTATACCACGTCCCATGGCAACGCTGGATCCTTGACCCACTGAGTGAGGCCAGGGATCAAACCCGTGTCCTCGTGGCTGCTAGTCAGATTTGTTTCTGCTGAGCCACAACGGGAACTCCCAGCTGACTTAACCCACAAGGAAGGTTTTCACGGCTTGTGGGTTTGGAGAGGAAACTGCAGACCAGACCCGTTTTCCCCAGGGCAGGGGGCTGGTCCTTCCCCTGGGGAGAGTCTGCTCTGGACTCCCAGCCGCCACGCGCCCGCCAGGCTCTCCGGGGACCTTTGGCCGGATCGGAGTCCCCAAGGCTACAGAGGACTTGGCCTCAAAGGACCCGGGGTCACAGCCCTGACAGATGGAAGCTTCACCCAAACGTGGCCACAGAGGGACCGTGGTGCTGTGAGTGAGCAGCTGCGTCCACGGAGGGGCAGTCCTACATCCCACCCCCACCCCCAGGATTCTGGGGGCCAGTCCTAGTGTGACCACCGTCCCGGCCCTGGGCAGACCTCAAGTGCAGCGGGCATCGGGTTCCAGGGCCTGCTCCCTTCCCAGGTCCTCCTCACACTCAGGACCCAAGTCTCCTTCCTCACCCGGACCCAGTGTCCCGCTCTGGGGGGTGGGGGTCCACACGTGTTGGGATCACATGCGACCACCAGCAAGCCCCCAGGAGCCGCTGCGTAGGAACAGGAGCGTGAAGACGTGAGCCCCACAGACCTGGGCTCGATTCTGTTCCACCGGCAGCTGGGTGACCTTGGGCAAGCAGGTTTCACTGCAAAGTGAACGCTGTGACAGCGTCTGCTTCAGAGAGTTCAGGAAACACCGGAAGCGACGTGGCTGAGAGGGCGCCTGGCAAGAGCGGGTGCCCGGGGCTGTCAGACCCCTGCCCCTGGGCTCAGCCAGCCTCGGTGACCCCTTGCCGACTGTTCCATGTAAGGAGGCATCTTACTCAGCCCAGGCGGCTTTAACGCAAGTGCCATCACAGGCCAGGTGGCTTTAAGAACAGAAAGGAGCTTCTCCCAGTTGTGGGGGCTGGGAAGCCCAAGGTCAGGGTGCTGGCCATTCGCGCTCCTGGGGAGGGCTCTCTGCCTGCTTTGCGGATAGCTGTGTTCTTGCTTTGTCCTCACGTGGTCAGAGGAAGCGCTCTCCCGGGAAGGGCACCGACCCCCTCGCGAGTGCTCCGCCCTTGCGACCTCATTACCCCCAGTGCCCAGCCTCCAAATGCCATCACCCTGGGGATTAGACTTTCGTTTTGGGAGTTTGGGCCGGGCGGGCAGGGAGCGCCAGCAAGAAGCCTATGATTTGGCCAGAGGGAGAGGGTATCGCCCTAGAATGCAACGAGGCTGCATTTGACTGCACGGCCCCGTGGCCACAACCGGTAGAGAAGGACGTTCAAGATCAGTGTGGGATGCGGTCAGAGAAGGCTTCCTAGAGGCGGCGGCCCTGAGGCTGGGCTGAAGGGTGAAGTGGACCTGAATGCATACAAGAGAAGGTACTGGGACAAAAGGGCAGGCCCGGCGGCAGGGGCAGGGGTGGGATTCGGCCTGGACCAGAGGGCGTGGGTAGGAGAGCCTTGGAGATCCAGGCTCCCAGGGCGGGGGTGCATGTGAAGGCCAAGCGCTGTGTGTCGGTCAGATATCACAGGTGGGGGCAGTCCTGCCCTGGAAGCCACCTGGTCACCAAATCAGAGCTGCACCCCTCCGCCAGTCATCACGTGGTGCTGGCTGTGAACGGAGACGGAGGGAGTGGGCCCTCGGAGGTTCCAGGCAGGCTGCGCAGAAGAGGCGGGGGACTCGGTGCCTTGCTGCTCACTCCAGGGCTGCCCCACCCACCCCGCCGAGGAACAGAGGCCCGTGCTGTAGGCCGGGGGTCAGGACACTTGGGGGAGCGGGGAGGGGGACCAAGCAAGGAGCTGCAGCCTCGCCCTCAGTCCGACCTCACCTTCCAGGTCAGTGGCCCTCCAGGTGGCCTCGGACCACAGTCCCTGTCCCCGTGGGACTGCCCTTCCAGAGCACCCAGCCTTGCCTCTCAGGTGGGGACACTGGGCTTTGGGCTCAAGCTCCGCCCCCCGGCCTGTTGGCCTGGAGGCTCAGGGCAGATGTGTCCGGGCTGCAGGCAGTGCCCAGGAACATGGGCTAGAGTTAGATTCTCTCAGCTTCCCCCGCTCCCAGAAGCTCTTCCCAGGACGCTGGGCCAGAAGGCAGGCCGGGCCCCCGGTCACTGGCTCCGCTCCAAGCCCCCGGTTCGCCGGGCCTCCTTTTCCCCAACACAGGCAGACAGCAGATCTCTTCTGAGCCCACACTCCTGACCTTGGAGCCCAGAAGAACAGTCCCCAACCCCAGGGAGCCTCCTGGGATCAGAGAGGCTGAGGCAGGGCCTGGCAGAATCCACAGAAACATCTCAGCTATGAGGCTGGAAGGAAGCAAGCAGGTCAATCTAGGAGGGCTTCCTGGAGGAGGCCCCGGAGCTGCGAGCCAGCCCGAGCCTCCTTTTCACCTCCCGGTGGGTGTAGAGGGTGGGACTGACAGGTACACGAGGGACCCTCAGGACCTCCTGCCCTCTCTGGCTCATCCCCCGGGGAGTGCAAGGCAGAGATGGGGGAGGGAGGGGTCCCAGCAGTGACCTGTCCCCAGGTCACCCCCGTGAAGACCTGGAGCTTCCTCGAAGGGGCAGAGGGAGGGCCTGCTGACCTCCCTGTGGCCAAGGGCTGCAGGGAAGGGCGAGAAGATGCAGCTGGGACACTGTCCTGGGGCCTGGCTTCCGTTCTGCTCACCAGCTGCGCTTTGTCTCACCGCGGGTACCCAGAGGTCAGCGCTGTTTACAGTCCCCACACATCTGCTCTGAGTCACGCGTTCATCCACTTGGTCACTCATCATTCATCAAGTATTTCTGAGAGCCCACCCCACTGTGTGACAGAGCCATGCGGGTTCTGAGAAGAGTGTGTCATCCATGGGCCAAGCGCGGACGCAACCGTGGGAAACGTACAGGGATAAAGCGTGGCAGGCGCTGCGGCGGCAGCAGCACAGGGCGAAGGAGGGAGTCGGGCAGCTGCATCGAGGAGGGCAGGGAGGGATTCCCTTCGTGGCTCAGCAGTTAGCGAAGCTGACTAGCATCCATGAGGACGCAGGTTCGATCCCTGGCCTTGCTCCGTGGGTTAAGGATCCGGCGTTACCGTGAGCTGTGGTGTAGGTCATGGATGCAGCTTGGATCCTGCGTTGCTGTGACTGTGCTGTATGTAGGTCGTCAGCTGCAGCTCTGATTGGACCCCTAGCCTGGGAACCTTCCACATGCCACGGGCACGGCCCTAAAAAGCAAAAAAAAGAGGAAGGGCAGGGAGGACTGAAGGGCCAGCCCTTTCTAAAGCCTTGGTCCCCACATCAAAAGTTGCCCCCTGCCCACGGCTGTTTCCTTTTGCCCTTCCGCTTTGTTTTCTCTCCTTAGTACCTACTTGTCAGTAGCTAACCTTTCCACCTCTTTGTTGCCTGTCCCTCCCGTTTGAATATAAGTCCTACGAGAAGAAGAGTTTTTGTCTGCCTGTTCACCTGTCAGAGCTGGCAAAGCAAAGTGTTGAACAGCTGTGAGCATCAGGCTGGTTGTCTGGATGCAGACAAGACTCCACTCAGGTGTCGGCTCTCTCGGCAGCCTCCAGCCTGGCCTCATGCTTGTTTTGGATGCTCAAGAAGGCCCCGCAGAGAGGTGGAAAGATACAGGGGTGGAGCTGGGGTCAGTGACACGGCAGAGAAGAGAAGCGGAGGGAGTGAGCGTCGGAGGCCGAGGGCTTTCCACAAAGGCGGAGGTGTTGGAATCTGCTGGGGAGGTGATGAAAAAGCTCATCATAGGGATCTGGGCAGGGACAACTTAAAGGCGAGGCCTGTCACCCAGCTGGGCTGGTGAAGCTCCCCCGCCCTGGGCGCAGGGTGGGTGGGCTAGTGGCCACCCCTCCGCTCCAGATGCCAGCTGTGGGCAGCAATCAAGAAAGCCCTCCGCTTGCTCTGCTCTTAGCCCTCGACGAAACCAAGTGCGGACTCACCTGCTTGCTCCCCCGCCTCAGATCCCCCCTTCTCCCAAGGTCACCTTTCAAGGTCAGCAGGGTGGGGGCAGCCTAGCCCTCCTTCCCGACTTCTCGTCTCTTCGTCTCTCTCCCCATCCCCGGAAATCCTCTCCCAAACTGTGGGGCAGACCCCAGACCCCCCGTCCCCGGGTGAGGGAGAGTGAGATCACACCGCGTGCCTGTCCTTGGCTGAATGCCCGCATCTTCATTCCTCAAATTGCTTTAAGTGAGCGGTCAGCAGATGTGGTCAGCTCACTCTCCCACCCCCATACGGAGACCGCCAGCACCTTTGGAGAGGGAGCAGTGGGGGCGATGAGTACTTGGGGGCGGGGGCTGGAGACTGGGGGCTTTCGTGATTCAGAACCAGCCTCCCTCTGGAGCTGGAGTACGGTCCATGCCCTCCCACGGGCCCCTGCATCAGCACCCACTCCCTGCCCAGCCGGGCCTCTGTCTCCTCACATAGCCCCCGGGGAATCTCTGATCATTGACCATCCCAGCCTGTCCGTCCCGCTGTCTGTCCTGCCTAAGCGGGGAGAGGGGCCGGGCAGGGAGGAGGGGGCCTCAGGCTGGAACTGGGGATGGGGCAGGACCCTCTCTTTTTAGGAATCACTCGAGGAAGCATTCTGCGTATATTGGCTTTATCGACGGATGCTGGAATGGCTGTTGCCACGGCAGCCGAGCTCCCACTGCAGTAGAGGATGGTGGGAAACTCAGGGGATGTGAAAGGAATTAAAAAAGAGCCAGAGAGAGGGAGAGGCCGCATTAGGGAGCGTCTGTAAGTTCCGGGAAGCCAAGCCGATGCTTTAAAGGGATCACCGCATGACCACAGCAAGACCCTTTAGAGAGGGACAGTGGGAAAGTGAGTGGTACTGCATGGACAGAGGGCGGCCTGGCACTCACGGGGACTTGGCACTGATTCAGCTCATGAGATGAGCGTGGCCGATGTCTTCTGCCTCATAAACTGACAGGGGGTGTTTCCTGCAGGGGGGGATGGGGGAGGCCTGGAGCCTCTTTTCTGGAAAAGCCCCTCTTCTAGCAGGAGGTGGGAATTGAAGGAAGAGAAAGGACTTGGGCTTTGGGGCGTGTGCTGTCCCTCTTTGGGGGTGTAAAGAGAGGGGGCAGGGACTAGGCTGAACGGAGCCCAAGAGGGCGTGAAATAACCATGAAGCAGGAGGGTGCTGTCGGCGGGCACTGGGCATCCAGGGACCGGGAAGTGCAGGTGGACAGACAACAAGCAGAGTAGAGTCAGGGCACCTCCAGACATGGGTACCAGAGACCCGGGGGCCACGTGAACCCAGAGGCAAGCCCCGGATTGTGTCGACAGCAGCACACACTGGCTGGGATGGGCCCCCGTGCACATCAGGCTTTTCGGCCAGATGGCAGCCAGTTCATTTCTCCCTGTCTGCTAAGGAGGAGACTGAATTTAGGTGCAGGAGCACAGCAGAGAGACAACAGGCAAACTCCTATAACCTGGGACTCTAGGGACCGCGTCCCCAGGTCCTCACGCTGCTATTCTGAGGATGGTGAGACTCCCTTGTGATGAATGAGCTGCGTCTCGTGCAAACTGGAGCAGATCTCCCAGGCAGGGTGAGACCTGAGAACCGCTTGGAAAGCGGCCTTTGTTGGGGAGGGGGGCGTGGCCACCCAGCGATCTGGCAACTACGGTGGGACCGAGCCCCTCCGGGAGCTGGCATATTGCGTCTGGCTTAAGCACGAGTGTCTTGTGTGCCCAGAGGGAGGCTGTCCCCACTGCCCCCCACCCCCCGTCCACCTTCATACCGGGCACACTCTGTGCTGAGGCCAAGTTCTGACATGAAGCCACATAAGTGCCTTAAACCTGTCCTGTTGCTTCTCACGCCCTATCTGCCATCCCTGGGTCCACCTGAAGCTCTAAGTGCATTGTGCCCTCTGCCACAGGACCTTCTAGTCAACTTGTGCCCGCTCCCTCCACTCCACTGCTGGGCACGTACCACCTCCTGTTCCCTGTCTCCCTGTGTGAGCCCTTTCCCATTTATGCTGCCTCCCAATCCAGGAAGCCTCTGGGATTTTCTCTACCTATTCTCCCATCTCCCAGCCTGGTATCTTACTCCTACGCTCCCATGTATTCGGGACCCAGTAAGTGCCGAGCTCTGGGGTTACGGCATCAGTGAGACAGCCAGGGGCCCTGCTCTCGGGGTTCGGGGTCTCCCTCTGATTGTTCCTGTAGTGAGTATACACACACCTCCCTCTGTCTGTTTGTGATGAGTGTGTTCAGGACACCGCTTTTTCCAGGAACAGGGTTACAGTCGTCCCAGGCCTGTCTTGTTAACTTGAATGCCCTCCCAGGCGTTGCGTTCCCGGAGGGCAGAATCCCCGGCCTGCTCGGTTTCTCCAAGGCACAGCCAAGGGGCCGTGCTTCTTAGCAAACACTGCTCTGCCTGAGAAGTCCGTGTTCAGTCCTGTGGTCAGCGCGTCCTCTGCCGCGATCCCTCCCTGCAGACCTCAGTGTGTCTCGGCCCAGCCCGGGGACGATGGAAGGCACAGTCCCCAGGACACTACCAGGACCCGGGTGTCATGCAGGGAGCAGGCCCGGAGCACTGCACTCAGGCCTCCAAATCCGTGTCACCCACAACAGCGGCCCTGCGCAAGGTGCCCGGAGCGCGGTGCCAGCGGGGGGAGGCAGACACCTGCTCGAATACCTCTGACACCAGGCAGGCTGTGATCAGGGCCAGGAGAGAGGGCGAACAAGGCTCTTCAGGTTTGGGGGGAAGAGGGTGAGGGTGGAGAGATGAGGGTGGGGAGGGCAGGTAATGTGATGCTCGTGTATTGTAGCAAAGCGTTGTTGTCAGGGCTGTGCAGTCCCTGGTGTGTGCCTCCACTGGGGCTGCCTCTCCTGGAGCCAGCTCTGCGTTCAGAGACACCCTTCCCTCCCCTTTCTCCTGTCCCTCGCTTTCCTGCTCGAGGGCCATCTGCTCAGGCAACCTGGCCTTGACCTGGGAGGCCATGTTGGACGGGCAGTGTCGCCCTCTGCGAGGGACAGTCCCAGGCAAACTGCTGCCTGCTCCACTGGTCTCCAGACATCACCTCTTTCCGCCCTCCCCATCTCTCTTCCCTGGGGCAGTGGGGGCTGCAGTGGGAAGGGGAGAGAGAAGGGCTAGAAAAATGCCTCTTAAAAATTGCCCTGGGAGTTCCCTTCGTGGCTCAGTGGTTAACGAATCCGACTAGGAACCATGAGGTTGCGGGTTCGATCCCTGGCCTTGCTCAGTGGGTTAAGGATCTGGCATTGCCGTGAGCTGTGGTGTAGGTCGCAGATGCGGCTCGGATCCCGTGTGGCTGTGGCTGTGGCAAAGGCTGGCAGCTACAGCTCCTATTAGATCCCTAGCCTGGGAACCTCCACATGCCGCGGGTGCGGCCCTATTTAAGGCAAAAAGACCAAAAAAAAAAAAAATTGCCCTGCTGCCCCACTGAGTCTCTGCCGAGCTGTTCAGCCTCTTCCTAATGCCCTGGGTTTGACAAAGCACTTGGGAGGTGGCGCCAAAGTCCTTTTACCCCTGAAGCTGGTCTGAGAACTGCTCTGAGCGCAGAGAACCAGAGGTGCCATGACTTTGAGAAGGGCATGTGGTCAGTTAGAGCCGGAACCCAGGATCGGGATCCCCAGAGTCAGCCCTCTCCCCCAGCACCCCCAGTCAACGGCGGGTCCACACTCTCCCAGCCTTACTGTCCACCCCTGCCCCAGCCTCTAGTCACACTCTCCTCCTGCCCCGCCTCGGGAGGGCAGCCTGGAGCCGCAGGGACAGTAGGAAGACCGGGACTGGGAGTTTCTGGGAGACGGGGGCCGGGGGACCGAGACCTGGATGTGATTTCACGGTCCCCAGCGTCTCCCCCAGGACCCCCAGGAGCCCACTCTCCCTCCCGCGTCCTGAGCCGCCCGCCCAGTCTCGGTCCTTTTTACCTGCACCCCCACATCGCCTCAACCGATCCTTTCCAACGCCTTTCCCCTCCGGGCGCGGCAGGGGGCCACCCGTGTCCTCAGAACCTGCCTGCCTCTGCGTGGAAAGCGAGGAGAAAAACGGGTCGAATTCTTCCTTTCCCCCCCACCCCCTGCTCATCCGCCCCTGGTCTCGGCTGCGGATACCACCCTCTCCCGAGCCAGAAATAGACTCTCTCCCCCACCTCCTGCGCTCGCGTACACTCCCCTCCTCCGCCGGCTCCTCCGCCATCCCCCACCCCTTTCCTGCGCTCGGAGCCGCAGCCCGCAGCCTCTGCTCCCGCCGGAGGCCGGCGCACGGCCAGCGGGACCCACCGGCGGGCGGGTGGGGGAGCCGAGACCCGGGCGCCGGGCGCCTCGGAGCGCGGGCGAGCTGCGGGGCTTCGGTTCTTCTTTGATTGATTTTTAAATTTCGATTTGTATTTTTCCCGCCCCGCCCCTTTTCCTCCGACCCCGCCCCATCGCTCCGCGGCTTCCGCGCTCTTTCCTTTTCCCCGGCTCCCTTCCTCGCGTTTCTTCCCCCGGCGCCCTCGGCTCGCCTCCGCCCCCCTCCCTCGCTCCCTCCCCCTTCCTCTCCCCTTCCTCCTCGGTTTCTTCCGTCCTTTCTCTCCCCCTTCCCTTCGCTCCCCTCCCCCGCCTCCTCCTCCTCCTCCCGCGCCCCCCCTCCCCGCCCCCGGTGCCTGCAGACGCGCGGATCGTCCATGCGCTCCTCGCGGGCAGAATGCTGGGCGGCAGCGTCAAGAGCGCGCAGCCCGAGGTGGAGCTGAGCGGCAGCGGCGGCGACGAGGGCGCGGACGAGCCTCGGGGCGCGGGCAGGAAGGCGGCGGACGGTAGAGGCATGCTGCCCAAGCGCGCCAAGGCGCCCGGCGGCGGCGGCGGCGGCGGCATGGCCAAGGCCAGCGCGGCGGAGCTGAAGGTCTTCAAATCCGGCAGCGTGGACGGCCGAGTCCCCGGCGGGCCGCCTGCCTCCAACCTGCGCAAGCAGAAGTCCCTCACCAACCTCTCGTTCCTCACGGACTCCGAGAAAAAGATGCAGCTCTACGAGCCCGAGTGGAGCGACGACATGGCCAAGGCGCCCAAGGGCCTGGGCAAGGCGGGGTCCAAAGGCCGCGAGGCTCCGCTGATGTCCAAGACGCTGTCCAAGTCCGAGCACTCGCTCTTCCAGGCCAAGGGCGGCCCGGCGGGCGGCGCCAAGACCCCCCTGGCCCCGCTCGCGCCCAGCCTGGGGAAGCCGAGCCGGATCCCGCGCGGCCCCTACGCCGAGGTCAAGCCGCTCAGCAAGGCTCCCGAGGCGGCCGTGAGCGACGATGGCAAGTCGGACGACGAGTTGCTCTCCAGCAAGGCCAAGGCGCAGAAGGGCTCCGGGCCCGTGCCCCCTGCCAAGGGCCAGGAGGAGCGCGCCTTCCTCAAGGTGGACCCCGAGCTGGTGGTGACGGTGCTGGGAGACCTGGAGCAGCTGCTCTTCAGCCAGGTGCTGGGTGAGTCCTGCCTCCAGCCCCACCCCTGCCTTTCCCCTGGCCTGGCCGCTGCTGCCAAGGGAAGGTGGGGGGAGACCTCAGCTCCCCTCCCCAGAGCCGGGCTCTCCAGACCCTGGGCTGGGCTGTGTGGGGGCACTGCGCCCAGCTGTACAGGGCTGGCCGGCTTCCAGGCGCTATGGCTAAATCGCGCCCTCAGCGATGTCCCCAGGCCAGGGCCCGCTCTGCTCAGGCCTGCTGGACAGTGGGGTGGGCGGCTTGGCTTCTTGGAAATGGAGCCCATCAGCTTCCCCAGAATCCCAATATAGCAAAATCAGGGCAGGGCGGCGCCGGGGGGTGGGGTGGGGGCGTCTGTGTGCTGGTGGAGACCTCAGCAGCGTTGGGGTCTGTGCTGGGCAAACGGGCGTCCACAGCGCCACGGAGGCCCGGTGAGGGCGAGAGCCGATCTAGAGGACAGATGGAGGAAAGCAGATGTGAGGGCTGTTTTGGCCCCGAGCAGGGCTGAGGCTCCACTTCCTCTGTGCATCCTCGATAGGAGCACGAGTCGGATTTCCCGGGTGTGGGGGTTCTGGCAAGGAGACGCGTCTGGGGCCAGGGGGCCGGCGAGCAGCCAGCTGCACGCATCTGGATGAGCATCCTGTACCTCGTCCCGGCTCTGGCCCAAACCTTGACCCCACCCCCACCCCCAGGTTTTTAGAGCGTGTGGAAAGGTCTGGGCTCTGGCTGGGAGACTCCTTTGCTTTTTGGCTAATGCAAGCCAAGCGGGCGGGAAGGGAGGAACAAAGCTTGCTCAGGCGGAGGAAGTGAGGAGAGCGGCCCATTGTTCTCGGAGCCTGAAGAGTCTAAGCAAAAAAACCCGGAGCGGGCCCCGGAAGCGCGCTGGCTTTCCCCGAGGACCCCTGCCCTCAGAGGCAGAGGCCCGGGCAGGGCAGGATGCGGTGCCGCTGTGCCTCGGGAGCCGGCGCGGGCCGTGCCGGGGCCACGAGAGGACAGCGGCGAGGCCTGGAGCCGTCGGGCCGCCGTGGCTCCGCCGCGGACTTGTCGCGGTGGCTGGGATGTGGGTCCTCAGGCGCCCAGGGACCCGAGCTTCCCGGTGCCGGGCAGACTGCCCGCGCCGCTGGGGGCTGGGAAGGGGCGTGTCCGGGCGCGTGTGAGGGGCGGAGCCGACGCGGGCTGCGGTCCAGTGATGGGCAGGCCGAGGTGGGGTGCGTGGGAATCGGGGGTGGGTGGGTGGCTGGGGACTGACTAGCGGCCTGCAGAATGCGGAGCTGGGGAGAATGGGCCTGCTGCATCCGCGGACCCGCGTGGGCAGGACGTGGGGACTGCTGACCAGGGGCAGGGGGTTGGAGCGCTGAATTCAGAGGCTCGCGAAGGAAGCCGCTGGTGGGCTTTGCAGGGGCAATCCGGGCTGGAGGGGGGCAGAGGGGGAGGCAAGGGCCAACGGGGTTGGGATGGGTGCAGAAGCCGAGGGGCGGCCTCTCCCCCACCCCCACCCCGTGCTGCCTTCAAGGAGCCTACAGTCTAACCGGGTGAGAAAAGAAAGAAAATAGTGCCAGGTCTCCAGGAGGACTGGGTGGAAGAGGGGGGCAGCTGCTTAGGTCTCTCCAAGGAAGTGGTAGCTGAGCTGTGACCGAGGAACCGGGAGGCCACTGGGCAACAGGGGAGGACAGTCCCTGAAAGGCCTTGAGGCGGAAGGGTGTATGGAGGAGAGGAGGCGGGGACTGTCTCTGGGGGAGCAGAGGGCACAACTCCTCTTTCAAGGTCAGGGCTTCCCCAGACCAGCGCTGCCCCCGGACTTGGCTGCTTGGCCCAAGCCCTCTTACATGCTTCTCAGGGGGCAGTGACCCCAGAAACCCTGAGCTGGCAGGAGGAGAGGGTGGAAGAGAGACTGAGCTGCAGGAGGTGAGGGGAGAACACGCCCCACTTCCCAGCTGCAGGCTCAGAGCTTCGAGGGCTTGGAGTCATCCTGCCTTAACACAGCCAAAGTCGCAGCTCTGTGGAGGGGGCGTCCTGATGGTTGGCAGGTGAAGGGGGACCCAACCCAGGCTGCGGTGTGCTGGGCACCCGCCACGAGCCCTGCCCTGATGAGTCCCCAGAGGAGCGGGTGAGGGGAGAGTGGTGGAAAGTCTGGCAGACCCCGGGTGGGGCAGGCCTAGGAGGGTGGTGGGGGGCGTGGAGTGGTGGGGGTGGGGGAGTGGGAGGGAGCAGGGGGGGTGTGGGGACAGTAGAAGCCGTGAAGGTGTCCGAGTGGTCAGGACCCTCCCTGAAGATAGGGTGGCCCCTGGAGAGAGGAATGGACACCTCGGTGCCTCCGGATGGCGATGAAAGATAGGTTCTACACCTGTGAGGCTTGGAATCAGGGCATGCCACTCCCTGGGGCCATCCCAGGCTCAAGAAGCTGCCCCGCCCCGATTTCTGGGGGCGGAGGGGGTGCGGCAGCCCCCACTGGGCAAGAGCCTTTCTGGAGTAAAAGGGAGTGAAAGCTGATCGCGATTTCCCAGAACTCAGCTGGGGCCCAGATGCTCCAGCAGGCGCTCTGCCTCCCTCGCCTTGGAAGCTGCCAAAGACAAGGGTCCCCTGGGGGGACCCTAGAAACTGGGGAGACTGAGGGGGGAGCATCTCAGGAGTCAGATGCCCTTGGGCCCTGGTGGGCGGGCCGGCAGTTCGGCTCCCAGAGGAAAGGTCGCCGGCCCTGGCCTGGGTCTGGGCCTTGGGAGCTGCAGTTCAAGTCCCCGTGCAAAGCCTGAAGCTCTGGGACTCAGGTGCCCCATTTGCGAGGACCAGCTGCTCTTGGGGGTCCCCCCATCTGCAGGGATGGGGGAGGGCTGCACGTTGAGGCGGTCAGACCTTGAAAATGCTCCGGGCGGCCCGAGGGATTCTGTGCTGGCTGGGAGCAGTTACACACACACCAGTGCTGCCCCAGCCCCTCAGCTCTCAGCCCTGCAGCTGAAGCAGAGTCGGTGTGTGGACCCCTGTCAGCCCTCCGGGCGAGGGGACTAGGTCAGGGCACAAAGAAGCCAGCCTGGAGTTCCTGGTCCCACTTCCTCAGCAAGTGTCTGGACCCACGTGGGGCGTTGCCATGGCAACGGTTAGGCCCTGGGAGGGGAGGCTCCGGCCAAACAGGACAAGGAAGGGAGCTCAGGAAATGATCTGTATCTCAGCCAATGGGTTGATGTGCGTTTTGGCGGAGTGGGGTGGGATTTATTCTAGAGCTTGTATTCCGGGGTGCTTTGAATAGGGGGAGGGAAGAAATGGCTTCTTATAGTTTTTTCCTCTTAAATTCAGTGCACGGGTTGGGAGGGGCAGTGTCAGGTGGGTAGAAGCTTCTTCCTCTGGAACCGATGCCCAGAGCGGACAGGCTCTGTGTGCAGGCTCGCCCGGCACTCTCTAGCCATGGCTCCACACCGTGCCCCTCCCGGTACCTCCCTGGTCCCGGAGCTGGTCCTGGAGCCGGCAGGAGAGAGAGGACAGTCCGGTCCAGCCTCTCCCAGGCTGTGGGGTCGCAGGTGAGGGGAGTTCGGGTCTGCAGGTGAGTGTGTGTGGGGGAGGGGCAGCTGGCACGGAACCTTCCCGATGCGAGGCCTCTGCCTCCCCAGGGTTAGCATGGAGTCCCCCTGTCCAGGCTTCGGGCTCCACCAGATCTGGCCCTGCCCCTCGGGCCTTGCCCTGCTCAGGCTGCTGGCCAAAGTTGTCCTCTGACAGAGCACCTGCCACTCTGCTGCTGAGGGTCACAGGTGGGGGTGACGGTCTCGGGGGGCAGCCCCGCTGCTCTGGGGGGAAGCACGCGTGGAGCACAAGTGCCCAGAGCTTCTCCAGGTGTAAGCCGTCCAGGGAGATGCTCTTGGTGTTCAGCGGTGGCTCCACCCCAGACCCTTCTGCGTGTGGGTCGGATATGCAACAGGACCAAGTCACCTGGGATCCTGGGGTGTTTTCTCGCCCTTGTCCTCTGACATCTCCTGTACCACGACTGCCCACTCCTGTGACCTGTCCCCAGCCCAGGCTACCGACACCAGAGGCTCTCTCTTCTGCAGCCCTCCAGCCTCGCCCTGGTCTCCGCTCGCGTGCCCACGGCTCACAGCCTCTGCCCTCAAGGGCCGGGGTGCAGGCCCTGCCTGGGGCTCCAGGGAGAGTGGGTCCTGCCTCGACCGGGCTGCGCAGAGCCCCCCAGGCCACCCCTGCAGCTCAGCCGGGAGACAGCCCCCCATCTCCGTGCAGAAAATCCGCCTCCCTCACCCTTCCCTAGGCTTCATAGAACCGCACAATGGAAATTGTTTGGTTGAGCCACCCACCTCAAGCTGCAATTACTTCCTCTGTGGCATCACAGGCAGGTGGGTGTTCTGTTTACACGCTCCCAGTGACAGAGGGCTCACTACCTTATTTTCCTGGAAAGCACCCATTGCTAGAAAGCCTGTTGAGCCTAGTTTCTGTCTGCAGAGAATTTCCACCCATGGGTCCAGACCTGCTCTCTGGATCCTCACGCGTTAGGCCAGGCCTGTCTCTCAGATGCCCTCTCCTGTATCTGCGTCCAGACTCCCGTCCATGTCCTGTCACATCTTTTCTCCTTTTCGGCCTCCTGTCATTCTTCTCCCGCTTGTCTTTTGGAGTGAGACTCAGGAGGAGGAGGAGGAGGAGGAGGAGAGCTGTTCCCTGTGATTCCCGGTCCTCTGTGGAGCCCTGCACCCTTCCCCCACCCCACCAGCACCTGGTCCAGCCTGAGCTCCCTCTGCGGCCGTATCCCTGGGCCTGGGGACCCTGTGACAGGCCAGCCAGCGGAGGGGAAATGGCCGCCACCTGGTTCTCATTTGCGCCGGCTGACCTCCTCCCATACCCTGCTTGGATTACCCAGATGTGTTTGAAGTCCCCGGAGCCGCAGCCTTCCCGCTTCTGCACAGGAAGACCGGCGGGGGCGGACGGGGGCCGGGCGCAGCTCACTGGCCCCGCGTGGGCCGGCTCCGCCCCGGAGAGCGGCCTTGGAACGCTGGGTCAGCCCGGGCGGCCCCGCCTCCTACACCTTCCCCACTGTGATGCCTGGGGACTGGGCCCCAGCAGGCATGAGGGCGCCTCCCGGGAAGGCACCCCAGGGCTGCGTCTGTCTCCCAGAGTTGTGCCAAGGGCGTGTAGGCATGGTCGTGGCTGAGCGCGCCTGGAAGGGCAATGGGTCCCCGCTCATCTCTCTGATCAACACCTGTGCCTGTGGCGGGAGAAGGAGCAGGTGGCAGGGGTGCGGTCAGTAGGGGAGAGCGGGCACCGCCGTGTCAGGTCACAGGTTCACCCCAGGGCTTCTGGCTCCGGCAGGTCCAGGCTCTTGCTGCCCGTGCCGCCTGTTGGCCACATGGTTCCTCTCTGGCCAAACCTCAGCTGGGCGGCCGGGCTGAGCCCTCAGATCTATTTTCGACATCCTGATGCTACGTTTCAGGGCCTCCGCAGTGGGCATTTCCTGCCCAGTCTTCTAATTTCTGGGCAGCAGCGCTCACCCTGGACCGACTTCCCAGTGCGCCCGCTCCGTGCGTTGGGGATGCGAAGCCAAGAGCAAAGGCAGACCCACCCAGCAGACCCAGGCCGTCCCCAGGGAAGCCGGGTCGTCTTGCAGGGTGTCCAGCTGCTTTGGGGGGTGTTGCTTTGGGAGGTGATCTGCTCACACGCATGGTGTTTCCTGGGAGAGCCCGACTGCCAGCCGTGACCTTGGGCTGTGCAGGGAAGTAGCGAGCGTGGAGAGGGCAAGACAGGCGAGGGTGTGGAGAGGTGCTGGGCTGGTGGGGCGCATGCGTCCAGACGTAGGTGGGGCTGGGGGCCAGGGTGTGCAGAGAGGGTGCACAGCGGAAGGGTGTTTCACGTGGGGCGGTGCATATAAGCATTTGCATACTGGGCTTCCAGCAGCTACGCACCTACAGAAGGTGCATGCATGTGCGTGTACGTGTGTGTGTGTGTGTGTGTGTGTGTGCGTGTATGTGTGTGCGCGTGCACGAGCGAACAGGCTTGGAAGAGTCTGGAGCATGACCAGGATGGAACAGCTTCCCCCAAACAGACCCCAAGCAGAGCCCGCCGGCCTGGGGCTCCCTGGCTCCTCTCCCAGAAAAGCACCATGAGTGCGGCTGCTCCCGGACACCGGCTCCCTGTGCTCTCGGTGACCTTGGTGGCCCTCCCTTTGCAGGGAGCTGGCAGCCGCCCAAGAGGCCTGGCTTCACTGTGCAGGACCCCTGAGCTGCCCGGGGCCACGGGCTCCAATATCCCCAGGCCAAGGAGCTGCCTCCCAGGGGCTCTGGGACCCGACTCCATGGGGAAGTAAGCCCAGAGACAGCAGTGACCTGGGATCTGTGACCTAATAGTAACAAACACCCATCGATCACTTGGTGTGTGACATGCATTGTTCTTGCTCCTTGGATTTAGTAAGTCACTGCCCACAATAGCCTGCAACCCTGGCGCTTACAGCTGAGCAGCGGAGGCCCTGGATGGGTCATCTGCCGGAGCCAGGACTTGACCTTGACCCCGAGGTACTGTTTCCAGCAGCCTCACGACCTCCCCCCTGCCCCCCCAACCCATGTTGACTTTGATTGCATTTAACTCAGGATCGCTGACAAGCAGTCGCTGTGGACAAAGCTTCCGCTCCTGGGGCTGAGGTTTGGGCCCTGCTGGCCGGCTGCTGAGCCGCTCCGTGAGGAGATAAGGATCGGGTCATTCCAGGCAGGGCAGGTGCCGCCGAGAGGCTGGGAGGGGCTGTGGTGGAGAGCAAGGTGCCCGGAGCCGGTCGGTGTCGGTGGGAGCCAAGTGCGGGGGGTGGAGGAGAAGCTGAGGACGAGTGACCCGTGTTTTCAACAGCCGGGGTCCTGGCAGCAGAGATCAGGGACCGGAAGCGGAAGGAGGAGGAAATGGGGGGATCAGTGGTGGGTACCGTCTATGGGGAGGGTGGGGGAGGAGATGGACAGGCATGTTGGGGCGCTCCAGGGCTTGTACCAGGCTCCGGGCGGGCGTTCGGAGGGGCGCAGTCAGGGCTGCCCCCCAAGGCCCCCAGCAGAGAGTCCCGTGCCTGGAGTCGGTCCTGGGAGCTTGCTGAGGGCCGACACCAGCCTGTCCAGGGCCTCTGGAGCTCCACGTCCATGTCAGGAGCGAAAATGGCCCTCGCAGGCCCTGGAGGGTTCACGTGGGAGGGACGGGGGACGCCGCTGTGCCCAGAGTGGTCTCTCTGACAAGCAGCAGCTCGGATTGGGCCTGAGGGACTGGTACTGCACTGCCCCAGCCCCGGGGATTCGGGAAGCCCGGCCCAAGGCAGACCCACAGCCCACAGCAGAGCGGGACCTGGCCCGTGCCTGGCAGCCCGCATGCAGACCAGTCTGAGGACACAGAGTGTTCTGACGGCACACAGTTCCGCTGGCATGAAATGAGGGGTCCAGGGTGAGGGCTGCCCCGGCGACCAGGGGCCTCGTCCCGCACGCAGTCCTTCCTCCTCTCCTGTTCTTCACGAGGCCACCGAGCCGTTCCCGTGTCCTTGCCATGGGTGTGGCCCTGGGGTCCAGCTTCCCAACAGCTGGGGGGTTTGGCTTTGTCCTTTAGCCAGGTAGCCCCAGGAGGCGCTGTTCTAGCATGGGGCTCAGGGCTGCGCCACGTCTTGCTGTTTCCATGCGTGGTGACATGGTTCCCGGGGCTTGCTGGGGCTCGCAGCCCCATCATGCTGCCCCGGCTGGGAGGGCGTGACAGCAGAGAAGGCCAGGGCCTGGGATCGGCCTCACTCAGGGCCAGGGCTCAGCCAGGGGCTGCCCAGCGCCCTGCGCCCCTTCTGCCATCCCCCGTGGAGTGAGTTCACCGCTCAGCAGGCGGCCTGGAGAGGCCGTCACTGCTTCTGCTGCTCATGGCGGGGCTCCTAAAGTCGCAGCCGAGGGCTTTGGGCTCCGGGGAAAAAGCACAGCGCCTGAGTTGCGCCCCGGCCTTGTGCTGTGCAGATGGGCCCTTGGCCTCCCTCTCGAGGAGCCCCGCGGGCCCCAGGCCGGCCCCTGGGACACTCAGAGGCATGAGTCACCGGGGATGGGCAAGCGACAATGGACGCTTGCTGAGCACTCAGTGTCTGCCAGCTGCGCCGAGCGCTGTGTGAACCCATTTCAGCCTCACAGTGAGATATTGTTCAAGGGTCTTAAGCAAATGTTTCACAACCCTGGCGGGCTCCGAGCTGGAGGCGCCAGGGCTGCCTGTCCCGCCGGATGTTAACCCTGTGGGTGCCGAGTCCTGGGGCCCTGGGGAAGGGCCACGTGGCCTGGCCCAGGAGGACCCTTGCTTGCCTGCGGGTGTGGGAGCGGTCTGCCTTGCATGGCCAGCGCGACCCTCCTGGGGCGCTGCTGCTGACCGTGATCGCTCAGAGGGGAGGAAGCTGAGCGGAGCCGGGCAGCCCCAGCTTGCCCCGAATTACATGGGCATTTGGCAGAGGTTGATTCGGCGCATCCAGTTCACCATCGGACTCTGAGGCCTCTCGTCCCAGCAGCCACGACGGCCCGCTTGCCCTGTAGACAACCCAGCGCCTTCGGGCCTGTGGTTCCGAGAACCCGGGTCTGTAGGAATCAGGTCTCTGCGGCCCTCAGCCAATGTCCCTCAGGGACCAGGACGCGACCTCTGTCACCATCCAGTCCGGGAAGCAGACCGCACACGGGCAGTCACGGTGCAGCCGCGGCCAGAGCTGTAGGCAGGCTCCTGGGACGGGCGACCCTCGTGGTCATGAAGGTCAGTGGCCGCAGTGAGGGTCCCGGGCGGGCAGGAGGGGGCAGAGCCCCGGCGTCAGGCTGGGGTCAGCTGGCTCTGGGCCCCTCTGACCCGGAGCCCTGGATCTGCCCCTGGGCACCTGGATGGTGCCCGAGCCCCCACAGCCTCGGCCTCAGCCTCCTTGGTGGTAAAAGAGAGAGAAGGCACCAGGTCTCAGCTCGGGGGCGGGGTGGGGGGGTTGGCCTGGGGCTGGGCCGCAGATTCGCCCCCACCCCGTCTGCGCCTCAGGGCCTGATCTCCCCTTCCCTGTCTCTCGCTTCCTCTCCGCCAACAGCCCTGCTTTCTAGATCGGATTTCCCCCAGCGCTGGGTCTGCACTGTGTGGGTGTGAGGTGGCTTCATGGAAGATTCGGGGACTCAGTGTAACATCTGTCGCTCAGTCGTGTGCCCAGGGCTAACCGCTGTACACCTATTAGTTCCTTTGACCATCAGAAACAGGCTGGTGAGTCAGGTGTTGTTTTTTTCTCCTCACTTCGCCGCTGAGAAAACCGAGAGGTTAAGTAAGTTCCCCAGAGTCACACAGCCCGGAAGTGGAGGAACCTGGGTACCACTGCCGCCTCCTGAACCACTAACCACTGAGCTACGAGGCCTCTCGCTGGCCTTGCAGAGTCCCGCGGGCATGGTAGACCATTCGGGGGCGGCCGCCGAGTCCTCTATTCTGCATAGCGAGGCCCCATTCCAAGGTCCCCCACTGGAGCTTGGTGGCACCGGGAGCTGACAGCCAGGCACGTCCCCTAGACTCCTTGGGTCCCTGCTGCCAGGCTGTGGACAGTGCGTGGGGTCTGTGGTTGATTCACTTCCGCCACAGCTGTGTCCACGTGCCCACCTGCACGCCTGTGCTGGCAGTTCAGGGGCCGTCATGGGGGCCACAGGGGCGGGGGGTGTCCAGCCCTGTCTCTGGGTCGCTGACTGCCTGGTGTAACAGAGAAGCACCAGCTTTGAGTGGTACGTGTGGGGTTCAGATCCACTCTGACGCTCAGCCGCCGGCTGTGCTTCGCTTCCTCGCCCCCGTTCCTCGTCTGGAAGGTGGAGCTTGTGCCCCCTGCGTGGGGGTCACGGTGGGGATTAAAAAGAAAGGCGAGTTCAGGGCGCCTGGTGCCGCAGATGAGCAGAGCTAGTCCTATGGCCACCCTCCCCACAGGCCCGGACCCTTGTGCTTCCTCGTCCTGATCGCAGGTCCCCCGTGGTCCCCACGGCGTCACGCACAGATGGCTCCAGTTAAGGACCCACTTCAGTTCAGCCTGATAGTTCAGTTCAGACTTTTGTGCCTGGAGCCAGCGTGGGCGAAGGGGGGGTTGGTACAGACACAGAGGGTCTTGCAGGGCTGGTGGGGGGGCTGGCCTTATCGAGCATCTTCTCTGCCCCACACTCCTGGTTCCTCACCTTTGGAACTGCAGACCGCACTTGGGCCCCCGGCCCACGTGGCAAGCCGTGGGGCCCAAAGCTCCTGGTGCCTCTGTCCCAGAGATCAGCCCATCTCCCCCGGGGTGGGAGGGGGGCTGAGAGCTCTCTCAATCAGAAGTCGGCTTTGTCAAGTTCTTAAGGTCCTTCATCAGCCCCGTGGCTGTTTAGGCTTAGATAAAAAAATGTATATATATAGCAGAAATGGTATGAAAAAAGTGGTTGAACTGGAGGTGGGTGTCGAGAAGGTGGCAGAAGGACCTTGTGTTCAAGGTCATTCCCCGTTCCCTGTCCTTGGCTCAGGGCCTGAGTCCTGTCCAGATCAGGGAGAAGCTGGCACCAGCCTCATTGCTGGGAGGGATGGGGAGCCAGGCCTGACCCACAGCTTTGCCCTGGCCCTTATCTGTCCCCTCTCCACCCAGGCTCTCTGAAACGCTCCCGCCCCGCCCCAGCCCCTCCATCGGCCGGCACCCCTCTGGCGGTCCTCAAGTGTCGTCCGGGGCGGAGGCACGGAATCTGCCTGGGTGGTGGGTTACGACACCGCTAAGACGACGTCTGGGCAGGGATGTGGCCAGCCCGTCCTGGCTTCTTCCTTTATCTCAGGGACCAGTTGATGGACTGCTGCTGACCTGGTACTTCCCGCCAGCCTGAGGCTGGGGCAGGGGAGGCCCGCTGGCCTTGTCTTAGGGCGGGTTATCCAGCAGAGATGGAAAGGGATTTGCCCCCCGAGGATCCAGCCCCGCTTCTGAGTCAGAGGAGCCCAGCCTGGCCTGTGGCTGGGCAGGGGCTGGACTCCTGCCATCTTCCCACACTCGGCGTAGCGACTGGGTTTCCTGCTGAAATCGAATCTCTGAGTCACAATCATGAAGTTCCCAGTAAGCGATGGCTTTCTGTTACCCCACCGTCCACCCCACCGGGCGGGTCAGGGAAGGAGGCGCGGCCTGTCCTGTCCTGCGGAGCCCCCCGCCCCGATCTGATCTGGAAGACGCAGCCCTGCCCTTGAGGATCCACCAGAAGTATGGGTGCTGCCCTCGGGGAGCCCCAGTCTGAGGTGGGAGACACAGGCTCTGTGCCCTTTGTCCTCAGACCCTTTTGTCCTGAGCCTTAGCTCAGCCCTCACGGACCGGCAGCCAGCCCCCACCCCGCCCAGCGCCCCTCCTCCCCTTTTCCTGTCCTTGGGCCCCGCCTCCACGGTGCCATCACCACGTGCAGCAAGGGTGCTCTCCAGAAGCATCTCCCTAGGGTGCGCCTTCCTCTCCAGACACCGCCCCAACTGCAGACACAGAAATTAGGTATGTCAGTTCGTGTGCTGTCTGCCCTAAATTTGCATTTGATTAAGAGATACCAGCGCCCTCCCACCCACACGTCTTCCTTCCCCTCTCCCTCCCCGCCTCCGGCAGCCCTCCCGCTTGGCTCCAGCATCCTCTCCCCTCCTGCTGGTCTCTGCTTCCTGCGCTTTCTGGCTCCGCAGACCCTGCCCGGGCACAGCGCTGGTCACTGCGCCTCCGCTGCCATCAGCTCCTGGGGCTCCTGGTTCAGCCACTGGCTGGACGTCGCAGGCCTGTGCCGGGGGCTCTCGGAGGTGGGGGTCTCTTCCCAGCCATCACAGGCACCGCCGTGCAGGAGCCTCCAGGTGCGGTGTGACCTTCGGGAAGCTTCCTCTGCTCCGGCCTCACGGGGCCCACAGGGTCACCATCGCGCCTTCCCGCTGGCCAGCAAGGGGGCAGCCCCCTGCGGTAGGCTCAGAGCTCCTGGTCCCCACTGGAGTCTTACTGGTGCAGAATATTCACGAAGAGTCCAGAATGGGGTCTGCTTCCTGCTCCCAGCCTTGATGGTGGACGTGAAGAGGGCTGGCATTTCTATTTTTTTCTTTTTCTTTTTGCTATTTTAGGGCTGCACCCACGGCATATGGAGGTTCCCAGGCTAGGGGCTGAATCGGAGCTACAGCTGCCGGCCGTCGCCACAGCCACAGCAACGCCGGACCCGAGCCGCGTCTGCGACCTGCACCACAGCTCACGGCAACGCCGGCTCCTTAGCCCACTGAGCGAGGCCAGGGATCAAACTCGGGTTCTCATGGATCCTAGTCAGGTTTGTTAACCACTGAGCCGCAAAGGGAACTCCTGAGGCCTGACACTTTTGCTGTCATAAGGCCACTCAGCTCTCGGTGGTCCAAACCGGTGTAAAAGCTCAGAAAAGCTCCCCCATCTGCCTGCCCCCCACCCCTGGAGGTTTGCGGAGAACAGCTTTGCTCGTCTGGTTTCTGATCACTTCAGCTGTGGCCCGTGTCTCCTTTGATGCCTGACTCGTGTGTAAAGCAGGGAGCAGACAGGTGAAGGCCGCCGATTAAGGTCAGGGCGGTGTGGGTGGGAGCTGAGGTCGGGATCAAGCGCTTGGGCTCTGGGTGTCCGCTCTCTTCTCACTCGGACCCCCTTTCCGACCTTTCGGCCCCCAGCTCCCCAGTCCTCGTCTGCCTGCGGATAAGCCGGGGTGCTTCTTATGCGTCATCAAGGGAATTTTGCAAGCTGACAATCGCGTGGCCCGAACCGGCCAGATGGGCCGGAGTCTGTCCCCACCCCCGCTCCTGTCTTGCCCCCCCTCCCTGCTAGAAAGCACCCTGTTATCTCAGGCGCTCTGAGAGTCAGCCGGCAGTGGGAGCCTGGAGGAGACAGGTGGGTGGGGGCTGCGGTGGGAGGCGGCGGAGAAGGGAGCAGGAGAAAAACCTGCCTGGCCGCTGGGCAGCCGGCCGGCCGGAGGTCAGACTTGAAGAGCCAGCCTTGAGGATAAAGGGGCCCAGAGTGATGGGTGGGGTGCGGGTGATACTCAGGCCCACCCCTCAGCCCACCATGCTCCCGAGAAAGAGCAGGAGGGGCAAGTGCTGCTGGTTCTGCCTCCACTTGGTCTGGGGAGGAAAGCGTGCCCGCCTCTGACCCGCAGCCTCCTCCTGCCCCAGCCTGAGCGCCCCACCCCCGGGAGTGCAGGCCCCTCGAGCCCCAGGCAGCTGACCCAGGTGGCGGGGTTTCTCTGAACAACCTAAAAACCAGCGCCGAGAGTCGAGATAAGGCGCCAGCTTCCTCCGCGGAGCCAGGCTCCCAGCCCAGGGCGTGAGCACAGTCACGGGCGTCCCCTGACTCCTGACCCCAGGGGAGCCACGGCCACTCAGTGTGGGTGCTCGAGGGGGTCTCGGAGGTGACGAGCAGGCCCTTTACTTGCAGGTGAGGCAGCTGAGGTCCCAGAAGTAGGAACTTGCTGCGGAACCCCCAGATCCCCGTCCTGGTCCCCTGGGGTGTGTCCCCCAAGCTCAGTCACGCCCCCTCTTCCTCATGCATTAGAGCCGGCCCAGCGCAGCACCCTGTCAGGTCCCTGTCCTCACCCCGGCAGATGGGTTGAGAGGAGGCCGGCCATGAGGACACAGAGCTGGGGGGCCTCGGGGACCAGCCGTCATCATCCAGTCCCTGCTTGACCGACAGGAGTCAGGTGCCCGAAGCCAGATCGGGCACACCGCCAGTGAGTGGCCCTTGAGGACCCAGTTCCAGGGGTCCCAGCTTCCTTCCTGCCCCGAGACCCTCCCAACTTTGGGAGGCCACCTGGGGCAGGAAGGACGGGGCGTCTCAGGGAAGGTTCATGCGTGAGTTTTTAAAGCTGGTCTGCCAGGGTTTAGGGTCGGGTAACAAGCACGCCCTCCCTGTGGCTTTCAGGCCTCAGAAGTAAGCTTTTAAAAGTCAGAGGGCAGGAGTTCCTGTCGTGGCTCGGTGGTTAACGAATCCGACTAGGAACCATGAGGTTGCGAGTTCGATCCCTGGCCTCGCTCAGTGGGCTAAGGATCCGACATTGCCGTGAGCTGTGGTGTAGGTTGCAGACGCGGCTTGGATCCCGCGTTGCTGTGGCTGTGGTGTAGGCCAGCAGCTACAGCTCCTATTAGCCCCTAGCTTGGGAACCTCCATATGCCGCGGGTATGGCCCCTAGATAAGGCAAAAAAAAAAAAAATGTCAGAGGGCAGTTCTCTCTTCCTCCAGAGGCCGCGCGGTCTCTCGGTGAACCTGGGGCGGCAGAGCCGTCGCCGTGGGGTGGGAACCTGTCTGGCGAACGTCCAAGTGTAGGGGATGCTGTTCGCTGAGGACGAGGACGCAGCCCCGGCTGGCCTTGGCTGGGCCGCTCCGACTGGCCAGAGACCCCTCCCGGCCTTGGCCCGGGGCCCCGGGAGGTTCTGGGCCTGCGGGTCTTGGTGGGAGGCAGCTGGAGCCCAGGGGCCGAGAGTTCCCTTCCCAGTGTCCCCAGAAGAACGCGGATGGTGATGACGGGAGGCTGGGAATGAGGTCGCGCCCACTGGTAGCATTTCAGCCCCAGAGCAGGAGGCTCCCAGCAGCCCCCCGCCAGCGACACCCCTACTACCGTGGCCTCAGC